>JALBCR010001403.1:0-169283 GCA_030710515.1 Abscondita cerata | reverse complement strand
TGTCCCTAATTTTAGTGGATGTCATGCAATTTGTTAGTAAATTAAAAACTTGATAATTTTTTTAACGAGATGAAACAATTTGTCAGTCATTTGGTTGTAAGAGTAAATAAAAAAAGAAATGTTGCTGACTGACTCACTCTTTAACTGGTACTAGATAATTAAAATCAAAGTAAAAGTTTTTCTACTTCTGCAATAAAAAAAATTTTAAATATAGAGGACATTACACATTTTGTTTGACATACTCGGTATATTTTATTTTCGCTTAATAAAAATTTAAAAAAAATTAAATTGTTAAGTTCAAGTGTTTGAATTTAAACAGTAATATTTTTTAATTTATTCAATTTAATTTAATTTAAATAAGTAAATAAGTTTTCTAAACTAAACTATTTTTCGTAAAACCCTAATTTTTTTATATGACTAATTTATTTTAGAAAAATAAACAATACAGAATAACTAGAAAACAATGATAGCTACAAAACAAATTTTTGGGACCATTTAAATTTTTAAATTTGAAATTTTATTTTAAAAAATTTATTTAAATAAACAAATTTTATATTTATTGTGTAAATAAATTTTAAAAGTTATTATAAAATTTTTAAAGTTTTAAATATTTTTGATCATTCATAATATTGTTTATTTTTTAGTAGTTTTTAACAAATTTAAAAATAAATTATGTATGTATAAAAATTAAAAATTGTCAATTCCATTAAATTTATTTTTAAGTCAATAACGTTCTTTGATTTTTCAATATTTTTTTAAAAATATTAAATATTTATTAACTTATTATTAAAGTTAATTTAATTACAAATTTTGTACAGTGCACATAATTTATTCAATGTTTTATTTTCAGACATATTTATTAAGTTTTAGCAAAATATTTTATAATTAAATAAATACTAACAAAATTTTTTTGTTGATTTGTAAGAAATATAGAAAAAACAAATAAAATTAACTACAACTTAAAATTTAAAAAGTAATAATTTTAAAATCTTAGAATAAAATTTTAAAATTATAAATAATTAAGTAAATTTAAAATTTTATTTAAATAAAATAGAAACAAAATCTAAAATTGAGTATAACATTAAATTTTAAAAAACAAAATAATCTTAAAATTAAAAAAAATATTTCAATTTCGTTAAAATAATTAAGTAAATTTAAGATGTTAAGAAATTAAAAAAAATTTTAACACATATAATTTAAATATTTTGAAAATTTGCTTGAAGAACAATAATGTGAAATATTTTTAAAATATTAAATTTTTGCAAAAAACCAGTTTTAATATAAAAATAAAATGTATACAAAGAATAAAAATTTTAAGTTTGAAATAAGTATTAAAAAAAATTAAAATGTAAACAATAAATAAATACATAAACTATAAATCTAAACTAATGTAAATTAAGTATGTTTACTATCTAAAACAAAAGTAAAAATTTTTAGTGAGAGGGAAATTTGCTTACGAGCAATAGGAAGAAATTAAGAATAATAATACAATAAAAAACATGGTTTTTAAATATGTCGTCATATTTACTTGTTTGAGGTTAAATGAAGGTTGAAATGACATTATAAAAATATTTTATGTGACGCAATACTTTAAAAATATTAGTAACGAAAATAATATTTAATTTTTAACAGTTATTGTAATTAAAATTTTATACATATATTGTTAATATTAAAGAAAATTTACTATAAAATAAAAAAAAATTTTTAAAATAATTAATTTCATAAATGTATCCATTTTGTTAACATGTTGGTTGCTTCTTATTTGCTTTATTATTTAATTATTCACTAGTTTCAACTTAAAAATAATAATGTGAGTTATCATCAGAATTTATACTTTTAAGAAAATTTTATAATAATTTTAAAATTTATTTATACCAATAAATTTAAAAAAGTTAGAATTTAAAAATATTTGGATTTTTCCAAAATCGTTTTCAAAGCTAGCTTTGTTTCAAAGTATGATTTTGTATAAGGATGTAATATATAATTTTTTTTTAAAAATCGATATTTTAAATATTAACCAATCATTCTAAAAAATTGGTTAAAAAAAACAAAATGTAAACAATTTTAAAATTTTTAATTTTAAGTTATTAAATTTAAAATTAATTAAGTATTTTAGTAATATTTTTTTGCAACAATTAGTTGTAACTTTAAATTAATTTTTTTTGAACATTTTTGATAAACACTCAAATTATCTAGTGCTCAAATTTTTTAATTATTTGATCAATATTTGTATTCAATATATTTATGTTGCATCTGTTATTTTAATTCTAAATTAATAATTTAATATCAAATTAATCATAAAGAAAAAAATGCATGTAATTTTAAAATTCAAATAATTTTTCCGCAACAATAAGTTGTTATTGACAAACATTTTTGATAAACATTGAAAATTATTTCTTAATTATTTGATTAATATTTGTACTAAAAGTACTCTTCATGCATCTATTAGTTTAATTATAAATTGATATTTTTAATTCTGATATAATAATAAAAAAAAAATCATGTTAAGTCAAAATATTAAATATTTTCAAAAATATTCGAAATAATTAGTTGTTATTAACTAACATTTTTAAATTATCTAGTATGTCTAAATAATTTTCAGTAATAATTAGTTGTTATGAATAAACATTTTTAATAAACATTCAAAAGTATCTAGTTCTCCTTAATTATTTAATTAATATTTCTCAATGCATGTTTCTTGCATCTGTTATTTTAATTCAAAATTAATAATTTAATTCTGACTTAATAATTAAAAAGTTTTCAGTTAAATCAAAACTTTAAATATTTTTTAACATGCAAAAGAATTAGTTGTTATTAACCAACATTTTTCAAAAATTATCTAGTGTTTTAATTTTTTACAAATTTAATTAATATTTGAACTCTATATATTTCTGTTGCAGCTGTTATATTAATTTAAAATTAAATTATTAATTCTAATTTATTGTTAATTATTTTTAATATTTTCAGCAACAATTAATTTTTATTGACGAACGTTTTTAATCAACATTTTAATGTATTTTTGTTGCATTGTTATTTGAATTCGAAATTAATAATTTAATTCTGAATTAATGATTAAATAAATTCAAGTTAAGTCAAAATTCTAAATATTTTCTAAAAACGTATTTTATTCTTGTTGCATTTAAAGTTTAAAAAATTTAAACATTATTTTTTTATTTACGTGTATTTTGACAACTTCCTAGTTTTTTAAAAGCCGAAAATAAAAATAAATTATATACTTACACAATATTTGGTTAAAAATGTAGAAGAATCTAAAGTATAAGTTAGATTTAAAAAAAAACAGTAATTTAAAAAACAAAAAAATAAATCGTTGTCAAAATTATCCAATAAATAAGTAGAATTAAAATATTGTTTACATAAAGTAAAAGCGGAATAATAAAAAACAAAAAAAATTGAAATTTAAATTAATTGAAATGTATGAAAAAATTAATAACTATTTTAAATAAAACTTTAAAATTAATAATTAATAATTAAACAAATTACGACAAAATTTAATGTTAAAAAAAAATAAAACAAATTGTCACTTAAAATATCAAAATATTTTAGTGTACTTAAAATTTTGTTAAAACCAATTTTTGAAATATACAAATTATTTTGTGATACAATTAGTAACAATAAAGTATATAAAATAATAAAATTAGAATATCAAAAATTACGTAAAATTTTTTCATTTTATTAATAATTAATTTCTAAAATTGGCACTAATATTAAAACACAAACATCAATTTTTTAAAATTTAAAATTTAAATAAATTATAGACGTTCATGTAAAATATAAAACACCTTATATTTAATATCACAACTAGCTGTTTATATAGATACAGAATAATTCAAACTAAAAATTTAAATTGATTTTAAATATGTATTTAAAAAATTTAATAAATATTAGACATTTTAATTTATTAAACAGTAATAAAATTAATTTAGTTAAAAAATGAATTTTAAAAAATTTATTACGTAAAAAAAAATTTTTAAATTTAATGTGTAAATAAATTTTAAAAATTATTATAAAATTTGTTAAAATTTTAAAATATTTTTAATTATTAATAATTTTGTTTGTTATTTTTTTAGTAGTTTTGAACATTCTGAAAATAATTAAATACTTTTTAAAATTAATTATGAATGTATAAAATCAATAAATTGTCAATTTAAAAATTTTAAATATTATTTTTTAGAAGTCAATAAATTTCTTTTGATTTTTTAATATTTTTTCTTAAAATATTAAATTTTATATATTTTATTATTAAAATTAATTTAATTACAAATTTGTACAGTGCATATAATTTATTCAACGTTTTACTTTCAGACATAGTTATAAAGTTTTAGCAAAATATTTTTTGTGTTTTTATTTTATTTATTTTTAAAAGAATTATTTTCAAAAGTTTTGCTAGTTACTAAAATTCAATTTTTAAAAATTTTGAAAATATTTAAAAAACGTTTCTATAATAAGACTATGTAGTATATTATAATCCCTTTAAAAAAAACGTTTTAAACATTTTCTTGAACTGAGAAACTAATAAATTAAGAAAGGACTTTTGGTTTTTAAATTTTTAATAATATATTCTAATATATAAAATTATTAAAAATATTTTTTTTAACATTTAACTAACTATTTACATTTAATTTAATTGCCTAATTGAAAGTAATAAATTTTTTTTATAGTTACAAAATTTTTAGTAAAAGAAAACCTTTTTTATTGTTTACATTAACCTTAATTAAAATTAGTTAAATTTTAAAATCTACCTATTTTAAATTTTTAAATTTTTATTTTTATTTTTATTTTATTGTTGTATATAATTTTTAATTTAATAATTTTTAGAAATTGTTGGGCAATTAAATTTATTTATTTTTAAACATAGTAACAAGTAAATTTAAATATTATTGCTCATTTAATAGAAAAATAATTTATGTATTTTAAAAAATTTAAATATAATACAGTATTAAAAATTTTAAAAAACAAAAAATTTATTAAAATTGTTATTACTTTTTAGACAAAAATAACTCATTTTTAATTTAATTATTTTAAAATTAGTGCAAATGATTATTTCTATTTTTAACTTTGAATTTAAATTCTGATGCGTGTTAAATATTTTTTTTGGTTTTTTCTAATTTTGTTTTATTTATTTTATTCAAAAAACATTTTTAACTTACTTAATTTTTAATAATTTTAACAAAATTGAATATTTTAAAATGTTTTTAATATTATTCCAATTTTTAAAAATCTAATGTTACAATCAATTTCAATTTTTGTTTTCTGGTCCTTCGAATTCTGTTCATTTTTAACACAATACAATAATATGTTGTGCTTTAATTATTTTCGAATATGTATTAAAAATACATTAAATTAAAATTATTTTTAATTTTCAAAATAATAAGAAAGTGTAAATAACCAAATAATTAAAAAGATAATACTTAAATTTTTTTAAATTTTACGTTTTTTTTAAATTTATTATTTTAGTATCAAACGTTCAAAATGTTTTTTTATTTGACTTTTGTTATTCTAACGTTAATATATTAAACAATTTAAGTATTTGTAAATAGTTTGGGTTTTTGTCTCATTTTTTTTTTTAATTTTTTTAGCGTTTCGGTTTTTTGAATTACTTAAAATAATTTGGAATTAAATGATAATTAAATACTTTTTGTCCAGTGTTTTTTTTATACTTTTTTTTATTTTTATTAAATCAATTAATATAGTTTTTTATAAATAAATGTTAAATATTTTTAGTTTGCTTTAATATTGTTATAGATATCTCAATTTCTGAAGTTTATATTTATTATTTATTTTGAAAAATTGTAAATGTTGATTTGCAATTCTGAAACATATTTTAGTGTCTTTGTTATTATTTAATTTATATATTTTATAAATTTTTTATTTTTTATTTTATAAATTTCTGGAATTTTTTTAAATAATTTTCTTAAATAATTAAATTTTATTTCTGTTTAATAAATTAAAAATGCATAATATTTATTAAATTTTTTAAATACATATTTTAATATCAACTTAAATTTTTAGTTTAAATTTTTTTTTTATTTGTATTAACAGCTAGTTATGATATTAAATAATAGGTGTTTTATATTTTACATAAACATCTTTAATTTATTTAAGTTTTAAATTTTAAAAAATTTGATGTTTATGTTTTAATATTAGTGCCAATATTTAGAAATTAATTATTAATGAAATTAACAATTTTACGTAATTTTTGAGATTCTAATTTTATTATTTTTATATACCTATTGTTGTTAATTGTATCACAAAATAATTTGTATATTTCAAAAAATTAATTTTAATAAATTTTTTAATTAGGCTAAAAATATTTTGATATTTTAAGTGACAGTTTGTTTTTATTTTATTTTTAACATTAAATTTTATCGTGATTTGTTATATTATTAAAAATTAATTTTAAAGTTTTATTTATATAATTATTAATTAAATTAATTAAACAATTAATTTAAATTAAAATTTTTTTTTGGTTTTTTTTATGATTCTGTTTTTACTTTATGTAAACAATATTTTAATTCTACCTACTTATTGATAATTTTGACAAATATTAATCTTCTTTTTTGTTTTTTTTAAATTAACGTTTTTTTTAAAGATCTAATTTTAGGTTCTTTTACATTTTTAACCAAATATTAGAAAAAAAATTGTTAGTATTTTTTTGAATATGTAAAAGTAAAATTGTGTAAGTATATAATTAATTTATACATTAGGCCTTCAAAAAACTAAGAAGTTGTCAAAATAAACGTAAATAAAAAATTGTGTTTAAATTTTTAACTTTAAATGCAGCAAGAATAAACGTTTTAAAAAATATTTAGAATTTTGACTTAAAATGAATTTATTTAATTATTAATTTAGAATTAAATTATTAATTTAGAATTAAAATAACAGATGCAACAAAAATACGTTTTTAATATTGATTAAATAACAACTAATTGTTGCTGAAAATATTTAAAATTTTAAAATAACATTAAATTAAAATTAATAATTTAATTTTAAATTAAAATAGCAGCTGCAACACAAATATATAGAGTACAAATATTAATCAAATTTGTAAAAAATTGAAACACTACATAATTTTTAAAATGTTGGTTCATAACAACTAATTTTATTGCTTGTTAAAAAATATTTAAAATTTTGATTTAACTTAAATGTTTGTAATTATTAATTCAGAATTAAATTTTTAATGTAGAATTAAAATAACAGATGCAAGAAAAAATGCATTTTGAATGTTTATTAAAAATGTTTGTTAATAACAACTAATTATTGCTAAAAATTAATTAGAATTAAAAAAAAACATGCATTTGTTCCATTCTTATTAATTTAAAATAAAATTATTTATTTAGAATTAAAATAACAACAGCAACAATAATATATGGAGTGCAAAAATAAATCAAATTTTTAAGTAATTAACACACTAGACAATTTTGAAAATGTTTGTTAATAACAACTAATTTTTTCGCATATTTTTGAAAAATATCTAAAATTTTGACATGATTTTTTTAATTATTAATTCAGAATTAAAATATTAATTTAGAATTAAAACTAACAGATGCAAAAAGATTACTTTTAGTACAAATATTAATTAAATAATTAATTCAATGTTGATCAAAAATGTTGGTCAATAACAACTAATTGTTGCTGAAAAATTATTTGAATTTTAAAATTACATGCATTTTTTTCTTTATCATTAATTTGATATTAAATTATTAACTTAGAATTAAAATAACAGAAGCAACAAGAATAGTACAAATATTAATCAAACTGTTAAGAAATTAAAACACTAAATAATTTTGAATATTTTGGTTAATAACAACTATTTCTTTTAATTGTTGTTAAAAAACAAATTTAAAATTTTGACTTAACTCAAATGTTTTTAATCATTAATTTAGAATTTAATTTTTAATTTAGAATTAAAATAACAGATGCAACATTAATATATTGAATACAAATATTAATCAAATAATTAAGAAATTAAAGCTCTAGATAATTTTGAGTGTTTATCAGAAATGTTCATCAATTACAACTAATTGTTGCTAAAAATTATTATTTAAATTATTTTAACCGTTATTTTACTAAATTAATTTTAAATTTGGTTATAACTTAAAATTAAAAATTTTTAAATTATTTTTTAAACAATTTCTTTTAGAATGTTTCTTTAATATTTCAAATATCAATTTAAAAAAAATACAAAAAATACAAAAAATACTTGGAAATAAAGCTAGTTTTAAAAACGATTTTTGAAAAATCCAAATATTTCTAAATTTTTAATTTTTTATAATTTATTGGTATAAATAAAATTTAAAAATTATCATAAAATTTTCTTTAAAGCATAAAATATTTTTAATTCTGATGATGACTCACATTATTATTTTTGAGTTGAAACTAGTGAATAATTAAATAATAAAAGCAAATAAAAACCAACCAACATATAAATAAAATAAATCTTATATACATTTATGATACTAATTATTGTGTTTAATTTTCTTTTATTTTATAGTAGTTTTAACCAAGTTGAAAATAATTAAATGTTTTTTAATATTAACAATACATGTATAAAATTGTTAATTCCAATAACTGTTAAAAAATTAAATATTATTTTCGTTACTATTGTTTTTAAAATATTCCGTCAGATAAACAGAAATCTGTATTACCGACTTTAATAATGTCCTTTCAACCTCAACAGTAAATATAACGACATATTTAAAAAACTTTTTTTTATTATGTTATGATTATTAGTTTATATCAATTTGTCTCTATTGCTCGTAAGCAAATTTCCCTCTCATTAAAAATGTTTACTTTTATTTTATATAGTAAAATGAATTTATTTTTGTTTAAGTAATTTTTTTTTTTTATTTCAAACTAAAAATTTTTATTCTTTGTTTACATTTTATTTTTGTATTAAAATGTGGTTTTTGATAAAATTTAATATTTTAAAAATTTTTAAATATTTTATATTACTGTTATTTTGTCAAAAATAATGTATGTAATTTAAAAAACTATAAAAAAAAATTAGATATTAGAATAAAAATATTAAAAATTTTAAAATTTGTTTAAATTTAATTATAATTAAATAAGTGGCAAATTTTTAGTTTTATTGGTTTATTTATTTATTTTTTTTTAAATTTTCTTAAATAAACCTTAAATTTACTTAATTATTTTAACAACATTTAAATTTTTTTAATTGTTTTTAAAATTATTCCGTTTATTAAAAATTTAATGTTAATTTTAATTTTTGTTCAATTTTTAAGTTTTTTTATGATTTTTTAAATTTACTTAATTATTTATAATTTTGAAAAATAATAATCCATTTTCAATGTTTTTAAAATTATTATAAGTTAATTGATAGTTAACTTTTATTTGTTTTTTAATTTTTTGTTTTTTACGTGTTCTTTTAGCAGGTTTTATATTTTTACAAATCAACAATAAAATCTTGATATTATTTTATTTGTTGCTCAATTAATTATTTCCGACTATGTATTAAACATAAGAAATTGTGTAGGTTTATTCATTTTTATTTTGAAAAAGCATGAAATTAAAAAAATTTCAATAAAAAAATAATTAAAATTATTAATTAAAACATTAAGTTTTAATAACTAGCTTAAATTTTAAAATATTTTTTAATACGTTTAAATTTCTTAAAACTGTTTTATAATTAACCAAAACTATGGTATAATGTAAAACTTTTTAATATTTATAAGTACATCAATTTAAAAGAAATTAAGCAAATAATTAACAAACTAATTTTATTTTTATAATTTCTCATTTTTTTTTCTGATTACGTATTTTTTTATTATTGGTTTATTAAACTATTCTTTTTTTCAAAAATTTTATACTTAAATTTTTATGTAATAAACGTTTTTGGTTTCTTTCTAATTTCTCAAGATCTCAAGTTTACTAAATTATTTTAACAAAATTAAAATTATTATAAATATTCTTAAAATTTAAAATTTAAAATCTAATTTGATAGTTAACATTATTTGTTTTAATTTTTTTACGTGTTCTTTTTAGTAAATTCTTTTATTTTTTTACAAATCAACAAGAAAGTTTTGTTAGTATTTTATTTGTTACTCAATTAATTATTTCTAAATATGTATTAAAAGTAAGTAGTTGGGTAGGTTTATTTATTCTTATTTTGGGAACTCAATAAATTAAAAGATTTTCAATAAACAAATAAAATAAAAACTAAAAAAATATTAATTTTTAATAAATAATTAAATTTTACAATATTTTAAATTTTTTAAAATGTTTCAAAATTAACCAAAGCTATGGTATAATATAAAATTTTTTAATATTTGTAAGCATATAAAATTGAAAAAAATTAAGCAAGTAATTAACAAATTAATTTTGATTTTTCATCACAATTTTACGTAATAATTTTTTTTTTGATTTTTTTCTCAACATCTCAAGTTTACTTAATTATTTTAACAAAATTAAAATTCCGTTTTAATGTAAAAAAGAATTTAAATATACTTAATTATTTGTAATTCTGAATAATAATAATTTATTTTTAATGTTTTTAAATTTAATATTATTTTTTTAAATTCTAATTTGATAGTTAAAATTATTTTTTAAATTGTTTTAAGTGTTTTTTCGTTTGCTGGATATTTTTTACAAATCAACAAGAAAATTTTGTTAGTATTTTATTTGCTGCTAAATTAATTATTTTCGAATATGTATTAAAAGTAAGAAATTGTGTAGGTTTATTTATTTTTATTTGGGAAAACAAAAATTAAAAATTAAAAAAAATATATAATTAAAAAATATTAATTAAGACATTAATTTTTAATAATTAAAATATTTTAATACATTTAAATTTCTAAAATTGTTTTGTAATTAATCAAAGCTATGGTATAATGTAAAATTTTTACTTAATTATTTTAACAAAATTAAAATTTTTTCTAATATTTTAAGATTATTCTAGATTTATTAAAAATCTAATGTTATACTTAATTTTAATTTTTGTTTCCGGTTTTTAATTTTTTTAATTTTTTTTTAGATTTTGCTTTATGTTTTAACATAAAATAATGTTTTTATTTAAAACTTATTTTATTTTTGATATGAATAAAAAAATAATCAATATTATTTTTCAAGTATATAACTATGTTTTTAGCTTTTAAGATTCTTAAGTTTTTTTATGATTTTTTAAATTTATTTAATTATTTATAATTTTAACAAATAATACTCAATTTTTAATATTTTTGAAATTAATATTTTTTAAAATCTAATTTGATAGTTAATATTATTTATTTTAATTTTTTTATTTTTACGTGTTCCTTTTTTAGTAAATTTTTATTTTTTACAAATCAACAAGAAAGTTTTGTTAGTATTTTATTTGTTACTCAATTAATAATTTGTAAATATGTATTAAAAATAAGTAATTGGGTAGGTTTATTTATTATTATTTTGAGAACTCGATAAATTAAAAGATTTTCGGTAAACAAATAAAATAAAAAATAAAAAAAATATTAATTTTTAATAACTAGTTAAATTTTACAATATTTTAAATTTTTTAAAATGTTTCAAAATTAACCAAAGTTATGGTATAATGTAAAATTTTTAACATTTATAAGCACATAAAATTGAAAAAATTAAGCAAGTAATTAACAAATTAATTTTGATTTTTCATCACAATTTTACTTAATAATTTTTTTTTTTTTTTTCTCAACATCTTAAGTTTACTTAATTATTTTAACAAAATTAAAATTCCGTTTTAATGTAAATAAGAATTTAAATATACTTAATTATTTGTAATTCTGAATAATAATAATTAATTTTTAATGTGTTTAAAATTAATATTATTTTTTTAAATTCGAATTTGATAGTTAATATTTGTTTTTTTTTTTTTTACGTGTAAAAAAGTAAAAAGTAAGAAATGTGTAGGTTAGTTATTTAAGTTGGGATCCCAAAAAATTCTAAAAAAATTAAAATAATAAAAAAGTTTTATAATTAAGATTTTAATTTTTAACAACTAATTTATACTTAAATAAGTAATTAACATTTTTTGCAATTTTTTTGTATTTTTAATTTAATTAATTGATTTATTTTAATTTAGTTATTTTAAAAATTTATTATTACTAATGCTTAAGATATGTTTAAGCACTTTTTTAAAACAAATTTGAAAAAAAGGAATTTATACAATAACTAGTTAAGATTGTAACAATGTCTGCAATGGACTAACTAAGCAACTTGTTTGTAGAAGAATATATTTTTATTAATTAGCAAGTACTTTTTAAGTAGAGTATTAATTACTATAGAAAAATTCAATTTATGTAACCGAAACTGAAATAAAATACTTTTGACCACTCTGCATAATAATCACACACCAAAATCTCGAAACAAAAACATTCGCATTTCTAAGCGAGCAACTTTTTAATTAAAAGTTTTCACGGCGGAAATCGATTTTTCCATTTTTTTTGCATAATCGAACCCAGATATACTAATAACGTGTAATACACAAATAATGAATATTCAACAAAACGAATGGAAATAAACGAATCTCCCCTTAAAAAAATTTATAAATAAGGAAGCGGCGGGCGTGAAACGCCGTTGATATATGAATTTTCCGATTGATTTTCAAAACGCGCAAAAACCGATGGGAAATGACATGTGCCGTGCATTGTTAAGTGATTACTTGTGTTTTGAATACGACAAAAATATAAATCCGCAGATGCGCCCAAGTTTTAGGCGAAAGTTCCACTTTTCTTCGGAAAACAGAAACAAAACAACCATAAAGATAACGATGATGATTATGATGATGGTGATGATAATGTGTGGAAACCTGCCGAGCTTTTTATTTAATTACTGTTTGGTTTTAAACTCACAAAGCGAGGATTGTTTCTAATCATATTTAAGTTAATCCCGCCACTTATGATTAAGCTTTTAGCGCCGTGTAATTGAATTAATTAAGCTCGAGTTGGAATGGGGGAGATGATCGGGGGGTGGGTGAGGAGGGGGGAGGTGCTTAACAAAAAAACTAAACCGGCGGCCCCTTTTTATTTAAAACGATGTACGTATCTGTTAGATAATGATAACAGCAATTAGAAGAAATTTATCAAATAATTTTGTCCGGGAAACCGCTGTCACAAGCAGTCGAGATATATAACAATCCAGATAAATCTCTCTTTACTTTCATAATAAAGTTTTGATAAGGAAAAGGGATTTCTAACGTTTGTATCCATTAGTGCAATTAGAGTTAAAACCAAATCGTTACGCGTTATCTTTGGGTGTTTACTCCTAATTGTTTGGATTTCTGTGTCCTTTTAATAACGGTCACATTTATAGTATTTAAAAATTATCTTAATTTAAAACAAAAGCTGATCTTAAAAAACAACCACAAATTTCTAACAAATTGATCAAAAATAATTTTATTAAAAGTAATTTATGAAAAGGTAAGTGTTTGACTTATTAGGTTCGTCAAACACCTAAAATTAAAATGACTTAAATTTTTTTAAAATCATGTTTATTATTTTAACTTATCTTCCTTATTGTTGCTTTTTTAATTTTATTTAATTATAAATATATTGAATTTTTTTGTTTTTTTTTTATTCTAAAAATTAAAAATTTATTTCATTCTTTTTATTTAAAAAATATCAATTTTTTTTACATTTTTAATTTCTTAAAATTATTTTTGATTAAAAATTTTGTAATTTTATTGTTTTTTATATTTTAAGCATTTTGAAAACTTAAAAAATGTTTCCAAATAAGTACTTGTTAATTAATAAAAATTTAAAAAACTTAATCGTCATTGTTTGATTTCAATTCTTCTACGAACAAGTTCCTTAGTTAGTCCATTGCAGACATTGTTACAATCTTAACTAGTTATTGTATAAATTCCCTTTTTTTAAATTTGTTTTAAAAAAGTGCAAAAATATCAATAAATTTACATAATTTTTTTAAATTTATTTATAAATATTAAAAAAATTTATTAGTTGTTCAAAATTCAAATCTTAATTATAAAACTTTTTGGTTTTTTTAGTTTTAGTTTTTTTAGAATTTTTTTGTTTCCCAAAATAAATAAATAACCTACACATTTCTTACTATTAAATTAAAATTTAAAGAAATGATATTAATTTTAAAAACATTAAAAATGAATTATTATTATTCAGAATTACAAATAATTATGTATATTTAAAATTTTATTTAAATAAAACATTAAAACGGAATTTTAATTTTGTTAAAATAATTAAGTAAACTTGAGATGTTGAAAAAATATCAAAAAAATGTTTATTAGGTAACACTGTGATAAAAAATCAAAATTAATTTGTTAATTACTTGCTTAACTTTTTTCAAATTCTAAAAATATAAAATATTGTAAAATTCAACTACTAAACATCTTAATTATTATTTTTTAATTATTTTTATATTGAGAATCTTTTAATTTATTGAGTTCCCAAAATAAGAATAAATAAACCTACCCAATTACTTACTTTTAATACATATTGGGAAATAATCAATTGAGTAACAAATAAAATACTAAAAAACTTTCTTGTTGACTTGTAAAAAAATATAGAGCTTACTAAAAGAACACGTAAAAAAATAAAAAAATTAAAAACAAATAATATTAGCTATCAAATTAGGTTTTAAAAAAACTTTGAAAGAAATTTTAATTTTGTTAAAGTAATTAAGTAAAAATTTTACATTATACCATAGCTTTGGTTAATTATAAAAAATATTATGAAATTTAAATGTATTCAACTAGTTATTAAAAATTAATGTTTCAATTAATATTTTTTAATTATTATTTTTTAAATTTTTAAATATTTTGATTTTTCAAAATAAAAATAAATAAACCTATACAATTTCTTACTTTTACTACATATTCGGAAATAATTAATTAAGCAACAAATGAAATACTATACAGAAAAAATTAAAAAAATTAAAACAAATAATATTAACTATCAAATCAAATTTAAAAAAAATATTAATTTTAAAAACATTAAAAATAAATTATTATTTGTCAAAATTAAATTTAAAAAATCATTAAAACCTTTTTTAAATTTTAAAATCTAAAATACAAAGTTTTTTCTTTATTTTATGTTAAAATATAAAGCAATCTAAACAGAATTAAAAAACATTAAAAATTAAAAATAAAAATTAAAATTAAGTATAACATTAAATTTTCAATAAACCGAATAAGCTTAAAAACATTAAAAAAATTTTAATTTTGTTAAAATAATTTAGTAAACTTAAGATGTTAAGAAATTAGAAAAAATTTATCATTAAATTGAATAAAAAAATTTAAAAATAAAAATTACAAAATCAAAATTAATTTGTTAATTACTTGCTTAAGCAAATTTATGTACTAATATATATTAAAAAATTTTACATTATACCATGACTTTATTTAATTATAAAACATTTTTAAGAAATTTAAATGTATTTAAAATATTTTAAAATTTAAGGTAGTTATTAAAAATTAATGTCTTAATTAATAGTAATTATTTTTTTAATAAAAATATTTTAATTTTTTGCTTTTCCAAAATAAAAATAAATAAATCTACAGAATTTCTTATTTTTAATACATAGTCGGAAGAATTAATTAAGCAACAAATAAAATACTAACCAAATTTTTTTGTTGATTTGTAAAAAATATAGAACCTACTAAAAAGAACACGTAAAAAACAAAATAAAGTTAACTATCAATTAAGTTTTAAAACAAATATTAAATAGATTATTTGTCAAAATTATAAATAATTAAGAAAATCTAAAAATCGTAAACAAACTTAAGAATTAAACATTAAATAAAATTATGTATAACATTAAATTTTTAATACATGGAATTATCTTAAAATTTAATTTTTAAATTATTTTCGATTAAAAATTTTGTAATTTTATTGTTTTTTATATTTTAAGAATTCTAAAACCTTAAAAAACTGTTCTAATCATAAATAAATTAAAAAATTTAAAAATTTCTTAAGAATTTATAAATTTATAAATATTATATTTTATTAATAATATAGTCTTTACTATCGCTTTTTACTTTTATCAGAAACAATTTGCTTGTATTTTTTATATTTTTAAATTCAAATTTTACTTAGTTATACAAATAAAATACTTTTAATTTTTTGATTTTTGTATATTATTTTCCATTTTAAAAATTTTTCAATTATAAAAATTTTTACAAATTTCAGAACTAGAATGAGCCCAAATTTTACTTTAAATTTTAAAACTTGGTTTTGTGTTTTGATTAATTAGATAAAAACAAGTATTTGCAAAAGAATAATATTTAACTAAGTTGATTCTTTCATTATTATAGCCAACTAAACATTGGCAAAATAACAGTCTCGAATAGCCTGCTGTAAATTTGCAGTAGATTGTAGAATAAGAAACTAAAAACAAGAATCACTTGACAGTTTTTCCGCTTTTTTAAGACTTATCAAAGATAAGAAAACTATCGTTTGTTTTCTCTTGGGAATTCATATCGAGCGATTCAAAATTGTTAATTTTGCAAGCGCTTAGTAAGCTACAACAATCAAAGAATCGACTTATAAAACTGCTTACTCATCTATTGCCAAACATTATATCATTTCTTTTCTCGTTATTTTTTTACATTTTAATGTTTATATATATTCATTGTTTTATTTCATCACATTTTTTGATTTCTGTTTATAAAAATGAAATTTTTTTGTTATTTTTCTTAAATTTTTATAAAATGTGTCAAATCGAAACCCATACTCATAAAAAACATTCGCCAATTGTCAATTTTTTTTAAGTTACTGTCTAAATTTTAAAAAGTGTATTTAATTTAAATACTGAAAATTGCGCCGAATTAAATCGTTTATATCGTGACGTCAATTCTCGTATAAATAACATAACACAGGTTGTTTGATTTGTATGCAATTGTTTTTTTAAGTATCAACTTAGTGATGCTTTACATAAACAAACCACTATTTATATTTGAGTTATACGAGTATTGACGTCACGACCAAATCCAATGCGTTGAAAAAATAGTGTTTTGGGAAATTTTAAATACTGAGCACATTGTATATTTTTTGTAGTATTTTGGCCAGACTAAGACCAGAAACAATAAAAACACACGCAAGCCTTGGTGTCGGTATATGAAATTTTAAACATTGGAAGCATCATGTAGATGATGTTTAATATAAAGAATATTGTATGAGTTATTATAATACTGATGAAAAATATAAAAAAAACACAAAAACAATTTTAAAAATTTTTAAATTGTAATTTTTGAATTATTTTCTTATTTTTTTTAATTAAATTCAGAAACATTCGAAATTTAAATTTAATTTTTTCTTAAAATAAAAAAAACGCAATAAACGATTTTGAATATTTTTAAACGTTATAAAATTTTAAAATAAATAAAAATTGTACTAATTAAAGAGTAATTGTGCAATGAGCAATTTTCTTTTAGAAACATCAATAATATGAAAGAATTTCAAAAATGCAACCATTTGAAATAATAATAAAATTTGTACCAATTGTTTTATCAAATTACCAATTTTTTAATTTTCAAAGCCAAGTTTAATTTTTTACTAAAAATTAAATTAAAAATTTTTGTTAGAAAAAAATATTTGGTGAGGGTAAAGCTCTGTGCATTTTTAATATTTATGTTAAATTTTTTATATCAAGTTTCGTATTTTTAAGAAAAAAAAAAGATCAAACCAAAAGCAAAAAAATCACACACAAAGCTTACTGTCGCCAAATAAATTTCAATTTTTTAATTTTTAAAATTGTAATTTTTGAATTATTTTTTAATTTTTCATTAATTAAATACAGAAACATTATAAATTTAAATTTAATTTTTTTAAAAAATAAAAAAAACGTAATAAACAATTTCTGAATAAATGTACAAATTGTTTTATCAAATTACCAATCTTCTAATTTTCAAAATCAATTTTTTGTTTTTATTAAAATTTAAATTAAAAATTTTTGTTAGAAAAAAAATTTTGGTTTAACTTAAAAATTGTTAAAACTCTGCATTTTAAATATTTATATTAAGTTTCGTATTTTTAACAACGAAAATGATCAAACCAAAAGCAATAAAATTACACACAAAGTTTACTGTCGCTAAACATATTTCGACTTTTTAATTTTTAAAATTGTAATTTTTGAATTATTTTTTTTAATTAAATTCAGAAACATACGAAATTTAAATTAAATTTTTTTTAAATAAAAAAAACGTAATAAACGATTTTTGAATATTTTTAAATGTTATAAAATTTTAAAATAAATAAAAATTGTAATTGTGAAATGAGCAATTTTTTTTTAGAAACATCAATAATATGAAAGAATTTCAAAAATGCAACCATTTGAAACAATAATAAAATTTGTACCAATTGTTTTATCAAATTACCAATTTTTTAATTTTCAAAGCCAACTTTTATTTTTTATTAAAAATTTAATTAAAAATTTTTGTTAAAAAAATATTTTGTTTTAACTTAAAAAATTGGTAAAGCTTTGTGCATTTTTAATATTTATGTTAAATTTTTTATATCAAGTTTCGTATTTTAAAGAAAAAAAATGATCAAATCAAAAGCAAAAAAATTTTAATTTTTAAAATTGTAATTTTTGAATTATTTTCTTATTTTTCATTAATTAAATACAAAAAACATTAGAAATTTGAAATTAATTTTTTTAAAAATTAAAAAACCTAATAAACAATAATATTCTAAATTCTAAAATAAATAAAAATTGTATTAATTAAAAAATAATTGTAAAGTTTTCTAGAAACATCAATAATATTATGAAAAAAATGCCAAAAGTGCAACCATTTAAAATAATAATAATTAAATTTGTACAAATTGTTTTATCAAATTACCAATCTTTTAATTTTCAAAATCAATTTTTTACTTTTTATTAAAAATTAAATTAAAAATTTTTGTTAGAAAAAAACTATTTTTGTTTGAACTTAAAAATTGTTAAAGCTTTCTGCATTTTTAATATTTATGTTAAATTTTTTATATCAAGTTTAGTATTTTTAAGAATAAAAATAATCTGACTAAAAGCAATAAAATTACACACAAGTCCTACTGTAGCTAAATAAATTTTAAAGCATTAAATTAAACATTTTGTACACAAGGTAATGGATATTTAAATTGTTATTTTTAAATTATTTGGTTTATTGTTTTTAGTTAAATTCTTAAAGATTAGAAATTTGAAATTAAAATTTTTAAAATTTTAGTAACAAAACCGCAGTAAACATTTTAGAACAATTTTAATTGTACTAATTAAAAAAATATTGTGAGATTAGCAATTTTTTTCTAGAAACATAAATAATCTTATAAAAATGCAACAGTTTTAAATGTTTATATTTAAATGTGCACAAATTGTTTTAAGAAGTTACAATTTTTTTTAATTTTTAAAATTACTTGTATTTTTTATAAAAAATTAAATTAAAAATTATTTTGTTTTCAACTTAAAAAAATGTTAAAACTTTGTGCTTTTTTTATATTTATGTTGAACTTTTTGTATCAAGTTCTGTACTTTTAAGAAAGGAGATGATCAGACCAAAGCAATAAAATCACACCCAAAGCGTACTGTCTCTAAATAAATTTCAAAACATTAAATTAAACATTTGTATATAAAATACATAGAGTTGAATATCTTTGAAGTTAATCTTGGAATTGTAACTTCTTTATTGTTTTTCTTATTTTTTTTTAAATAAATTTAAAAACATTAAAAATTTAAAAAAAAATTTCTTTAAACTGCAATAAACAATTTTAAATAGTTTTAAACGTTATAAATTTTAAAATAAAGAAAAATTGTACTAATTAAAAAGTAATTGTGAAATTGGCAATTTTTTCTAGAAATGTGAATAATCTTATGAAAGTATTTCAAAAAATTTAACCATTTGAAATGTTTTATTTTTGTTTTTTACTTAAAATAATTGTTAAAGCTTTGTGCTCTTTTTATTTTTTAAAATTTTTTATATCAAGCTTTGTATTTTTTAGAATGAAAATGTGTAGACCAAGGGCAACAAATTCACACACAAAGCTGACTGTCGCTAAAAAACGCTTAAAGCATTCAATTAAACTCTTTTTATATACATGGTTTTGAATAGAATTGAATTTATTTTTTGAAATTAAAGTTTTTGAAATATTTGCTTATTTTTTAAATAAATACAAAAACTTTAAAAACTTAAATTTAAATTTTTTAAAAGTTAAAAAAAATTAGTAATAAATAACAAAAATAAATAATAAAATCAAAATAATAATAGCATTAAAAATAAACATTTATGAATACATACTAATGAAAAAGGTTATTTAAAATTACGAAAAATTATTTTTTAAGAAATTTGGTTAATTTTAATAAAATCAAAAATTTTGTTTACTGATCTTTTGAAATTTTTTTGGATTGTATCAATATTTTACTTTACTTATTAATTAATGCAGAAATAATTCTATAATTACGAAAATTAATTTTTTTGATAAAATTTAGTTAATTTTTTTAAGACCAAAATTTCGTTTATTGTTCTTTAACAAATTTTTAAAAAATAAAGAAAAATACTTTTGTTATTATGTTCTGCTTTTTTTCTAATTGATTGCAACAATTTTACAAAATTTTGGATTTAGATTTTGTAAGTTAATAACTTCATAAAAAGTTTACTTTACCTAATTACAAGTGTACAATGTACTCTACAACGTACTCAGCCTCTATTGGTTCTATACATTATTCTATCACACCGGTTTCTGTTTAAATATTTAATTTTAACAAAATACGTACTGCTAATGCTCGGAGGTGTTAATTGCAACAAAAATTGTAGTATATTTATTTTAACACGTGCAGTAAATATTTCCGATAAACACACACACATCTCGCATTGAATGACAACTTAGAACTAAACTCGATAACTACATTCATAACCGTTTTAAAAAAGCTAAATAGTTTTAAACCATTATAAATACAAAAGTTCTAAGATCGGTAATCATTCTGACTTCAGTGGCGTAACAATTTGGTAAATTGAGAATATATAACCCATTAAATAATTTATATAAAATATATATACAGAGGGAAAACTAAGAGAAAATTAACGAAATTATTTTATTAAGCGTTTAACTTATGCTAAATTCTTCAATCTAGTATTACTATGCTTATATTTAAAATTAATTAATTTTTTTAGACTTTAATTTTAAATTTAGTTATTTATTAAATTTTGAAATTTTTTTCTTTAAATAAAATAAAAATACTAACAAATTTTAACACATTAAATATTATTTTTTTAAATTTTTCTACTAATTATGCATTTATTATTTTCTAAATTATGTTTAGTATATATTAAATTATATAAAAGTAAAAATTATAATATTTTTTCTGTATAAAACGCTAATATTAACAATATTATTTAGTGAAACAAATTATTTTTTTTTAAACTGTAATTTCAAAAGTGTGTACCAAAAATTTTTATAAACAAAATAAAAATACCAAAAAAATCAACTAAAAAGTTTAGCTATTTTTAAGATATTTTAAGAAATAATTAATTAATAAATTTAAAGTATTTTTTGTAAATTACCAATTACATTGCATAAATTGCTATTTTTATACAAAAATTATCTTTAATTAACTTGTATATATTTTTGATATTTTTAAAACAAATGTATTTTATTACGACAAATTTTGAATATTTACCACAAAAGCATTAAGTTACAAATTCTCTGTTAAACACTAATTAGGAATAAAATTCTAATGTGAAGTATATCATATAGACTACGTGTCAAAGTAATATTTTTCTTTACAAATAATTAATACAAATAATTTTATTTTCTAATAAAATTATTATGACTATTATCAAATATTTTTACTTTTAGAATTTAATTAAAATTTCGTAAACCAAATCAAAATAATGGTTTCTTATGTTTTTTTATTTTTTTATTAAAAATTTAGTAATTTTTAATATATTTATAATTTTGATTAATAATGTAAATTAACTGTTTTAAAAAGGGTATTTAATTTTGATATTTTAAAATTAAAATTTCTTAGAAATTAATTAAAATTCCATAAAACCAAATAAAAAAAAATGTTTTTTGTTTTGTTTTAATAAATACTAAAAATTGGATAATTTCCAATATTTAAAATTTTGGTTAGTAACGTAAATTAACCAATTTAATAAGTGTTTTTTATTTAAAAATTTTAAAACTATAATTTGTTAGAAATAAATTATAAATTTCATAAAACCAAATCAAAAAAATTGTTTTACGATTCGTTTTAATAAATACTAAAAATTTAATAATTTCCAATGTTTAAAATTTTGATTAGTAACGTAAATTAACTGATTTAAAAAAGTTTTTATTATAAAAATTTTAAAACTAAAATTTGTTATTAATAAATTAAAATTCCATAAAACCGAATCAAAAAAAATTGTTTTTTGTTTCGTTTAAATAAATTCTAATAATTTAATAATTTTTAATATTTAAAATTTAGATTAAGTAACGTAAATTAACGAATTTAAAGTGTTTTTTATTTTAAAAATTTTAATACTAAAATTTGTTAGAAATTAGTTAAAATTCCATAAAACCAAATCAAAAAAATTGTTTTTGTTTTGTTTTAATAAATACGAAAAATTTGATAATTTCCAATATTTAAAATTTAGATTAGTAACGTAAATTAACTAATTTAAAAATTGTTTTTATTTTAAAATTTGAAAACCAAAATTTGTTAGAAATTAATTAAAATTCCATAAAACCAAATTAAAAATTTTTTTTCGTTTTAATAAATACTAAAAATTTGATAATTCCAATATTTAATATTTTGATTAGTAACGTAAATTAACCAATTTAAAAAGTGTTTTTATTTTAAAATTTTAAAACTAAAATGTTAGAAATTAAATAAAAATTCCAGAAAATCAAATCAAAAAAATTATTTTTTGTTTTAGTTTTAATATATACTAAAATTTGATAATTTAAAATGTATTTTTTATTTTAAAAAATTTGAAACTGAAATTTGTTAGAAATTAATTAAGTATTTAATAATTTAAAATATTTAAAATTTTGATTAGTAATGTAAATTAGCTAATTTAAAAAATGTTTTTATTTTAAAAATTACAAAAAAAATTTGTTAGAAAGAAATTAAAAATTCTATAAAACCGAATCAATAAGTTCCGATATTTAATTTTTTTTTATTACGTACACTGAATTTGCGGGTTTAATGTTTTGTAAATTTAAATGTTGCAAGTAGCTTAAATGTTTTAGTAATCAACGTGTTTCCTAAAGTTTTTGTGGGACTAAAAGTCTGATTCAATTTTAAGCTTCTATTTATTACTTTCTCGACATTCAATGTAGGTCTGACATTCTGAATAGTGTTTAAAAATTAGTATAAATCTATGTATTCTACATGATAATATAGTAGATACATAAATTATTATCATTACTTTGACTCACATTATGCATAATTTGCTTAAATATACAAAAAAAATAATCTAATTATATGTTTTTAGTTTTAATACGTAAATAAGAATTTTTTTGCTTGTTTGACTTTTTTGTGTTTTTAAAATATTTAAATAATTTTGTTAGATATTTATGATAAATGTTCAGTTTTAATACATACCTTACATTAACAAAAATTTTTAAATGCGGACAATATTAATCAATATTGCAGTAAATTAACAAAACTATGGGTTTTGTATTAAAACATTTTATTTTTGACACGTGTTTTAAATTTCTGGTTAAAACATTTTGTGTTAACAACGTTTTTGAAACATTTTAACTTATCCAAAACCGCCTTTGGCAATGTTTGCATTTTTGCATAAAAATATATTAATTCATTTCTTATACCATGATATAATACAAAATATTCAAAATTTTAGAGAACATTTACAATAATTGAAAATAAATTTGACAAAACATTTGATATTTTGAAATTATTGATGATTTAATTATTATTTTAAAAACATAGGTAAAGCTTAAATGTCACGCAAAGAAATAAACTATAAATAACTAATCAAATGGATTAAATATTTAATAATCTATTATATACAATTTAAATGACCTTGATGAATATTTTAAACATTTTTGATAAATGTTTAGTTTTGATACATACCTTAAATCAGCAAACATTGTCAAATACCAACAATTTTTATCAATATTGCAGTAAATTAACAGAAATATGATTTTTTGATAAATTCGACAAAACATTTATGTTGTATCGCAACATTTTATTTTGACACGTGCTTTAAATATGTGATCAAAACATAATTGAGTTAACAATTTATCCAAAACTTTAATCAACAAACATTTTTAAAAAAAATTTTAAAATTAAGGACCAACACTTACGCCAATATTTATTTTTTTTAAGTTACTTTGAATAACATATTTATTTACACAAAAATATTTAAAAAGTTTTGTTCCTGTGGATTCATTGTAAAATTTAAAAAAACTTTTGGTAAAATAAAATTGAAACTAATAAATACAAAATTGACATTTAGAATTATGTAAAACGTAAATATTTTTTATAGATTAAATTTTAAAATTGTTAATTGTTTTAAAAATATACTATTGAATTATTAAAGATTAAAAAATTAAAATTCAATGGCAACGGGTTTAAATGTTCTTGAAAATGTTATGGCAATTAAAACTTAAAGAATTGAAATTTAATTTAATTAAAATTGTAAATGTACAAAAGTAATTGTAGTTTGATGTCTGAAGCCCTTAAATGTTGCATACAAATGTTTTTGTAATTAACGTGTTTATTGATAATTTTGTGATTTAAAAGTCTTTGAAATATTAATTTTATTGACTTTAAAATTTGTAAGTCAATTAATAGTATGTATAAAATATAATTAATAATCAAAAATCTTCAAATTTAATACGTTTGAGACCTAAACACTTAAATGTTGCATAAAAATGTTTTGCCCTTAATTTAAGTTTTTTTTACTTTTAGTTGATGAATTCAAATTAACTTTTTTTTTCTTCTGTTTTAGAAATTAAAGTAAGCCATGTGGGGACTCAAGAGTACAGCAACGGCGTGGCCGAATCAGCAAGAAGTCACATATCAAGAGACACAAACGGAAAAGAACCAACATCGTCGACGCATCACTTAACAATAGTTTTTGGTATACTTAGCATTTATACAAATCGGTGACATTAATTATCCTGCAAAAATTAAAACTACGACTGTTGACAAAGAGAAGAACGAATACGTTTCCTTTTAGTGACTGTGAAAACAAAAGCTGTACATAAAAAAGCTTTAGTGCCCTTTTTTTTTACTTCGAACCGAATTCGATTTTTTGCAGTTGAAAACATAGCTTTTTATAACCTTCCTTTTTTTGTTTAAAAAAAAAATCTGTCATGAATGTGCGGTTTTTTTTTTGATAAAAAAATGAACATTTTTTTGTTTAGATGATAAATGTAGAAGCAACATACAGTCAATGTGATGTGATTTCTTTAAAACTATAGCAATGTTTTACATAAAATCTTTATGTATCAAATATACAACGTAGACTATTATTATTTAAGGTAAATGAAACTGTGATTAATTACGTGTAAGTTTAGTTTGTAAATAAAATGTGTATCTAAGGTTCTGTTGTTTTTTGTTCAACGGCGGTAGATGGAAGAGCGATCGTGAAGCTACAATCAATAAGATGTCGGTTTTAAAACAGACTACTATATATTTCAGTTAAAACTAAACGGAGAAAATAGAAAACTGTAAGTTGTATTTGAAAACTATGCAATAGTTTTACAAACCACAGTCGCTTTAGCGACATTGGTAATTAATTACTTTATGCTACTTTGTAGTGTTTTTAACTCAAAAATTCAGTTTGTACCTGATCTAAAAACATTTTATACTTTTGTTTTGTTTATATTTTTTTGTAGTTTTTACAAAAGTAGATGTACAGTAATATTTAAAAATTTTGATTTTGATGTAAACTAAAATCAACAAACATTCGAATATTTCCAACATTTATTAGGTTCAGATTATAAAGTAAAAACATTTTTAATTAACAGTGTTTATGTTTATTTTTCTAAACAAAACTCAATTAATAATCATTTTAAACCGTAAAGTATTTTTTAAATATTTTTAATAATAAAAGATTCCTCCATCCTCCAACATTTTTATTTTTAAAATTTTCAAATGTTTTAGATTAACAGTAAGTTTGTGAATTTTTATTAAATTTTATTTTTATTAATAAGAACATTAATCTTTTATATAACTCAAGTCATAAGAATAGAAAATTTAAGTTTAGCAACAAACATTTAGGTATCATTTTATTAATTCTAAAACTTTAATGGTTAAACATTCTAAAAAATACAAAATAACACTATTTTTATTGGTTAGTTTTAAGGAAAACTAACATAAATTAATCTCAAAATAATATAAAATTATTTAAAAAAAAAACTTTGAAGAGTTGGCAACTTAAATGTTGTATAAAAATGTTTATAAGCAAAATGTTGTTGAGAAATGTTTTAAGAATCAACACGTTCCCTAATATTTCAGGATTAATTTAATAACCAATAAATGTTATAAATATATTTTACAAGAAAGTAAGTGGTTTACAACTTTTTAATTGTTTATTTAGTCACAAGACTAGAAAGCTTTAAGAAACATTTTATTAACTCTAAAACTTAAATTTTTAATCATTCTAAAGAAAAAACAAAATAACAATAGAATATATATTATAAATAATTCTAGTTTACTAATAAAATAAGTTTTAGTATAAAAGTATAAATACTTTAAGCTGGAATTTTTTTTATTGGTTAGTTTTAAAAAAATAACATAAATTAATCTCAAAATAATATAAAATGTTTATTTTAAATGAAACTTCAATTATTACATTGACGTAAATACCGTTAAAATTTTAAAGAAATGGCAACTTAAATGTGGTATAAAAACATTTTGTGAGTAAAATGTTGTTGAGAAATGTTTTAGGAATCATAATATTTAAGAACTAATTTAATTGCATATAAATGTTCATTTTTTTTGTAAAAATTAAATTAACAATAATTTGGTTTTGACCTAAAATGTTGTGTAGAAATGTTTTAGCAGTTAACACATTTGCTAATATTCATGAGCTAATTTAATTACTTATAAATTTTGCAACTATATTTTTTACAATGTTTTTTTGTTAAATTAGATCAACTAACATTTTTATAATTCAAAACGTACTCAGTAATTATTGACAAAATGTAACTAAACTTTAAAATGTTGTAAAATGTAAATGTTTTAAGAATTATCACGTTTGCTAACATTCAAGAGCTAAAATAATGTCCTTTGTTTTTTATTATTATATCTTTCACCATATTAACAAAGAAATCGTAACTGATTTACAACTTTTTTAATTATTAAATCTTTTGTTTATGTCAGATTGGCAAACACTTTGTTAATTATACACAGTAAATACGGTTAAGTGTGGTTCATAACTAAACGAAAATGTTGTATAAAAATGTTTTAAAAATCAACACGACATTAAAAAGCCAATTAGTTATATTTATCATCTCTTTTATAAAGTAAGTAATTTACTATTTTTAAAACATTTATTTTTGTAAATTTAAAATATGTTTAATAATTATGGACAAATGTGACTCAAAACTAAGCGTTAAAATGTTTATAGAAATGTTTTAGGAATCAAAACGTTTATTAATATTCAAATGCTAATTTAATTACCTTTGTACTTTATAATTATATTTTTATATATTTTATATAAAATAATATGTAATTTACAATTGTTTTTAAACATTTAATTATTTTGTTAAATTAAATTAATAAACATTTTGTTAATTTAAAGTATACTTAGTAATTAAGGACAAAATGTCTTTCATGAATAACTCTAAAATTTTGTATTGAAATGTTTTAGGAATCAACAGGTTTGCCAAAATAAAGAGCTAAATTAGTTTGCTATAAATTTTATAATTATATTATTTAGCTTATTT
This sequence comes from Abscondita cerata, assembly GCA_030710515.1. Lineage (NCBI taxonomy): Eukaryota > Metazoa > Arthropoda > Insecta > Coleoptera > Lampyridae > Abscondita > Abscondita cerata. The sequence goes on along the minus strand of JALBCR010001403.1, from coordinate 141,447 downwards.
ACAAAACATCTTGTAAGTAATTTTTTAAGTAATTCACAAATTTTTAAACATTTATTTTATGTGTTAAATTACAAACATTTTGTTAATTCAAAGTATACTTAGTAATTAAGGACAAAATGTTCTTTATGACTAACGCTAAAATGTTATATACAAATGTTATAGGAATCAACAAGTTTGCCAATATTAAAAGTTGATTTAATTTTTTGTTAATTTTATAATTATATTTTTATCTTTAAAAAAAATTGTAAGTAATTTATAATTTTTTAAATATTTATTTTATGTTAATTCAAAGTATAGTTAGTTACGAAATGTGCTTTATGATTAACGCCAAATTTTAGGAATCAACAAGTTTGCCAATATTAAAGAGTTGATTTAATTTTCTGTGAATTTTATAATTACATACTTTATCTTATTTTTAAAAAATATTCATTAAGTCATTTACAATTTTTTAAATATTTAATTTATGTGATATATTAAGTCAACAAACATTTAATTAATTTAAAGTATACTTTGTAATTAAAGACAAAATGTGCTTTATAACTAACGCTTATATGTAGTATAAAAATGTTTTAGCAATATACAAGTTTGCCAATATTGAAGAGCTTACTTAATTTTCTATGAATTTTATAATTACATTATTCATTCTTTTTACAAATAATATTTAAAAATAATTACAATTTTTTTAAATATTTATTTTATGTGTTAAATTAATTTAACAAATATTTTGTTAATTCAATGTATACTTGGTAATTATAAAAATGTGCTTCATGACTAACACTAAAATGTGGTATAGAAATGATACAGGAATTAACAAGTTTGTCAATATTAAAAAACTGATTTAATTTTCTGTAATTTTTTTAATTATATTTTTTATGTTTACAAAACAAATTGTGAGTGATTTACAATTTTTTAAATATTTATTTATGTTAATTCAAAGTATACTTAATAACAAAACGTGCTTTATGACTAACGGTAAATTTTGTATTAATATGTCTTAGGAATCAACAAGTTGGCCAATATTAAAGAACTAATTTAATTTTCTGTTAATTTTATAATTATATTCTTTATCTTATTTACAAAAATTATGTGATTTACAATTTTCTTAAATATTTATTTTATGTGCTAAACTAATTTATCAAACATTTTCTTAATTTAAAGTATACTTAGTAATTAAAAACAACGCTAAAATGTTGTATACAAATGTTTTAGGAATCAACAAGGTAGCCAATCTTGAAGAGCTGCTGATTTAATTTTTTTTGAAATTCATAATTCCATTTTTCATTTTTTTACAAAAAATTTGTAAGTAATTCACAAATTTTTAATACATTTATTTTATGTGACTCAAAACTAAGCGTTAAAATGTTTATAGGAATGTTTTAGGAATCAATACGTTTATTAATATTTAAATGCTAATTTAATTATGTTTGTACTTTATAATTATATTTTTTATATATTTTATATAAAATAATATGTAATTTACAATTGTTTTTAAGCATTTAATTATTTTGTTAAATTAAACTAATAATCATTTTGTTAATTCAAAGTATACTTAGTAATTAAGAACAAAATGTCTTTTATGAATAACGCTAAAATTTTGTATTGAAATGTTTCAAGAATTAACAGGTTTGCCAAAATAAATAGCTGAATTAGTTTTCTATAAATTTTATAATTATATTATTCAACTTTTTTTACAAAACATCTTGTAAGTGATTTACAATTTTTTAAATATATTAATTTATGTGTTAAATTAATTTATCAAACACTTTATTAATTTAAAGTATACTTAATAATTAAGGACAACGCTAAAATGTCGTATAAAATGTTTTAGGAATCAACAAGTTAGCCAATGTTGAAGAGCTAATTTAATTTTTTATGAACTTTATAATTACATTTTTAATTTTTTTACAAAAATTTTTTAAGTAGTTCACAAATTTTTAAACATTTATTTTATGTATTAAATTACAAACATTTTGTTAATTCAAAGTATACTTAGTAATTAAGGACAAAATGTTATTTATGACTAACGCTAAAATGTTGTATACAAACGTTATAGGAACCAACAAGTTTGCCAATATTAAAAAGTTGATTTAATTTTTGTTAATTTTATAATTATATTTTTATCTTTAAAAACAATTGTAAGTAATTTATAATTTTTTAAATATTTATTTTATGTTAATTCAAAGTATAGTTAGTTACAAAATGTGCTTTATGACTAACACCAAATATTGTATAGAAATGTTTTAGGAATCAACTAGTTTGCCAATATTAAAGAGTTGATTTAATTTTGTGTGAATTTTATAATTACATACTTTATTTTATTTTTAAAAATATCATAAGTCATTTACAATTTTTTAAATATTTAATTTATGTGATATATTAAGTCAACAAACATTTTATTAATTCAAAGTATACTTTGTAATTAAAGACAAAATGTGCTTTATGACTAACGCTTATATGTAGTATAAAAATATTTTAGCAATATACAAGTTTGCCAATATTGAAGAACTTACTTAATTTTCTACGAATTTTATAATTACATTATTCATACTCATTACAAATAATATTTTTAAATAATTACAATTTTTTAAATATTTATTTTATGTGTTAAATTAATTTAACAAATATTTTGTTAATTCAATGTATACTTGGTAATTATAAAAATGTGCTTCATGACTAACACTAAAATGTGGTATAGAAATGATACAGGAATTAACAAGTTTGTCAATATTAAAAAACTGATTTAATTTTCTGTAATTTTTTAATTATATTTTTTATGTTTGCAAAAAAAATTGTGAGTGATTTACAATTTTTAAATATTTATCTATGTTAATTCAAAGTATACTTAATAACAAAACGTGCTTTATGACTAACGGTAAATTTTGTATTAATATGTCTTAGGAAACAACAAGTTGGCCAATATTAAAGAAATAATTTAGTTTTCTGTTAATTTTATAATTATATTTTTTATCTTATTTACAAAAAATTATGTAATTTACAATTTCTTTAAATATATATTTTATGTATTAAATTAATTTATCAAACATTTTATTAATTTAAAGTATATTTAGTAATTAAAGACAACGCTAAAATGTTGTATAGAAATCTTTTAGGAATCAACAGGTTAGCCAACCTTGAAGAGATGCTGATTTAATTTTTTATGAAATTATAATTACATTTTTCTTTTTTTTACAAAAAATTGTAAGTAATTCATAAATTTTAATACACTTATTTTATGTGACTCAAAACAAAGCGTTAAAATGTTTATAGGAATGTTTTAAGAAACAAAACGTTTATTAATATTCAAATACTAATTTAATTACCTTTGTACTTTATAATTATATTTTTATATATTTTATATAAAATAATATGTAATTTACAATTGATTTTAAACATTTACTTATTTTGTTAAATTAAATTAATAAACATTTTGTTAATACAAAGTATACTTAGTAATTAAGGACAAAATGTCTTTCATGAATAACTCTAAAATTTTGTATTGAAATGTTTTAGGAATCAACAGGTTTGCCAATATAAAGAGCTAAATTAGTTTTCTATAAATTTTATAATTATATTATTCATCTTTTTTACAAAACATCTTGTAAGTGATATACAATTTTTTTAAATATATTAATATATGTGTTAAATTAATTTGTCAAACACTTTATTAATTTAAAGTATACTTAGTAATTAAGGACAACGCTAAAATGTTGTATAAAATGTTTTAGGAATCAACAAGTTAGCCAATGTTGAAGAGCTGATTTAATTTTTTATGAAATTTGTAATTACATTTTTCAGTTTTTTTACAAAAAATTTTTAAGTAATTCACAAATTTTTTAAACATTTATTTAATGTAAAAAATTACAAACATTTTGTTAATTCAAAGTATACTTAGTAATTAAGGACAAAATGTTCTTTATGATTAACGCTAAAATGTTATATACAAATGTTATAGGAATCAACAAGTTTGCCAATATTAAAAAGTTGATTTAATTTTTGTTAATTTTATAATTATATTTTTATTTTTAAAAAAAATTGTAAGTAATTTATAATTTTTAAATATTTATTTTCAGTTAATTCAAAGTATAGTTAGTTACGAAATGTGCTTTATGATTAACGCCAAATTTTATATAGAAATGTTTTAGGAATCAATAAGTTTGCCAATATTAAAGAGTTGATTTAATTTTCTGTGAATTTTATAATTACATACTTTATCTTATTTTTAAAAAATATTGTAAGTCATTTACAATTTTTTAAATATTTAATTTATGTGATATATTAAGTTAACAAACATTTTATTAATTCAAAGTATACTTTGTAATTAAAAACAAAATCTGCTTTATGACTAACGCTTATATGTAGTATAAAAATGTTTTAGCAATATACAAGTTTGCCAATATCTTAGAACTTACTTAATTTTCTATGAATTTTATAATTACATTATTCATTCTTTTTACAAATAATATTTTAAAATAATTACAATTTTCTTAAATATTTATTTTATGTGTTAAATTAATTTAACAAACATTTTGTTAATTCAATGTATACTTTTATGTTTACAAAAAAAAATTGTAAGTGATTTAAATTTTTTAAATATTTATCTATGTTAATTGAAAGTATATTTAATAACAAAATGTGCTTTATGAGTAACGGTAAGTTTTGTATTAATATATCTTAGGAAACAACAAGTTGGCCAATATTAAAGCACTAATTTAATGTTCTGTTAATTTTATAATTATATTCTTTATTTGATTTACAAAAAATTATGTGATTTACAATTCTTTAAATATATATTTTATGTGTTAAATTAACTTATTAAACATTTTATTAATTTAAAGTATATTTAGTAATTAAAGACAACGCTAAAATGTTGTATAGAAATGTTTTAGGAATCAACAGGTTAGCCAACCTTGAAGAGATGCTGATTTAATTTTTTATGAAATTATAATTATATTTTTTTTTTTTACAAAAATTTGTAAGTAATTCACAAATTTTTAATACATTTATTTTATGTGTTAAATAACAAACATTTGTTAATTTAAAGTATACTTAATAATTAAGGACAAAATGTTCTTTATGACTAATGCTAAAATGATATATACAAATGTTATAGGAATCAACAAATATGCCAATATTAAAAAGTTGATTTAATTTTCTGTTAATTTTATAATTATATTCTTTATCTTATTTACAAAAATTATGTAATTTATAATTTTTTTAAATATTTATTTTGTGTTAAGTTGATTTATCAAACATTTTATTAATATAAAGTATACTTAGTAATTAAGGACAACGCTAAAATGTTGTATAGAAATGTTTTAGGAATCAACAAGTTAGCCAATCTTGAAGAGCTGCTGATTTAATTTTTTATGAACTTCATAATTACATTTTTATTTTTTTTACAAAAATTTGTAAGTAATTCACAAATTTTTAATACATATTATTTGTTAAATTACAAACATTTTCTTAATTCAAAGTATACTTAGTAATTAAGGACAAAATGTTCTTTATGACTAACGCTAAAATGTTATATACAAATGCCAATATTAAAAAGTTGATTTAATTTTTTGTTAATTTTATAATTATATTTTTATCTTAAAAAGTATAGTTAGTTAGAAAATGTGCTTTATGACTAACGCCAAATTTTATATAGAAATGTTTTAGGAATCAATAAGTTTGCCAATATTAAAGAGTTGATTTAATTTTCTGTGAATTTTATAATTACATACTTTATCTTATTTTTAAAAAATATTGTAAGTCATTTACAATTTTTTAAATATTTAATTTATGTGATATATTAAGTTAACAAACATTTTATTAATTTAAAGTATACTTTGTAATTAAAAACAAAATCTGCTTTATGACTAACGCTTATATGTAGTATAAAAATGTTTTAGCAATATACAAGTTTGCCAATATTGAAGAACTTACTTAATTTTCTATGAATTTTATAATTACATTATTCATTCTTTTACAAATAATATTTTAAAATAATTACAATTTTTTAAATATTTATTTTATGTGTTAAATTAATTTAACAAACATTTTGTTAATTCAATGTATACTTGGTAATTAAAAAAAATGTGCTTCATGACTAACCCTAAAATGTGATATAGAAATGATATAGAAATCAAAAAGTTTGCCAATATTGAAGAGCTGATTTAATTTTCTGTAACTATTTTAATTAAATTTTTATGTTTACAAAAAATATTGTTAGTGATTTACAATTTTTTTAATATTCATCTTATGTTAATTGAAAGTATACTTAGTAACAATATGTGTTTTATAACTAATTCTAAATTATGTATCAAAATGTTTTAGAAATCAACAAGTTTGCCGATATTTAAGAACTGATTTAATTTTCTGTAATTTTTTTAATTATATCTTTATCGTTACAAAAATATTGTAAGTGATTTACAATTTTTTAAACATTTATCTATGTTAAGTATACTTAGTAACAAAATGTGTTTTATCACTAACGGTAAATTTTGTATAAAAATGTCTTAGGAATCAACAAGTTGGCCAATATTAAAGAACTAACTTGATTTTCTGTTAATTTTATAGTCTTATCTTATCTTATCTTATTTACAAAAATATTTTAAGTATTTAAATTATTTAAATTAATTTATCAAATATTTTGTTAATTCAATGTATACTTAGTAATTAAGGACAAAATTTGCTTCATGACTAACGCTAAAATGTTGAATAGAAATGTTTTAGGAATCAACAAGTTTGCCAATATTAAAAAGCTGATTTAATTTTCTGTAATTTGTTTAATTATATTTTTTATCTTTACAAAGATATTGTAAATGATTTACATTTTTTTAATTATTTATCTTATGTTAATTCAAAGTATACTTAGTAACAAAATGTGGTTTATGACTAACGCTAAATTTAGTATAGAAATGTTTTAGGAATCAACAAGTTTCCTAATATTAAAGAACTATTTTAACTTTCTGTAAATTTTATAATTATATTTTTTATATTATTTACAAAAATATTGTAACAATAAATAAAATGTTTTTGAAATATTTAAATTATGTGTTAAGCTAATTTATCAAACATTTTGTTACTTCAAAGTAACAAAATGTCTTGTTTGACTAACGCTAAAATGTTGTATACTAATGTTTTAGGAATCAACAAGTTTGCCAATATTGAAGATCTTACTTAGTTTTTATGAATTTTATAATTACATTATTAACCCTTTTTACAAATAATATTGTAAATAATTTACAACTTTTAAATATTTATTTTATGTGTTGAATTAATTTAACAAACATTTTGTTAATTCAAAGCATACTTAGTAATTAAACATTACATGTGCTTCATGGCTTACGCTAAAATGTTGTATAGAAATGTTTTAGAGTTCAACAAATTTGCCCAACCTTGAAGAACTGATTTAACTTTTTGTAATTTTATTAATTATATTTTTTATCTTTACAAAAAATATTGTAAGTGACAATTTTTTAAATATTTATCTTATGTTAATTTAAAGTATGCTTAGTAACAATGTGTGCTTTATGACTAACGCTAAATTTTGTATAGAAATGTTTTAGGAATCAACAAGTTTGCTAATATTAAAAAATTAATTTAATTTCCTGTAAATTTTATAATTATATTCTTTATCTTATTTACAAAAAATACTGTAAGTAATTTATACAATTTCTTTGAAATATTTAAGTTATGTGTTAAATCAATTTATCAAACATTTTGCTAATTTAAAGTATAATTTGTAATTAAGGACAACATGTGCTTTATGACTTACGCTAAAATGTTGTATAAATATGTTTTAGGAATCAACAAGTTTGCCAATGTTGAAGAGCTGATTTAACTATTTGTGAATGTTATTTACAAAAAATATTGTACATAACTTACAATTTTTTAAATATTTATGTTTATTTAAAGTATACTTAGTAACAAAATGTGCTTCATGGCGCCAAAATGTTGTATAGAAATGTTTTAGGAATCAACAAGTTTGCCAATATTGAGGAGTTGATTTACTTTTCTGTGAATTTTGTAATTATATTTTTATATTATTTACAAAAATATTGTAACTAATTTATAATGTGTTTTGAAATATTTAAATTATCTGTTAAATTAATTTATCAAACATTTTGTTAATTCAAAGTATACTTAGTAATTAAAAACAAAATGTCTTTTATGACTAACGCTAAAATGTTGTATACTAATGTTTTAGGAATCAACAAGTTTGCCAATATTGAAGAGCTTACTTAATTTTTATTATTTTATAATTACATTATTAATTCTTTTTACAAATAATATTGTAAATGATTTACAATTTTTTAAATATTTATTTTATGTGTTAAATTAATTTAACAAACATTTTATTAATTTAAAGTATACTTACTAATTACGGACAAAATGTGCTTCATGACTAACGCTAAAATGTTGTATAGAAATGTTTTAGAAATCAACAAATTTGCCAATATTAAAAAGCTGATTCAATTTATTTACAAAAATATTGTAAATGTTTTACAATTTTTAAAATATTTATGTTTATTCAAAGTATACTTAGTAACAAAATGTGCTTCATATATAACGCTAAAATGCTGTATAAAAATGTTTTAGGAATTAAAAAAGTTTGCCAATATTGAGGAGCTAATTTACTTTTCAGTGAATTATATAATTATATTCTTTTCTTACTTACAAAAAATATTGTAAGTTATTTACAATGCTTATGTCTAAAGTTTGGAGATTTTTTTAAATAATACAATCAATTTTATAATAATTTGATCTTAATTAATACTGTGTAGACTATTAAAGTTGTGCTGAAAATAAATCCCCGTGTTCCAATTATTTTAGTGTAGACTTTCTGAAAACTGGAGGCAATTTTGGGTACTTTTTAATTTTGACAACTTTTTCCTATTTTATTGTATTTTTGATAACAAGCATTATCATAATATTTTTTAAGAATAACGTTAGAAAAAATAATGCAAAATTTAGAAAATTTGGATCTGTTTTTGGAAACCGGTTTTGTCATGGTTAATTTCAAACCAATGTCAAAAATCAAAATTACTGACACATTCTGCTAAAGTGTAGAAATTTTTGTATAATGAACAAGCAAGAACACGACGTTTTTGAGAAGAAATTTATCAAACATTTATTGGGTACCAGATCCTAGTAAGATATAAGACATATGTTTGATGAAACGGACACTACATCTACGTTATGTATCTTAATAATTGTTTTTTTGGAAATCTTTTTAACAATGTTAAAAAAATCATCAAAATACTTATAGTTTTTGTTTTTTAGACGGAAAAATAAATACCGCAGACAACATTTTTTTGTTGTATTCAAAATTTGTAATCTTGAAAAAGTTTGAAGTTAGTCGACAAAATCTAAATTTTTAGGTACTTTCTAAATTTGAAACCTATTCTTTTAAAAACGTACACAATTTTTTAGGATGTTTATAATTTTGAAATTGTTTAAGATTATTTTTGATAGAATGAAAAATCCAAAATTTTGGCACTTGATGTTTACGGACCTTTTAGTATAAAAAAATTCTACCTACCAGTTTTTGATTACATTATTAAAGATTAATTTTAATTAAAATTAAGGTTAAATAACAAAACTTAAAATTTTGGCCACTGCTTGAGAATTGGTTTTGAGTTTGTAAAACGGATACCATCTTTATATTGTTGGGACAAAACTTGTTAAAAGTTAAACGCTATAATTTTGGGTACTTTTTGAGTTTAAGGTTTAAATAACAACCACCATTTATATAATATGTTGTTTTAAGGATTTATTAACAAAATTAAAAATTTTTGTAATTATGTAAATTTTAGTTAAAACACAAACACTATCTTTCTGTATGTTAAAAATTTTTCTAAATTACTTGGGACTAATGTAGGTGAAAATTGGGATAGAATAACAAAACTTTTTGGAATCTTTTTGAGTATACAATTATTAGTTTAAATATGAAATAAACAAAAAAGTACCAATTGAAAAATTCTTGGGTATGTAAATTTATCTTAAAAAACGGGCACCACATTTGAGTCTTAGTTAATTTTTTTTAATTTTTGGGGTCATTTTCTTTTGAACGTTCTTGGAGGCAAATTTTGTTGAAACAGATAGATTAAAAAAATTCAAAATTTTGGGTACCTTTCGATAAGCGATTTTTATTTTGAAAAACACTATCTTAAACTATTTTGATTAGACTATTTTTCTAGTATAATCTTTGTAAAAATTGCAGTAGAACAACAAACTCTAAAATTCTTGGATATATAATGTTTATGTAAAAAATCCACTTTAAGATTAATTTTAATCAAATTTGGGGTAGAATGACGTAAACAAATTTTTTTGGTTTGTTTTTATGTATAAGACATTTAGTTTGGATACACGTCTGTCAGAGTAGCTTTTCTGACTAACACGTGATATTTCAGTTTTACGATCTGCTTAAACTTTGAAATTCCCTGACGATTACCTCATTCCTTACATGATCCCAGTCGTTAGGAAACTGTTGATAAGGTTAAGAAACTGAAACAATGCAAGGGGTAGAGAGTGAGCGAGTCTGCTGAAGAAACCCATAAAGTCATCATGATCATCAAACTGAGTTTATGTTAACCGTCGGTTTTGGCATAGGCATCCTTTAGCATCTATGAATCAATCCTTAAAGCAACCCATCACAAACTAGTTACGCCCTACAATGCCCTACCAAGGGTGCGGTATGTGATGTCGGCATTGCCATTGACGAAAAGCTTATATTTTTTACATTTACACGTTCAAGAGTGTGTTCTGATTAAACATTTTTATTTATATTTTGTTTAAATTAATTAATCGAATTATAGTATACGTTACTTTATTTTGAATCAATATCTTTTTTTTTGTTTTAGAAAACAAAATAAGCAAGTTTTCAACAATCATAGAAAAGCACCATTGTCGTCAAGGCATTACTTAACAGTTAGATTTTGTGAAGAATAGAGATTTAATGAGTGAGTAAAAATTAAAGCTATGACTGTTTAGGAAAAAAATTGAAAAACAGAATGTGATCTCTGTAAAACTATACTATGTTTATACAACCTAGATTATTGATGTTTGAGGCGAATGAAACTGAGATTAATTACGGTAGATTTTAGTTTGTAAATAAACCGATAGATAGAAGACATGTCGTCAAGGTACGATCAATACGGTATAGGTTTGAAGTTAGGCAGCTAGATTTCAGTTGAAACTAAATCTGGTAAAAAAGAAAACTGTAAAATGTATTGGAAAACTGTAATTTGAATTTGGAAATACAATTAACGTGGCACTGAATATAATATAAAATAAATCTGCAGTTGAAACGATTTATGAAGTTTGAACCAATCAAATACTCCGTGAGAAAAATAGATGGGTTTTCAATAAGCAATTCTTAAGGTTTTACAACGTACACTTTTTAAAATGGTTGTGATGGTAGTACTTCTCAAAAAAGCATTTTAAAAATTAAACAATTTTAAGTTCTTCTCTTTAATTTTTCAAAATTTCTAAAAATTATTTAATGATCAATTGCAATTTTTTTACCAATAATTCTTCAAACTTTAATAATTAATTTTTTTCTACAAAGTCGGTTGCTATTATCAGCGTAATTAAAAGTACTTTTACTGTCAGTCTAAGTAATTTTAAGTTGCTAAGCAACTAATATTGTTCAAGATTAGACGTAAAAAGAAAAAAAAGAATGATACAAAAACAGATGAAAAATATGATAAAGAAAATAAAAAAAAAGTATGAAAAAGATATAAAAATAGAAAAAGGAGTAATATTTTAAAAAATGAAATACATGGAGAACAAAATTAAGATAATAAGGAAAAAGAAAATGATGAAAGATAACAAAAGATGAGGACGTGACAAATGAGAGTAAAAGGGTGGAAGTAGTAGACAAGAAAAAGTGGTTAGAAGAAAAAGAATGGACATAGTCCGAGGAGAAGAAGAAGATGGACAAATAACTGCCGAATAACTAAAAGAGTGAGAGAGAGCAAAATCAAAATGAGAAAGAATAAAAAAAGAGAAAAAATAAAATACTATTTTGGAATGTAAAAGGTATAAAAAACAAAGAGAAAGAATTTTGGAATTATGTAGTGATTTAAAATTGCGGGAGTTATGAAAACATAAATTCAGTAGAAAGGATAGGAGATGTGGAAAAATAGGTTGCCGTAGCAATTTACTAGACAGATACAATTTGCAGAGAGAACAGGAAGAGGGAAAAATTGTAGTAGGGTGTCATGAAATGACGAGATAGGGTGGAAGGAGACAAGGCTAATAAAAACTAATGTAAGGGCAAAAGAAGAGGAGAGGTATGCAATAATATTAATATATGACGAAAAAGAAGATAAATAGTAGGGCATCTACGAACAAAAAGTAATCGGACAAAATGTTACGGTTTAAAATACTCGAACCCGGACTTGGGTTGCGGAAGTTGGTGGATCGGTTTATTCGGAATTTTTATTCAAAACGACGGGAAGACATCTTGGAACTTTCTCTTCGTTTTTGGGTGGTCATTGGTGCTTCACGAAGCTAAAAATTACATGTAAAATTTTAATGTGGTGTGCAAATATAAATCCGACCGATTTTTGCCGTAAGTGTTTTCTTTTGCTATTTTTTTGGTTCGTTTAGTGGTTGTGTTAATTTCTAATTACAACATATGCGTTAGCACGTGTCTTGACCTCATATCTTACTGTCTAGATAATTCCTGGTGGAACTCAAACGAGCAATTGGAAATCCTTCGTTACACACAACGTGCCTATTATTACGGTGTTGCCGACCTTGGAGCTGCACGGCCGATTATACTCCAGCGGTAGTGAGTCGCGCACGCTGCGTTCCTCCTCAAAGAAAATCTTTTAGTAGCTGGCAACTGGCTGGCGTTAGCAAGGACCTTCCTTATCAAAACTACATGCATCAGTACACAGCTAAGTTATTATTTTAAGGAATCTATTCACTTTGCATGCGTTCGAAAGCAGTTGAATCCCTAGTATTTAAGCAAATTGTTATTTGGGGTAGTCTCCATCCACCGACGCTTGGTGTTGTTTTCACTAGCTTTTTTTCAGAGCTGGGCGCTGTAAACTAAGTGGGTTAACCAAAACAAAAGGCCTTTTGGGTTGGCGGGAGCTACGGTCCGTATTAGAACGAGTGTAATACTAGTTTTTAAGTCACCGTGTGTAACTGACGTGTGTACTTTGAGTTTCTTTAACCACCAATCTTAAATTAGTAAACTACTTTTAATTTGGGGTTAACAAACAAAAAACTTAACTTAATTGTGACATATTTGAACGCAAACTCTAATTAATTTGTTGTTGCTAATGCACGCAAGTTTTATGCAACAGAATCTCTAATTTCTCCTAGATTCTTTAAATATTTTAAATTTTATTTGTTATATTTATATGTCTTTGTCTCTCTAATTTGTGTTCGTGTAGCGTAGTAGACCTTAAGTAAAACTTATTGAATTCCTGTTGGTCGGTTTATTTCTCTCTGTTACCCAGCAGGTAACCCCTCGTTACGCAGCAGTTATTTCTTTTAGTTTCCTCAAGGACATCCTCATCTCACCGACTAAGCCGAACACTGCTGTGCTAACGCTTATAAATACGGTATCTTCCACGAAATTAGTGCGCTACTTCGAGCCCAATATTAATGTGTTCTTTCTTTTCTAAGGTGCATCGTTAGAGACGTCACTTTATTTTATTTCTTATTATTTGTGAACTGCAACCGTTACAAAAAAAGATAATTATTCGAGTTATATGAAGAAAAAAGATGGACAATAATAAACAGCAACTTTAAAGAAGGAGGAAGAAAAGATATCACATTTGTAGAAGCAATTGGCAAATCTGTAACACAGTATATGTAAAAAATGTTTTAAGATGTATAAAGTTTTAAGATAAGCGAAGAGAACCATCAACTGCTGTAATTAACTATAATAGAAAAGAGGAGGAAAAGGAAGAAAATAATAAAGGAGAATAGGTAAAAAGAAGATATGAACAAAAAGTAGTGTAAAAGATGTAGGGAAAAAGAAATAATAGGCAAAAGCTGGAAACAGGAGTAAAATAAAGGGGAAATAAAAAATTGATAAAAAGATGGAAGAAACAACTAAAAAATTTAAAATAAGGACAAAAAGTAAATGTTGGAATGGAAAATGTCAAAGAGCGAAGGAAGAAATGAGAAAAGGGGAAAAATGTAGAAAAAGGAATAGACGTAAAGAAAAAAGAAATTATAGACAAAGAACTGGAAACAGAAAAAAAATAAAACAAGACCTAAAATAATGAAAGAAGCAACTAAAAAATTAGTTTAAGGAAAACAGGGAATTAGGACAAAAATGTGAATGTTGGAATGGAGACTCTCAAAAAGCAAGGAAAAAGTAAAAGATGGGAAGAAGGTCAAAACAAATAAAATAGATATAAAAAAATTTTAAAACAAAAAAAATATTTCAGACAAATTTGTCAAATAAAAAAAGACGATAGACAGGTTTGAGAGCATTAGAAAAAGATGAAAACAAAAATAAACTGAAAACACAAGCGAAACTATGTAAAAACTTACAAACAGTAACAGATGAAAGAGAATTAAAGAAGCTAAAACTGGAGACACTAGAGATAAACCGAATGACAATATGACATTTGAAAAATATGGAAAGAGTAAGAACTACCACAGCAATAGAAGAAAGCAATAATAAGTTTAATTTAAAAGAGGGAAATAGGAAGAAAATAAAAAAAGTACTATTGTGGCATAAGATTAGAAGAAAGGGACAGTAAATTTAGTAGAGAAGATTTATAAGGTCACGATTTGTAGAACCAGAGTGGGGTAAGATCGGAAAACAAGTTTCGGACTGGAAGAGGAAAGATGTCCTTTACGTTTTTGTCTACTTTTGTTATACATATATTGAAAACCTTTCCTCTTCTAGGTAAACGCAAATATTACAGAATTTTAAAAGTAAAAAGGAAAAAGAAAGAAGTAGCATTGCGTTCGGGAAAGGAAGAAATAAAGATCTCAACTAATAAAAGTATTTAGGATATATGATAAACTACGACAATAATGATAGAGGACAAATAATTAAATTGAAAAGAAAAATAAATAAAATAATTGGGACAGTGTAAAGAATAATAAGAGAAAGAATATTCAGAAAACACTTGGAAAAAAGACAGTGGCCACTCAAGAGAATAGTTAAAAGAATAATCATGTTAAAGATGGTAAGAGTAGGTAGAACTAGAAAAGAAACTAGAAATAAATATTCAGATTAGAAACGAAAACACTAGAATGCATAGCAGCAAAAGAAGTAATAATGAAAAAGAAAGAGGTATGAGTAAAAATGAAGAGATGGAAAGCGAATGACATATACAAATGTTAGATAAAAAAACTCAACAAAAAAAGAATAAAGAAAGTGAAAGTTTATAAAACAAGAAAAAATACGAGAAGAAACATAAAAAATTGAGAAGAGAAGGAAGAAGCATGAGAAGAGTAAATATAACTAAAAGTATTATTACAGAAATACCAAGATGTATAATAGGAGAGAAAGGACTGAAGAAAGCAAGATTTAAAGCGAAAATTGAAGAAAAGGCAAATGGAGATTGTGTGAGAATTCATGGAAAAACTTAAAGCATATGAAAGAAGGATGCAATAAACTAAGTGTGGAAGGATACTGTTACGATATAATGGGAAAGGAATCAAGATTAAATGAAGAAGAAATAAAAATAATTACGATTGAATAAAATTTGTTAATATTAAAAAAAAAATAAACAAAAACATTAACTAACATTTCCAAAAAATGTCTCATTATGTTTACATTGATATTTAAAATTAAAAAATATAAAAACAAACAGAATTAATTAATCACCAACGATTAAGATTTAAAACATTTTAACAAAAATTTGAATTTTTTGTAAGGTTAAGTTATGTATTCTATTACATTTTTTAAATGTTAATTAATAAAACAAGAAAAAATAATTTTCTTTTAATTTAATATATTGATAGTATCAGTTTAACAACACCTGAAATAATTAAAACATTTTAATTTTTGAGGTGTTGTCACTTGATGTCTCTCCAACCTAGAAGATGAAAGGTTTTCAATATATAACGTGTGACGGACAAAAAGAGTTGCCGTGCAAAATTAAAAAGATAAGAGCAAGTTCTTTTAATTAAGAACCGCGCGGCGTGTCAGTAGGTTACATAATGACGGTAAATTTTGAGCAGCCTTCCGGCTAGGCTAGATAACATCGGTAGAACGTCGTGAGTCTGGATAAGAAAAGTATATATGCCGCTCGCAATTAACGTGGTCATTAGTATTGAACGTTCCAAAAATATTTATTTTGTACACCCCTGTATCTTGTGTCCGAAATTTATAATCCACGAAAGGGTGAAACTAAGCGCCAATCAGTTAAAAGGACGTTCAAAGCCAAGTAATAATTATCGCGCAGAACTAATACTGCCGATAAAAAGGAATCTTCGTAAGGCGTGGCACTTAACTAAAACAACCCAACACGATATCAGTAATAACACATAAATAAAGTTTATTTTTAAAATTGGAAACTATCCACAACAAAATACATCGAGTAACGTAACGTAACGCTAACGTAGTTTGCTAATCAGGTGTCACACGCACTACCAACTGAAATACGCAACTCGTTATCCCGGGATTGAATTATCTTAGCGTTTTAAATTATAATAAAATAAAAACGTAAATAAGACGGTACTTTTAGATGTTTTCTTTTCGATTTTGTCGTAACAGGCGGTGGGATAACTGTTCACCCAAAAGTTGCTTTGCTTCTCGAGTTCTCCAGGTGTCGGAGGACAAATCTGCGTACCGTGTACGGTTAGATGGTAGTAAAAATGGTAGCAAAAGATAGTATTCAAGATTGTAACAACAGGTTGTAACAAAGGATCGTATCCAACGATTTTAGCGAAATATGGTATCACGATTGTAGTAAAAGATTGTAGTAAGAGATAAAAGATTTTAACGCATGTAGCCAAAGATGGTTTTCCACGAGTGTAGCAAAAAGATCTAAAATAACAAAAGAAACAATGTTGACGCATAAATAGGGAATTTGTAAAACTTACGGCGAACGCGTCCATTTGGCTAATATTACTCGTATTGAATCTTCCTAGTATACGACGAGCTAAAAATAACGACACATAACAACGAATGGCCCAGAAACAAGCGAATTTCTTACCCTAATCAAAATTATAGCCGGGCACACACGTCCACCATCTTTTAGAAATTCTTTTTGACCAGGAAACGAGTGAATCGCGGAGCAAGGTGCCGAACAAACACTTTCGCGCACCATCTTGAAACGTCGAAAGAAAACAACAAACGTAATGCGGTTTGCACCGGAGATTAAATTACCGTAACAAACAAAAGTATACAAAAACGTAACGGACATTCTTCCTCTTCCAGTCCGAAACTTGTTTCCCGATCTTACCTCACTCTGGTTCTACAAATCGTGACCATTTTAAATCATTCTACATAATTTCAAAATTTCTCTTTTTGGTTTTTTACACCCTCTACATTCCAAAATAGTATTTTATATTTTTTTCCTTTATTATTGTTTCCCATTTTGGTTTTTGTCCTCTCTTACTCTTTTAGTTTTTTGGCAACCATTTTCCCAGCCTTTTTTCTTCTCCGATCATCTCAATTTTTCCTTTTATCCACATTTTCTTGTCAACTACTTTCACCCTTTTGGCTCTTTTTGTCACGTCGTCGTCTTTTATTATCTTTCATCATTTTCTTTTTCCATTATCTCAATTTTGTTCTCTATGTTTTTTATTTTTTAAAACATTACTCCTTTTTCTATTTTGATACTTTTCCATACTTTGTTTCCATTTAAATTTTTCTTTATCATATTTTCCACCTGTCTTTTAATCTTTCTTCTTCTTCCTTTTTCGGTCTAGTTTTTTAACTACTATATTTTTTCCACTTTTCTTTCTTTATATTTCCAACCATTTTCTTCAAAATATCCAAAATTCTGTCAGATGCAGGTTTCAAATTTTAGAATTTGAAGTCGTTGGTTCTACTGTTTTTTTTTGGTTCGTGTCTTTGCTAACGTTGCGATAAACTTCCTTTCTCTACTTAAAAGTTAAAAATTAAGTTTTAAAAATCAAGTTTAAAGATTCAGATAAATTAATAACTGATTTCTAGTAGATTAACCTATTAATAACAAGGAGTTAAGCTGGTGGCACTTTACTGCGTCGTAAGTAGCATTTTTTCTTATATTTCTATTTTTGTAAATTCCTTCTTTGACCACCATTTTGTCACCATGTGTAGAACTCTAACTGTGATATTGGTTTATGACTACTAAATCATTAATTAACCTACGAAGCGGTGAATTATGCTTGGTTATCAATATAGATTTAACCGTTCTCTAAAGATTGATTACTAACAATTAGTCCCTGCATTAGCATTTAGAATTGAAATAAAAATAGTTAATACATTTTTTGTTAATTGGTTCTCAACGTGTAAACAAATTTTAATGTTAAAATTCTATTTATTTAGCGCCCAACACGGGGCTAAATTAAATCGTTTCAATATTATAACAAACTTTAAACAAATTATTTTGTTTGATATATTATTATACAGTGATATAAATGTACAATAATATATTTGACTGAAAGACACATTTCTTTTTGTAAACAAAGTCTTTTAAAAACATTTAATTTTGTCTTCATATTTAATCAACAAACATTTTGACTGTTAACATCTAAAACCGTGGCATTTACGATTTTAAGTTATCTTTTCATTGATATATGTTTAATATTTTTAATTCTGTTTCTATGTTTGTTTAAAATTACTTTCAATAAAACGCAATGGTAATTTTTTGTTGTTAGCAAAACTCATATACACGCCTATGATCTTTAGTTTAGACCTCAAGAACAGGTACGTTCCATTGTTAACGGATTAGGAGCTATTCATAAATAACTTACGTTGTAACACTATAGTATGGAAGCGGTATATCCTAAAACTATAGTTTTAAAATATTTATGTATTTCATACAAAATCGTGTACCGCTTATATGTAAAATAAATGAACTATTTTAATTTATTACTTCGCTTCGTTTCTGGACAGACTTTAAAATTGTCTTAATATTTCATGTATCTATTCTTCATATCTTTCTGTTTTTCTTTTAATTGCATAGTATTCGTGTCCATGTTTATTGCTTTAGTCTTCTTTTCCTATCCTAGCTTTATCATCATTTGTATTTCCATTCATACTTCTGACCATTTATTGCTAGTTTCTGATATCCAATTCTTATTCTATTTACACAAGAAAAAATAATTTTCTTTTAATTTAATATATTGATAGTAGAAGTTTAACGACAACACATCAAATAATTAAATTCATTTTAATTTAGAAGAAGTAAATGCATCAATAAACATGTTTAACCCTAAAACATTTTTCTGCAACATTTAGGCGTTCAATCACTTTGTCTGCATATAAAATCTTTTAAATAAAATTGTTAAACTTAATTTTTAATAAGAAATTTGAAACAATAATTGCAAGAAAAACATTAATTTTTTATTATATTTTTAAATTATTTTTAATATTGGTATAAAAATTGTAGGTACACAAAGTAAAATTTAAGTAACAAGTACACTAATTTAAAATGTATGTAGACCTTATATGTTTCTAACTTTTAATTTAATAAAACATAGACTAGTATTTTTTAATTATTTTTGAGTGTTAGTAATGTTGTTGAGCGTTATCTAAGACAACTTATGAATCGTAAATGTTACAGTTGTAAATGATAACAATCAAAATGTTTGTTGATTAATCATAGAAACAAAATTAAATGTTTAGAAGACTTTATTTACGTAACATAAATGTTTTAAGGTTAACTACGGTTGTGCAACATTTAGATCGTATTTCACCTTTTAAAAAATTTTGTAAGGTTTAAAATGTTTTAATTATAGAATTATTTTGAAATGTTTAAATGTTTGGTAAAAGTACATTATTTTTTGTATTTAATTATGTTAAAGAATAAAATTTATTTTGATTAAAAAAATGTTTGTTGAGTAAAAATGTTGAACAAAATGAAATGTGAAATTAAGATTTATTTTGCAAAAAAAAATGTAATTGATTTTGATTTTTTAAGTAAACGAAGAAAATAAAACAAATCAAACAATAAATAATCATTATTAAATACTCAAAATTACTAAAATATATCAGAACGTTTTATCTTACGTTTTAAATTATTGCTTTTATTCGCAGCAGCTCACCATGAAATTTAATGTATTTATATAAACATGCGTAAACAAATTATAAAACCATATTACTGCGAGAACTCATCACCAACATTTTGTTTGACATAAGTTTGCTCTTATTATGCTCTGCAACAAACTTTGCCAACGAAGTAAGTTGTAAGCATAAAACATTCTTATGCAACATTTAAATGTTTAAGCATCAAATGTTTGCACCTGCAACAAACTTGTGTACTTAAAATAATTAATACATTATATATCTTTACACGTTTCTTAATTTGACCAAATAAAATACTAAAGTATGAGTTAAACAAAAAAAAGTTTGTTAAACATTTGAGCAAATGTTTAGTTAGGTAATCTTTCTATAGTTAAGTTAGTGACACTTTGTTTGTCTCGCCGGTTTTTTTAGTAAGGTTTGAATATAAATAGGTTAGGTTAATTAAGTGAGGTTAGACTAGGTTATGTTTAGGTTACCCGTCCGAGGTCCAAAGAGCAGTGAAGCGCAACAGACTATGACTCCACGCGACATCACTAGTTTCTTCTTTGCTGTCTGGAAGGTTAAATTTCTTTTTTTCATATTTACCCACGGCCTCCCTTGGTTGAACTCTTTACTCTTTGTTTTTATGCTCCCGACGCTATTAGGTTTTCGAGGGCCAGGTGTCACTTCTGCTGAAAACTAATTTTTTTAGTAAACAGCTTGAAAGTTATTGCTTTTATAAAGTAAATTAGATATTTGTTATGAATAAAATAAACAGTACTCTGATTACAAACCACGGTTAAAATTCTGAATTTGCAGACAAAAAACAACCAAAAAAGGCCAGGTAAGCTCAACTTCAGACTGTGTCCTTCAGCGGTACTCTATGGCTTAATCAAAAGACGCCATATTGATGTCCAACTAAATTAAATTTAATCAAACCTGATTCAAAACAAATTGACTGATGCTGTTGATTCCATTTCATAAAGAATTGCAAATTCTCTTCAATTCGAGGGAACTTGGTTTTTGATAGGAGTCTTAAAAATTAACTGCAAAAACGAACAATCTAAGGTATAGCTCGTGGAGACAGGGAAAAACTTGGACAACATATGAAAAAGCGCGGAATTTTTCTAAAAAGCCCAAGGTCATAGTATCTATATAAGTGCAACAGACTATCGAGGTATTCAAGGCCTAAATTTGGGCTTCAAATGGAAGATTGTCATTTTCTCAACCGGAAGAAAAAGAAGGATAAAACAATATTAGTCTTCTCTATAAACGAAAAGGATTGCTCTTACCATTTTAGTTAGTACGGTTAAGAATGCTCTGGATAACAAACAGATAATGTTAGCAGTTTTCTCGGATATAGAAGGTGTTTTTGACAACACATCCTTTAATTCTATAACCGCAACCTTGAGGATTTACATTACTTTCTGAGCATACACTGACTACCGAGGTGGCTGGAGGATGCTCTCCTTCCTCTTCTGGAACCTAGTTATAGATGGACTGCTAACAGAGCTTAGGAAAGAAGGTTTTCTTTTACTATAATAGTCAGATGACATTGAGATCTTACTGAAAGGTAAGTTCACAGTCACAATCAGGGAATGAATAGAACGTGCACTAAACGTCGTAAACAGATAGTGTATTAGGAAAGGATTAAAATTCTCATTTCTAAAGACTACAATAGTGCCATTTACAGTGTTATCGGTTTATTTGAATATAAATGGCGCGTTAGAGAACACATTCTTTGATTCCATAACCGCGGCTCTGAGGGGACACGGTTAGCCGCAGCTGGATTGACAGCATGTTGAGACAAATGATGTTATTTACACCACTTACTGAGCATACACTGACAACCAAGGTGGCTGGAGGTTGCCCTCAGGGTAGAGTTCTTTTCTTTTTGTTGTGGAGCCTAGTCATAGATAAACTGCTGACTGACCTTAAGAGAAAAGGTTTTTTTTTACTAAAATATTCAGATTATCTTCAAATATTATTGAAAAACAAGTTTACAGACACCATTAGGAAACAAATGAGACGTGTATTGAACGTGGTAATCAGATGGTGTGTTAGGAAGGGATTGAAAGTCTCATCCCAGAAAACCACAATAGTGCTATTTATAAAAAAAAGAAAATTAAAAAACTTAAGATTTTTTTCCTAAACGGGTGTGAACTAACTATGTCAGGAGAGGTAAAATCAGCATACTGTATATCTGAAATTACGTTACCAGTAGCCAAACGAATGTATGACAGAAGATTGAGGCTTAGACCAGAAATGGTACACTGGCTGTACACAGGGGTGGCCAGGCCTGCCATTACCTACGCTACTAGTGTATGGTGGTCGTAGGTCCAAAGACTCGTCTGTCTAAATATAACAGAGGCGTTCGAGACCATGTCCACTGCACATCTACATCAGAGTAGAAGCTAAACTGGCGATTTACGGACTGAAGATATTACCAGTCACTCTCAAGGCTTATTATCTATATATCAGACCCTTGGTAAAAATTAGAAAACTGCAAGCTCAAATAGGGTCTGACTATACGGTGACCAAGTGGAAGATCCCAAAAAACAGCATAATCTGGTACACGGAGCTCTCTTAGACAGAGAATAGAACCAAAACCTACTCCCTGGGCAGTTTAACGTCTGTTTTTCTAGCAAAACTACATGTTATTATAGAGTGTGCAAGAATTAATATAGAAATACCGCTGAGGGCTTTTGAACGCCAAAAGGCCTTATCTAGACTAGTGTTTGGATGCTTTAATGTACTCATCTTTCTTTTGGGTCAAAACAAGGTTGTCTTTGTCTGGACGCCTGATCGTTTGGGTATTACGGGAAACATAAACCTGATGCGCTAGCAAAGCAGGGAATCTCAAATCTTTACATTGGGCTAGAACTAGCTTTAGACATTACAAAAAAATTTAGTGGTTTAGCAGTTAGTGAATGGAGTTGCAAAAAACACACGACAAACTGGATTTCAAGGCCAGCCCTGATACATAGTAAGAATGTAATAATAAAACCTTAGGAAAACCAAGCACTCTCGAATTGAGGAAAATTTGCATTTTTGGATGGAATGAGATCCACAGTATCAGTCAGTTTGTTTTGGATCAAATCTGTTTGAACCTGATTCAGTTGGACATTAGGATAGCGTCTGTTGGTTACCGCCAAATTTGGGTATATTAGAATACCGCTGTAGGACACAGTCTGACGTTGCGATCACTTAGCCTTTTTTTTTGGTTGCTTTTGGGAACTGGTCGTGGAGAAGTCTAAGTGGTACCTCTTTACGCTAGTGCTAAGTTCATTTGCTTTCTCTTTGTACTTTTCTTTCTTCAAGTCGTGTCTCGGTTTAGTTTCTTTCTACGTACTGTCTTTTCTCAAGAACATTTTTCTTTAAACTCCAGATCTTTAGTTTTTCCTACCAAGGATGGTTCTGAAGTTAGTCTAGCTACGGTACCGCTTGCTTTTACTAGTGAACGCATATTATACCAAAGTTTAATTTGGTTATTCGTAACTACGCACAAAAAGCACTCAAAACCATACGTTTTAAAATAAATTATTAGTTTACTTACAATTGGTTATCTTCTGATGAGTCGAATAATCCGTTTTGGAGTATACACTAAAACTCCCAGGGTTTAAGTCATTGTTACACTAAATTTCTTCAAACAGGAACCTTTGTGTTACACAAATTCAATCGTTCAATGCTTTTACGGTATGCATTGCTATGTTTAGTTGCAGTTGTAAGAGATATATATATATATAAAAACTTCCCGAACTGGATTGTTCCTTATCTTTATTATCAACGTAAGTTAAACACACGCATACGAATCACTTCTCAATAGTTACGCGTACAACGAATTTATTACTACATGTTACTAATCTAGAGTCAGAATAAAAACTTAAAAATATCAAGATTCTAACGGGGGAGTACGTTTTTCTTCATTTAATTTCTAGATTTACAAAGACTTTACATTAATACGTTCATAGTTCTCAGAAGGCTAAACAATCTGCAAATTCAGAATTTTAACCGTGGTTTGTAATAAGAGTACTGTTCATTTTAATCATAACAAATACCCAATTTACTTTATAAAAACAATAACTTTTAAGATGTTTTTTGAAACAAACACAGACTTTATTAGTTCAGCAAAACGTCGACATATGGGGTGTTGATAAAAACTGTTGATATAAATATTTCTTTACAGTTTAATCAGAGGAAACAAAAATAACGCCTTTTACGACACCACGTTTAATTTTAAGTACATATCAAATGACAAAAATAATAACTATTGCAGCAAACTTGGTACGAAAACAAACGTGCTTTATCAACACAAACAAAATCTAACGGGTGCGCCATCTAGACAGGACTTATTGAAATTTTTAATAACTTTTTCATTTTTTAACCGATTTAGACAAGTCAGCTAGATTCTGAAACGTTAGCCTATGCCATTTTAGACATGGATCGACTCACAGCAAAAAATCGGGCTGAAGTTGTAGCGCTGTACGTCGAAAGCAATCGTTTAATTGTGAAAACTGTGCGTGCCTATCGTAAGAAATATGGGAGACATTCGGCACCTTTTGCTAAGACAATTTGAAGTGGTCTCCTCGTTCACCGGATTTGACGGCACCGGAATTTTTTCTGTAGGGCTACTTGAAGAGTAAGGTGTATGCCAGCAAACCAAAGACTATTGAACAACTAAAACTAATATCAAAGCGGAAATTGCTGCTATTACGCCTAAAATGTTGTCAAATACAATGCGAAATGCCCAAAAATGGACCGTTTCTTGTGTTTCTAATAAAGGCGATCATTTGCCATAAATGGCATTCTATACCCTAAATAAGTCTTGTTTATTTTCCAAAATCGGCTTAAAACATTTCAATGGGTCTTGTGTAGATGGCGCACACGTTACGTAAAATTACAGTACTCTCTACATACAATAAATACTTTGATAAAACCAAAAACATTTACGCGTAAAAAAATAAATTTTCAGCAAACAACGAGACACCTAGCTCTCGGACACCTAATAGCGTCGAGAGCATAAGAAACCAAGAGTAAAAAGTTTGACCTTCTTTTTTCTTAACTTTTCACAAGAGCATTTTTTTTTGGATCTCACGTTTCTACCGAGGATGGATCTGGAGGTGATTTAGCTACGTCTGGAAACCAAGAGGTCGTCTCCGTAGCACACTCAATCTCCATTGCTGCATTCAAAATTTAGTCTGCATTTTAATCCCACAAATGTTCTGAAAAAAACTCATTATGCCAGGAACCCCAAACTGAGATGGAAGGCTCTCTTACAACCAGAGGTTGCTTGGTTTCTGAGTTGAAACCAACAGCTACTGATATACTATCCCCTTGGCGTCGGGCGTCCACCGTGCGATTTATAATTTTTTTTATATAGATTATTTTCTTGCGATTCTGGTTTTGAACTTACTAGCCTCGGTAGAAAAAATTCTACAAGAAAAGGAACCTTTGTATATTTTTTGTTGCAGCTAATCCAGCTACTGCATTAAAAATTAAATTTGGATATATATAAGAAGGGACTAACGTATGAGAACAAGTTGCATCCTAAATGAGAGAACTTTATCTTGTTCAAAGGATCAAGTCTTTTGCTATTGTCTCTACATAGTCCAACTGACTCTGGACAGATTAAAAACTTTTTTTAATCAGGTCTCCTTTAAGACCTCTTTATTTTTACAAGTCAGCCGACAGTTGTACGTATAGCTTTGCTCATACTTGTGTCAGATCTGGCTTGTCCCCTGAATTTTTTTTCGAGTAGTCAGCGAATGGAGTTGCATAGAACACAAGGCATACTGGACATCAACCAAGCTGCCTCAACCTGAACCAATTAATGCTAGGTATAGATTTTGGATACGTGGAATACCAACCAAGGAAAGCACTATAAGCCTTTTAGGTAGCAGTGCATCAGGTATAACTGACAGTATACTGTCCGCGGCGAGGAAAAAAAATTAACTAGTCAGATCCAAAAACCAAGTTTGGCGCCAATCCAGTTTGGAAATGCAGTCGGTACTTTTTTTGAGGAGCTTGTACTAATTTGCAATCATTTGTTTTTTATTATGTAGGTTTTTACAGAACTTTTACTGCTTTAAAACCTATGAGGTAGTGAGCTAAGACTATACAAAATGGTCTTAGGATTTACATTATGGTAAATTAGGTATTTTTACTTTCCGATATACAGTGGCGAAATAATTCAAGTTGTATAAAAATTCTTTACGGTACGTTGAGTTAAAAACTAACATGTATTCACCACTTGGAATGAAAGGTGGTAAGCGGGAAAAATCTGGAATCCAGTTGCACAACGATTGACGCAAATTCTAAAAGCACAACTTTTATTCAGAGTAAGTTCTCATGAACGAGCACCTTTTTTATTGGACAAGATATTTTTCCACAAGTTGAAGTTTCAAAACCAGCAACGTTGTATTCGAAAAGATTGCAAAATTTGTAAGTAAAACGAACTGAAATCATTTTGTATTCGTTTCCATAGCGTTTGTATGCTTGAAATGTTTCCTGCAAAATTAAGAGTATTTAATTTTATTGATAACTATATTTAACCACTTTACATCTATATCACTTTTGGTCATATCTATCTTGGTTAAAAACGTTACGTTATATGCCTTTGTAGTTCTATTGTACTTACGGTATTGGACTGATAAATCATAAAGATATTCTTTGTTGTAAGCGACGGTACCAATTCTGAGGTCTTTAACGTGATAATCGTTCTGAAAAAACTAAAAACATTGTTAAAACAAAAACATCCTCCGGGATTGGACCGATGGTAATCGTAGTTGTCAACGTTTTGCCATCTATAGTAAAGGGGCGATAAACTTGAAGCAAACGAGAGACTACTGAAAGTCAGGTAATCAACTTGTCAACCAAGCCAGATTCTATGCAAAAACTAGTCTGAGTAATATGTAGAAGAGGGACGTCAACGTTCGTTAACCTTAGATCTGATTGATTTGAAATAAGAATGTGGGTGGGGTTAACAATGAAAATCCATAAATTTGCAATTTCACCAAGTTTAGATTGTCTAGTTGTCATATAGAAATACTAAAAATTTAACTACAGACATGGTGGTGGTGGATAGAGACAAGTACGTCAAGAAATGGAAGACAATAATTGGCTTTAATTTCCATAGTGGACATGATGTCAGCATGTTTTTTTAATGATTATGATTTACCTTTGAAAAAAGATCGTAATCATCGTCGCCATAAATTGATGCAACGCATAAAAACAAAAACCCTAGTATATTGAGCAACATATTCTTGAAAACTGTTTGGTAAATATATTTGCTTCGTATCATTAAACTTCATAGTAAACTATTTCGAATAAAAGTACTTTTTAATGAACTAGATAAAAACTTTTGATCTAATGATAAATTATTATTTGTATATAAACTTAACATCGACGACCTTCAGTTACCGCGTGTGACTTGCGTGAACCAAACAATAATTGTAAGTTCTTACGAAGTTGATTTCATTGATCAAATAAAAACAATTTTTTTTGTTGTTTTGTACTTTTACCTTTTGTATTTGTATTTTGATGTGCGCACTTGGGTTTACTTCAAATAATGTCACTAACTTTATCGAATACTTTAATGACACTGCCTTAACTTAACAAAACAAAATTATACATTTTTTATTATTATCATGGCAAGAACAAGACTGCAATAAGGAATATGATGGTAATAATATCTTTTTGTGGCCTGTAAAACAGAACTTATTTTATTTATACAGTGCTTTTTATTTAACATTGGCCATAGAATTTTACATGTTTATCAAAAAATATTCTTAAATTTGTAACGGTTAAATAGACCATTTTCCTACAAAACATTGTTTAGTCTAAAAATTCACTCGCCGAAGATAGGCAACTTAAGATACACCGGTGTTGAACCGAAGGATTTGTTGTCTTTTAAAAATTGGCGAAAATACGCCGGAAAAACTCCGAAGGGCATTGTGGGAATTTATTAAAACGAACGTCCTTTCTAGCAAGCAGCCATGTTACATTTCTAAACCTCGTGTAGAACTTCTAGAAAATTCTGTCTGAGAGAACGAGGGTTTTCTTTGTAAATAATAGGTGCATCTCTACTATTCGAAGGTGGGACGTTTTATTCCACAGGTAAATATAAGAAATTAGATTGCTGCTCCTCTAAAGAAAGGGCATAGTTACAAGTGAATGTTTCCTTACACAGGTTTTTTTTTGCTCCTTCTCTTTCTTTGGCTCTTCTTGGTGCCGTTTAATTGTGCTCGTCAACGTCCACATCGCCATAAAGTACAGGCACACCTGGTTACGTCCTTTGGTTAAACACGACCGTTCCACCATCTAAGAGAGGTACGAAGAATTAGTCACCGACTCAGACTACATCCAAACGTTTGTATGGGAACCATCTTCGTCACCATCTTCAGGGATTCTCTGCAATCGGATCAGGTCGTACAATTACATTACTTTTTTCCTGCTCGTGTTATCGGCACCATCCTAAGAGAGACTTTACTTACGTGAGCGAACTTGGGAAAAATACCGAATAACCCCATGACGGATCAGGATGAAACTCATAACATATACTAAACTCATCACGAGAAAAACAATGGCACTAGTCCCATCGCCCGGAAAAGTCTAGTTATTGAGATATAACAAGTATAAATTAAAAATGAAAATAAGAATGGGATATATTAACCTAACTTAACGTAACCTAAACATAACCTAAACCTAACTTAACCTAATCTAACCTAAACCTAACCTAAACCTAACCTAAACCTAACCTAAACCTAACCTAAACCTAACCTAAACCTAACCTAAACCTAACCTAAACCTAACCTAAACCTAACCTAAACCTAACCTAAACCTAACCTAAACCTAACTTAAACCTAACCTAAACCTAACTTAAACCTAACCTAAACCTAACCTAAACCTAACCTAAACCTAACCTAAACCTAACCTAAACCTAACCTAAACCTAACCTAAACCTAACCTAAACCTAACCTAAATTTAACCTCAACCTAACCTAAACCTAACCTAACCTAACCTAACCTAACCTAACCTAACCTAACCTAACCTAAACCTAACCTAACCTTACCTAACAGTGACATAAATGAAAAAATACAAAAAGTTTTTATTCTCCAGGATACAATTTTACAATGTTACTTATCAATTGCTCGAATCTGTGCTACGGTTAATTGAAGAAAAGTAAGTTTTGCCGGCAGCCGAAGAGTAGGGCGTGGGTGAGAAAAAGGATCCACCGCTTCTTCAGAACTGTCTTGATTTAATCCGAGGGCGCCATAGTCCTAATGCGTGGATACAAACCTGCTTCCGAACTAAAGAAACAGACGCAACAATCAACCGTAACAAATTAAAGGAGCAATAAATACAATAAAGAGAGAGAGACACAAGTAACCTACAAAACGTTATATTTAATAACACACCATAAAGAAGAAGGAACAGAGCACAATTTAAATATATCCACTTACAACGTAAGTTAATTCTACAAGCGTATTCGTTCGTACCCATATATATAGTCGTACACAAAAGAAGGAAAAAAAATATAAGATTAATAGCAAGTTAATAATTTATGCGGTACGCCACTGGCGTTATTTAATCTAGACAAGATGGCGACGTAACCACACCCGCACAATACGAAGGTGTATTTAGTGTTCGCAGTTGCAATATTTAGCGTTAAAAAAGTATCGGAGATTTAGGTGTTTCCCCAAAAGAGCGCTCTTCCGTGGTCTTACCCTTATACTCTAAAAATCCCAAGCAATGGTGGGTAAATGAAGCAAGTTCGCGCCTTTACGGTACACATTCGTTTACAGATTGGGCAAGTATATGCGCCACAACAAGTTAATTAATTATATTGTAGTGAATTAACAAAAAAAATATAAATACGTGAACAAATACGTTTCGAGTTCCAAAGATTTAACTGCACTTAAGGTGCCAAGACAAGTTGTACTTATTTAGGTGTTACGCTTGAAACGTTTTCGGTAGCAGTGTGACGTCCCGGAGATGGTTTGTTTTCAGCGCAGAAGTATAATTAGAAAAATCTGACCTTATGTTGTAGATAGAGGTGTACGATGTTGACACACACAGGAGAAGATACAGATATGTGGTGTCGGTTCCAGCTGCGGCGACCCCTAATTTCGGTAGGATGTCCCGTACTTCAGCAATCTTAACAGCAAACCCCAAGTATGCGACACACGCAGCGACAAGACAATAAAAGGTAGAAAGAGATCCCACGATGAATTTAATCAGCCAGGTAATTGGTTTTGTTTAGGCCAAAAGAACCTTTAAAGCCGAGTAATTTTAATCCCGGAGTAACTCTAATCCCGGAGTAACTCGCCTTATCTGAAAATTATGCACGGTGTAACGTTGAAGAAGCCATGAAGAATAATTGTCGTACCTGAGTGCAATCGAGCGACCATTAGAAGAAATTAGTACACGCATCCGTCCTAAGATAAACTTCAGAAAATCGAGTAATCAATCCTTTCCCCAGCTAAAAATATACCGCTATACATTGAAAGTTTGCAGGGTCCTATACATACCACTAGAAAATTTGACGGAATTACGATTAAGCACTCAGATGAAGGCAAATTTGAATTTCACGTAACACGACGTGATAGTAGTTGTTACAAGGCGGAAATTGAAGATCAGCCGAAAATGTATTGGCCAATTAGGACAACGCGGAAGTTGAATTCTGGGAATTAAATCCCCAAAAATTTCCGTTAAGGAGCGAACACGGAGAAATGTCGCGTTTACACCTCGACTCCGTGTATTGTGTGTTGCCTAACTCACAGTGACCGTTACATCTGTCACACTTCCTTTGGTCACACTCTCTTTTCCACAGATATTCACACAAGTGCATGTCCATATTTTCGCTTCTCACTCCGCCTCGTGATAGCCTCTTTCTGAGGGGTCGCCACTGAGACTCAATTTTTTGAGTCGCACACCAAGTGTCAGGATCACGGAAGTTCTTGCTGTGGTTCACAGTTAGGTGCGGGTAACCTTCTTTTCCAGGTCAACATACCCCTTCCAACAGTCCGTGTGAATAACGGTGCCTGGCGCCACATGCTTTTGATTAAACTCGTCAGAGTTTCTTTGTCGCGCTTGTTGTCCGGGCATATTTCCAGGCGGAAGTCACCGTCAAGGTCTATCATTCCGAGGATCCAGTGACCCTCAACCATCCGACCACGGTTATACAATCTGACCCTCCGCTGTGTACCGCTCGTCAAGTGCCACCATACATACTTCCCGACAATAGCTGTAACGGTCTGACACCGTCTCAGGCGATATCACTGTCTCACGAATTGATGCTTCCCGTATTGCGTCGGCGTACGACATGGACCAGGCAAACCCGTACGTCAGAAGCATCACTTGATCCGCCTTGAGTCTCGACTGCGCAAACCAGGTGTTAGTCGCCACACTCGACTGATGCTCCCGTCCTCCTTTCCGGCATCGGAACGATCCCAGATACTTATCAGTCCTGATTACCATTTGCTTTCGATGAGCATGGCAGTACCGAGATGTAGGGATGAGTCCTTTTTCCTGCAACCACGTCCTGCACGACTCCTCGTCCTTAAGTGGGCCGCTTACCAACTTGTACATGTTCCAATGAGCCATTTTTGTCGTCGCTGGGGTCGGATTTGAACCTCGAACCACTCGTCGTCCAAAATCGTAAAAACGGCTCAACCAACTGAGCTACGGAACCTGTTATTGATAAAATGCTTTTCAATAGGCTATTTGTGTAATTGTGTTGGAATCGAACCAATAACACCTTAATATACATTTTAATCCGACACCTCATTCAACTAAGCTACTTGTATTCACAAATACTTTTTTTAAAAGATCCTACCAGTTGCTAGCATAAATGTATCCTGTGATGTTTTGGACTATATCTCCAAAACTACCCATTTGCGGGAGTTGCGACTAGTGTCATTGTTCTTCCCGTCAGTCGTATAGTATAATGTACGGGTTTCAGCCCGATCCGACCTGGGGGCTATTCGGAAGTACAGCCGTACAATGCCTAAAACTTTAGCACGCATTAATCACTTTATTTGCATCATATCGTCGCGCTCCCCTATTGCTTGCTGAACGTCGCTGGTAGAAATGTACCGACTTAAATCCAATCAAAACTTGTTAAACGTTAGAATCATTGCATGATACCTAAATCGTATTGTAGTAAGATATCATCCTGTTCGGGACGTGTAAGGAACATCAGTTTATTTACTATCACAATAACCCCTTTGGAAGAAAAACCTTTTCACCGCACCGTTAGTGCACTATCGTAGTTTAACTGAAAATGTGACTAAATAAATATTGGCACTTGCCTTCTTTTAAAACAAATAGATACCTACTTACATGTACCCCGGTTGTGTTTAATTACATGCGAATGTATACACGGTCACAACAAACGCTATAATTATAGAAGCATAGGCGTGCCGTTTCGAGTACAACTATAATATATAGTTTTCTATTTTCTACCTGAATAACTATTGTTTTGTTATGTGTTGAGGTACTTCAATTGAGTACACCTTAGTTGTTTGTGGATAAATATATGTATTTTCTGTATTGGAGGATTTCTTTACTACTAACGTAAACCAAATTGAATTTTTAATTGGGTACTTTCAGCTTACTGCTAACCACTAGTTTTGAGTTAGTACTCGCTTCAGTTAAATTGGAACTTGGCGCCCAATAAATAAGTAATTTCTAGTACGATTAGAACCCAACGTGTAGAGGTTTAGCCCACAACCCAATCTATCCGACTACTGGGTATTTCTATAACTGCTGATTTGTATATTAGTATTTTGTTTAATCTTCCTACCCTAGTACACCACCACCCTAGTAACCAAATAACAAAGAGTAACAAATTCATTTGTAAGTTTTTAATTCACTTGAGCCAGATGGAACATTAGCCAACTGCATTAAAATTAAACCAAAAGTGTGATTACTTTGCATTAACATTTTGAGGCGTCGTCCTCAATTGACTCACAATTATTATTTTGTGAAGGAAGTAAACATAGTTTTGTAATTTGACGCTTAAATTCGCTCTTATTAGTTTTAATTTTAACTACGCAACCTTCGTTGTCACGTCCAGGCATTATTTCTATTACTTAAAAAAAGCAATGGCTCTAGCGGTACAACCTAGAAAGAAAACTAAAGAGAATTCGGTTCGATATAGCGCACTAAATACGTCGAGAATAAGAATATTTATAGTAGTTACAGCAGCATGCTAAATCAAACACAAACCAGAGAAAGAGACAAACAATACAGTATAACAAACACATCTTAAAGGATTAGGACGCAACTTTTGCCGACAGGTATGTAAAGCAGTTACATAGTCGATCCTATTCAATAATTATAGCCAACATAACAGTTGGCAAGTATAAAAATTTTGAATCGCCTGCAGTAAAGTACGCAAGTGGTTGTACAATAGCAAACAAACACTGAGAATCACCCGACAACTGTTTCGTCCTTTTGGGACTTATGGGAAGTGAGAGAACTCGAGCGTTAATTCACTATTGTACAAACGCGCGCTGTCGACTATATGCCATACTGGAGGGATCATAATATTTAAACGATAACTTTTTCGACATCTAGTGTCGACTCGTGAAAGCGTTCACGTACGTAAATGTAAACAACTTTTGCTGTCGGGTGATTCTTAGTGTTTGTTTGCTATTGTACAACCACTTGCGTACTTTACTGCAGGCGATTCGAAATTGAAGGATTGACTATGTAACTACTTTACATACCTGTCGGCAAAAGTTGCTTACATTTACGTACGTGAACGCTTTCACGAGTCGACACTAGATGTCGAAAAAGTTATCGTTTAAATATATATAGTTACGTGCGTTAGCAGCAGCATTGCTTACAATAAATAAGGCTCTTAGTTAAGGTGTCAAATTTTAAGTAAGCTTTATTTAAACGCTTAAGTTAGAATTATCATTCAAATTAGGAATTTGATGCTATTAAGGCTCTGCGTACACATATCACTTACACACGGCGAGTTACACTAAATCTAAACTAGAATAAAAAGGGTAAGTACCTTCCGTAAACCGAAAAAATCTTTTGCGTCTGCGACAACCGTTCTAAATTAAGCACTCCAGCCTTTATTGAGCTGATTGAAAATAAACTTCCGGTTGAGGAGCGTACACCAATAAAAATTACTTAAATATTAGCTTTCGAGCCGTTTTATGTCATATGTACTTCAACTTTATACGCATTATTATTACGAATAAGTGACTTAAATACTAAAACTTAGCTGTAATCGTCGAGTGTAGTTTCGAGAATGAAGGTATTCTGCTAGCGACGGTATCGACAGTTTGGGGAAGTTAGATAGACCCAGGAAAGCTTCTTAGAGGAGGTGTGTGGAGAAGAACAGCAAGCGATTTTCTTAGTGGAAGTATGCAACATAACCAACCTCTGTATACGTGATATTTACCGGTGGTCTTTTATTTGTTGTCTTTTATTTATAGTGAAGGTTCTTAATTAGAATAAACTAAGAAATGCCAACAGTTAACTTTAACGACTGTGAACGTTAAAAGGTGTATTATCGTTATTAGGAGCGATAACTTTAAATGCCTAAGCATAGGTGTCGATAGCAAGCCAAGTATTTCTTGTACAGTAGCACACACGCAACAAAAAGCACTTGATGCGCATTTCACTCTTATTACGAGCTCATCATAAATGTATACTTAAGTGCGGTATACAACTGTATACAAAGGAGGTTGGTCTTTTAAACTTTCGTGGAGCAATGAACATAAGTAAATGTGTGTCTAACGACATCTTGTGTAATATGGACCGTATAAATAGTATAAACTAAATAATGCACTTTAAACGTTTACAGTTGTTACAGTTAACTGTTGGCATTTCTTAGTTTATACTATTTATACGTGTCCATATTACACAAGATGTCGTTAGAGACACATTTACATATATTCTTAATTAGGTACAGCACCCTTGTGAGTTATCCCAGTACAGTACACAACGACCACATAATGTCGGACGCAACGTGCTAAAAACATATGCAGCAATTAGAATTAATGTAAATAGGAAAGAAACCCAATATACTCACGGTGAATCTAACCAAATTGTAAAACCCACATTAAATAATTTTTGGTGAAAATTTTACTTCAGAGAAAATGCTAAAGGCACCTGCGTCTATCAATCGAGAAAGAAAAACGTCCGCTGTCCGTCTAGAAAATTTCAGTCTAATTTAATTTCCACCAATAGAAAATTAGCAACATGTGCGCTAAATACGACTTTCGGCGCAACATACCACTCGCGACACACGTTTTAAAGCAGCTCACGACATACGTCCTAAATACGAGAAATAAAACCGTAACAACTCTATAGGGGACAAGTTATCTTCCTTTACTGAAACTAAATCACCTATCTTTAGATTTGCTTTTAGTACCTTCCATTTAAGACGGTCTTAAAGCTGATTTAAATAGTCAAGACTATTTTTTTCTAAAAATTTTGTCTTAACTTGGCACAATCTTATCAAATGCTCAATTTATTTTCTGAAACATTTAAAAATTTTTTTTAGAAAATCAAATCTGTAATTGAATCAGACATTGATTGTAGCGGCCTTGAATTAAAAATAGCCTCAATTTGAGCTAAGACTGTTGTTAAACATTCAAATAATAAAACCGAATTTTCTGTCACCCTTTGTAAATGAAACTTTGTGCTTTTAATACCTGCCTCCCACAATCCTCCCCGATGTGGGGTATTAGGAGGGATACATTTCCAATTTATTTGGCGAGTGGACAAGAAATGTATTTATATGAGTTTGGAAGAATTTGTAGATATTATGTAGTTCAGTGTTAGCACCTTTAATGCATGCAAAACTGGATTATTACAACGGGCTATAAATTTTTTTAGTGTCAGTTGAAACGTTTTGATTAGAAGACTCAAAACTAACTCGGTAGCCATGCAAACAAATAATGCAATGTAAACTTTCAAAACTATTGCTTTTCGCAATCTAGATTCCTTTATCATTATTGGTCCACCGAAATCCAACCCCAAATGTAAAAATGGACAAATTAATTGAGTTCGTTCGACAGACAGACTTTCCATTAACTGCTTAGATGCAGATTTTTCCATGTCAGTTGGAGATTCAGACATGGTGACCTTTCTTTCCCCAACACTCGTGTGACCAAAATGGAGAATAACAAAAATATTATTATACCAGCTCCAACACCAATAACGGCAGGGAAAAACAAGGACCTGCTGAAGATTAAAAACAGGCTCTCTGGGGCTTAAAGAAAGAAGCTAAAGAGAGAAACAAAGAAAAAAACGGTACTTGGACGGAAGCCAAACCGAGACACTACCGAAAAACTGAGAAAGACAAGGAAAAAGAAGATGAAGCTTCTCTCAGACGTCTTAACGCCCGACTCTCAAAGAAGAGCACCAAAGAAGACCAAGAGACCGCAGAGTCAGACTGTGTCTTTCAGCGGTGCTTTAAAGAACACCAATATGGCGATGATTGACAAACGCCATCCTGATGTCCAACTGAATCAAGCTCAATCAGACCTGATCCAGAAGAAGCCGATGGATGCTGTAAGCGCCACTTTTTCGGGAAGTGCAAATCCTCCATAGTGCAAAGGTGCTTGGTTCTCGGCAGGGGTCTTAAGAATTAACTGCGCGAACGAGCAGACTGTAAAGCATTTTAGAAGCATACGGCCTAAGATAATGGTATGGGTACCAGGAACGCCGAATGTAGATGTAGTCAAAACCCGAATTAAATTCCAAAATTCTGGACTTCAAGTGGGAGATTGGTGCCTCTTTAGTCAGA
This sequence comes from Abscondita cerata, assembly GCA_030710515.1. Taxonomy (NCBI): domain Eukaryota; kingdom Metazoa; phylum Arthropoda; class Insecta; order Coleoptera; family Lampyridae; genus Abscondita; species Abscondita cerata. The sequence continues at coordinate 104,533 of JALBCR010001403.1, read as the reverse complement.
AAGAGGAAAAAGATGGAAATTACTTGCCTTCTCTGTAAACAATAAAGACTGACATACTCTGAAGGAAAGGTGAATAAAGGTGCATTTTGGACTTCAAACGCTAAACTTCAGAAAAATAGGTAAGGATAGTGAGAGTCATTCAAGTAAACCTGCAGCACAGTAGGACGGGTTTCGCTGCTCTCTGTAAAGCAATGGAGCCATCTGACATTGCTCTCATTTAAAAACCCTGTGTATGCAAGGGTAAAATCATGGGTCTGGGTGGTATTGACGGAGAGCTAATTTATATGAAAAATGGGAAATTCTCCTGATAATTTGATAATTGTAGATCGCAATCCTTCTATAGGAGACAGGGAAAATAAAACTCTTTCAACTTCTAGTTACTTCGCTAATTTATAGTAGACAAGTCCAGAGGCCCAGGATTTGTATACTCGTCAAAAGACATGTAAAAACACTGCCACTAACAAACTTTTGTTCACAGGACATAGTGGCAGTTAAAATAACTTGCAGTGCTGATGGACTGAGGGAGCTTGTTTTCGGATCGGTCTATCTTCACTACGAAAATACTTGCCCCAGCGTGGAAATGGAGAAACTGGTAGAGAGCTGCGGGAAACAAGGAAAGCAGCCCATCATCGGATGTGACTCCAGTGCCCATTACACTATCTGGGGGAGCTCAGACTCTAATTTAAGAGGTGAGTCATTAGCACTAGATTAGACATACTGAATATTGGTAATAAATCAACCTTTATAACTAGTAATAGAAAGAAAGTATTAAAATAACGATAGGTACTATATACACTAGTAATCTCGTTAGGAAATGGCATGTGTCTGATGAAGAGAGCTGCTCTGATCATAGACACATCAGGTTTGAAATCATTGGGTTACACCATAAAACTTAGATTTACCGCAACCCTAGACGGGCGAACTGGAAAATCTATAAAAACAGATTAAACCAGAACTTAACCGGCACACCAGATACGGTAAACAAAAATTTTGAGTTAGAAATAATGGCAGAGCAAATTCCAGATGCTATGTTAGCCTACAATGAAAGCTGTCTTCTGAATGTGAGACACACTATCAAGATAGTTCCGTGGTGGAACAGTGCCTTAGAGGATCAGAGAAAGCAGGTTAAAAACCTTTTTAATAACGCAAAAACGTCAGGGATGTGGGAGGCCTATAGGGCCTCTCTAACTGAGTTTTACAATTTTTAAAGTCAAAACGTACGTCAATTTTCTTTAGAGTTTTTTTGTGTGTGTTTTTAAGGGGTTTTTGGTGCAAATATAAAATATGAAACGTAATCAGTACCTTACAGTACTCCATGGTCAACAAGAAAAACATGTTGTTCCTGAAAATCACCACTTTGGTTTCCGGAATTAAACGTCAAAACGTACGTCAATTTTCTTCAGTTTACTTTGTGTGTGTTTTTAAGGGGTTTATGGTGCAAATACAAAATATGGAAGGTGATCAGTACCTTACAGTACTATATGGTCAACAAAAAAAAAACATGTTGTTACTGAGAATCACCACTTTGGTTTCCGGAATTAAACGTCAAAACGTACGTCAATTTTCTTCAGTTTTTTTGTGTGTGTTTTTTAGGGGTTTATGGTGCACATACAAAATATGGAAGGTGATCAGTACCTTACAGTACTATATGGTCAACAAAAAAACATGTTGTTACTGAGAATCACCACTTTGGTTTCCGGAATTAAACGTCAAAACGTACGTCAATTTTCTTCAGTTTTTTTGTGTGTTTTTTAGGGGTTTATGGTGCACATACAAAATATGGAAGGTGATCAGTACCTTACAGTACTATATGGTCAACAAAAAAAAAACATGTTGTTACTGAGAATCACCACTTTGGTTTCCGGACCTGGTCATCAAGACCCTCCCGAATAATTAGAAAAAAAATGTACAACACCATTTCACAAGTAAGGGTTGGCATGTTTAGGTTTTAGTGGTTTTTTAAACCTTGAAGTAAATGCTTTACCAAGACGAAACAATCTACAATTGCACACGATTTTGTCACTACACTGTACAGGTTTATACTGATCTTCTGGGGCACCATACATAACACTTACATCACAATACAATATTTAAAATGTATACCATACGGTTAAATAAATAAACTGAGTACAATAAAGCACTCAGAAGGGTTAGGAGGTTCTCGTGGAGAAAGCATTGCAATAACATTGAAACGGTTTCAGACAATGTCAGGCTCTATAGGATCTTATCAAAAAATCCCCCATGGTGCACTTCAAACTATTCTCTCTTCAAACGAGAAGGAGACTTTAAGTGAACTTCTTTGGACTCATTTTTCAGGAGGAAAATTCTATAAAGATAAACCAGTAGACTGGGCCAGACAGGAGATAAAACTGGCAACAGAGCGTTAAAAGCAGACTGGCAAACGGCTAAGAAAGTAGTAACTTTTAAAAAGATCAAATGGGCGATAAACTCTTTTCAGCTCTATAAGTCATCGGGTCCAGATGGAATCATACCCATCAGGTTACAGAAGGAAACTGACCTTTTGTGGCGTAGACTATGCAAGGCATTCAAGGCTAGCTCAACTGTACACTACTTGCCGAGGACTTGGCGGCTCACCAGGGTGATTTATATTCTAAAGACTGGCACAGCAGGCTACTCCCAAGCAAAGGCTTATCATTAGTCTAATGTCATTCGTAATAAAGACAATAGAGAAGATTATGGATAGGCATATTAAGAATGGAATTCTAGTGACCAGCCCTCTATCCCGAGACCAGCATGCATATCTTCCAGGAAGATTTCATCTACAGAAACAGCCTTTTTACGTTTATCAAGCAGTACTTTACCTTGATTTCTTTTTTCTCTCTTTTTGCGATACCTATTTTCATGAAACAGGGTATGATGCTTTCCATTACAAATATTACATCCTCTAACCTTACAGTTAATGAGGGATTGTTTATTGCCTGTTTTTTATTACAATTCTAAAAACCTTGTTCTTATAACCGTAAGAAGTTGCATCGAGATCTTTTCTGACACTCGGCAAAACCTCCATGTTGACACCAATGTCAAAGTTTTGTGAGGTATTGACTGACTGCTAAGTAATCCCTGTGTTACCAAGCCTTTATAGTGTGACTCACCATTTTTATTCTTTTCCTCAGTTCAAAGTACTTTAAGTATTGTGTCTTTGCCAATACCACAAAAAGACTATAGCCTTAGAAACGACGTGTGCGCCTTCTTGGCGATAACATTAGCTTGCTCGCACCCTGAGTATCTCAAGCTTAAGTGAAGCTTCCGCTTTTTCTAACCAGCGTAAATTAAGGACCAGAAAGGATATGAATTTGCCGTCTCAATCCGGAAAGCGCACTTAGCATAACAAAGTCAATTAATAAACAGTGACGACAAGGAAGATCTTTTACACAACCTCGCACAAGTAATCAATTTAAGTCTATTTTAATTCAAACTCAGTTCGCATCAACTAGTTCGCGACGCTGACCAGCGGCGCACGGTGCGTTACTAGCACCCAAATCATACTGCTTTATTCGACGACCTACGCAAATTTTATTTATGCATGTAAATATTATATGTAAGTGAATGTAAATAAACGCATTTAAATACGAACAATTCTTTCTCTGATTAAATCGGTGTCTAGTGTTCACCCTAGAAGCTATAGTGGTGACCCCGACGTAAAATCAGAGAAAAACCAATATTCAAGAAAAAAATCATCGCACAAAACGCACACAGCAACAACAACTGGTATAACCTTTTCTTTATATCTACGACATAAACGGGGAAACAATCGCCACTGAGCTCACTACGCTCGCTGCCATCCCAATCGTTGCCGGTGTACAATACCACGTTAGCAACATTCAAGCTGCCACAACTACATCCGCCAACACAGTACGTTTCATCGCAGGCCCACACACGTCACAAAGCTTGGACGCCTGGTTCTGACGTCCATTCTCCTGTTAAATACAGGAAGCGCAATGCAACGAGCTTGCGCACATAGCTGTCGATCAAAGCATACGCTAGGCACAAATCCGCCTCTGAAGTAGGTAAAACAAAAAGCAATAACGACAAGAAGCAGCAAACGACAAACTCCTCAACCCCAGCATCCCAACCACATCCACTACGGATGCATCAACGCTAAAAGACGCTGCCCCAACCCAAACGCCACATACGATTAAAAAAAGGTAACAAGAATGGATTTTTGATTATTTTAAGTATTCAACAATACTGGTTCTATATCTGAACCTTGAGTAACTCCACACAAACTCTGATATTCTTTTATTTAATGGTCTTATTTTACGCATTCAGATAAATCCTACAATCAATGTCAATTATAAATATTAAAATCAATAGACCAACACAAAAAATGTAAATCTATGTGAATTCACATGTTGAAATACTCTATTTTACTTTCCAGCAGAGGAAGAAGACTTTTAGAAACTGGGAATGCTAATAGAAGATGGGGTAGGAAAAATTATAATAAAGGATGATTTCAATGCGTGAATAGGAGAGGAAGGAAGTGTAATGATAAATAGACAAACAAACAAGAAAAGGTCGATAGCTAAAAAATTAAACGGGAAAAGAAAAAAACTAATAGAAATGTGTGATGAAAAGGGATTTTGAATGGCAACATGGAGGAGAGAGGAAAAAAATTACACATACTCAGGGATGAGAGAGGATTTTGTAATAGATTAAGTGGCAGCGAATGATAAGATAGAGAATAAAAAAGGTTAATAATAGGAGACGAGATAGAATTGGACCACCAACCCTTGGAAGTAAATCTGGTGGGGAGGAATTTGAAATGCAGAAAAAAAAACGAAGAAATAGAGTGAAATTAATATATGGACCAAAAATATATAGAAGAGTACAAAAGAAGAATGAAAGAGGAGCAGAAGATGGTGAAAAGGTTGGAGGAGTAAATGGAGCAAGCGACAAAAAACAAAAATACAAGAAGAGTGAGGAAAATATGGTGGAATAAGGAATGTGAAAGATTAAAAGAGAAATAGAAAGGGAAGAAGAAGGGAAAAAAAAAAAATAAACATAGAAGAGTACAAGACCCTAAAAGGAAATACAGAAAAATGCAAGAGAATGAAAGAAAATATAGAAAAAAACTGGAGGAAATGATAAAACATAAAAAATGAGAAACAAGCATAAAGATTAATTAACGAAGAAACAAAAAAGAGGAAATGGAATAATGGCGATAGATGAAAAAATGTGGAGTAAAGAAAAACAGGATAACAATATAGAAATAAGAAAAGAGAGAGACAGAGAGTGCTGTTTAAGCAATTAAAAGAGAAAGGTACAGATACCACGCAGGGGAAGCACTGGAAATACATAAGAAAAAAAAAGAGAGAGAGAAAGAGTAAGAGAGATAGTGAACAACATATGGAGGGGGGAGGTATGTTATTATATGTCCGATTTACAAGGGAGGAAAAAGAGGTAAATGAGAATTATAGGAGCGTGTGCATTACTAACGCAAGTTAAAAAATATATGGGAGATGATTGAAGATTGGATAGAAAAAGAGATGGAGGAAAAAAAGTGTTAGCAGATTGGTAGGCGAGTTTTAGAAGAGGAAAGAGAGCGTGGATAAACAAATAGTTAATAGGAAAATACAAGGTATGTATGAAAAACTTTATGGGATGTCAGCGTTTGATAATGTGGACAAGAATATTCTGTGGGAAACAATAAACGAGAGTGAGATAAATGGAAAATTGGTAGATGTTATTAAAGAGATACATACTAAGTGCATGGTAAGGGTAAAAGGATGGTTGGGAGAACCTTTTAGACTAGGAAAAGTTTAAAACAGAGTCCGAGCTGGTTTGTACTAAATATTGGGGATTTAGTAAAGAAATTGTAAAAGAAGCAAAGTGGTAGGGTGGTGATGGGAGGTCAAAAAATATGAAGTTTGCAAATGTTGACGATATTGTTGCCAGCAATGGGTGAAAAAGGCATGATGAGGGCATTATATTTATATTTGGAAAAAAGAAGTTCCACTTAAAGACAGAATACACAAAGATAATTTTTCAGAAAAGACAAAAATGAAGAACAGATGAGAAATGGTGGAGAGATAAAGTTAGAAAGTGTGGATGAGTGGAAATATTTCGGCTATAGAATTAAGTTGAGAAGAGTGCTGAAAAGACATTGGAGATAGACAATGGAGATTGATGATGAGACACGGGAATATAGTGATGAGATTTTATAGAAGAACTAGGAAATAAAGAAAAATCTTATACGAATGTTGGAAGGATAGTGATGGAGGTAAAAAATGTGAAAGTTGGAAAACAATGACAATATTGTTGTCAGCAGAGACCGAAAAAGAGATGAAAGACTGATGGGGCATTATATTGATATTTGGAAAGAAGTTTCAATTAAGACAGAAAAAACGAAGATAAGGAAGTTTAGAAGAGAAAAAATGTTAAGAAAATTGGAGGAATGGAGATGGAATGAGGTGAAGAAAATGTAGATAGTGCAGAAGAGTGGGAAAACGTTTGGAAAATGTAGGAATTAAGATTAAACTTGCAAAGGTAGCGGAGATGGACGATGGAGATTGATAATGACACCGAAAATTTTGGAGGGGAGAAAAGAGAAAAATAAGAAGTCAAGTAATTGGGATGGAGGAAAAAGGTGTTATTTTTAGGTTTTGTTTATGAGGTATTTATATTTGAGGTTTAAGTGTATATTATTTAAAGTTATCTTTTTTTTGTATTGTTTAGAAAAACCAAATTATTTTGTAAATGATTTAAAACCAAATCTATCTATTTGCATTAATTCTTTTAAAAAGAATGTAAAAATGATGAAAAGGTAGCAGAGCCGATTTTGGATTATTTTAAGTATTAAACAATACTGGTTCTATATCAGAACCTTGAGTAACTCCACCCAAAGTTTGATTTCTTTCATTTTAATGGTCTTATTTTATGTATTCAGATAAATTTTACAATCAATATCGATTATAAATATTAAAATCAATACACCACCAAAAAAAGTGAACTTATGTGAATTCACAAATCATTTTCCAGTATAGCGACCTATGAAGAGAATACCAGCTGGCGATTCTATATAAAAAATAAATGGATGATCAACAATATACTCTACCGGTTCTTGGGAATTAAATGGAGTAGTGGGAGGCACCACCGCTGAAAAGTATTAATTTAAATTAAATTCATTTTCTCGTGCTACATACCTGTGGCTGGAGCAGCAGCAAACGTCCCTTTTTCGTTAACTTCAATCGAGCTTTTTTCGATCACGTCACTGATGTAGAACGGCGAACCGGATGTGATCCCGGTCAGGTCCGCTTTAGGTTTGAAAACATCGACAACCTCCAACTAGATTGATTACAAGAAATTACGACATTTTTGTTGAGTTTTACTCACCTTTTCCATAATCGGAACAAATTTAACTGTCGTGTCTATTTGAAATTTGGGCATTTTGATGTGAACGTTTTTCCATTCGTATTTGTCTTGTTCCAAAGCCTCCTGGATCATATTTTCAACAAATTCTAAACCATCTTTCTCGTATGGAAGAATGATCATCATGATTAGATCTTTGCCAACGTATGGCACCTTTAAAAACGTGGCTTTAAAGTACTTGCATTTGTGGTACTCGTAGGTGCCTGTAGTTTCCATCATGTCTACTTGTACGCTTTTGCCATTGTCTGTGTAAAACTTTGATTTTTTGGTCAGTTTCTCGTCAAAGCCGTTTAACCAAGTGCCTTGAAAGCTCATAGAGTTTACAAGAACTGCTTTTGAGTCAGTGCTCAAGTCGTCGGTACTGATTACTTCTCTTATGTGTTTGCTGGTGGTTTCATTAATCCAAGCATTAATCGTAGTCGCCGCTTGCTTCTTTTGTTTAAAGTCAATGCTTTCAACTGAAGATTTGTACATGTCGGTTGCTGTACGTTTGAAGTGGGGGTTGATTTCAAACTCGCTGCTTACGTACATTCTATTGATTGTCTTCAGCGTATAACAATTTGGAAAAGTTTTTAACTGCGGCATGACGGCTTCTATCATGGCTTTGATCGCGGTGTTGCTGTTAGGAAGCGACAAACCTTCGGCGAGTTGTTCAGCGGTTTGTTTTTTCGCTCCAGAGTGTACCATGCTCAACGATAGTCCCGTCGACATCGGACATCCTACGAAATTTCCTGGATTTTCAGCGGCGATTTCCTGAAATTTTTTTATTGGTTAACGTTATCAAACACGTGGTGAATACTTACTTTGTAAGTGTTGGCGGAAAATTCCTTATTTCGATACGAATAATCGCTGAGTTCTTTCCCCAAAATCAAGGCGGCGTTGCATGCCAAAACAGTCACAGGTAATCTCATTATGCCGAAAATACTACAACTTGTGACTGCTCCAAACGAATGCGTTTTTGACTGTAGCAACTCGTTAAGTTAAAACATTGATAATTATGGTTATCAGGGGTTATCAAACCGGAAAAAAAGTATATTGAGTTTAAGTTGGCTGTTCTGGCGGGTACCACCTAATTTATTTCAGTGATTATCAATTGTTTTATTGCGACCTTGACTTATTTAATTGGTACAGTAACGTATTGTTTGCTTAACTCGAGAAATCAATAAATCGAAGTTCACTGATAATTTGTTTATACAAAATTAGGTTTGTGCAACATTCAACAAAAAAAATTTACATCAAAAAACTAAAAACTTAAAAAAGACAACAATTGATTTAACTTATACTAACGAATCATTTAACTAAACAATTGATCAGCGACTGAATGATTATAGATCACTTATTAATGATTAGCGTTATGTTCATAAATTACAGTTGAGTTTATTAATTATCATTCAATTAACTAGTATTATGCGTTTATATAATTTAACGACGAAAACTTGCTAGTAAAAACTCGATAATTGCAAATATAGAATAAATAGAATAAAAAATTACTTAAGAAATAAGCTATATATTAATTAGCTCAAAGACGGTTAACTGATTAATTTATAAAACTAACCTAACTAGGATCAAAATTAATTAGTTAGTAGTCGTTTGATGCTTAAATTACAGATAAAGTTAATAAATTAAAAAATTTATTGATTTTCTGATTAACCATTAACTATAATTATTTTTAGATCATCAACAAAATTAATTAAAAAGTTGATAAATTCTTGATCAATTAATCTACAATTGACTAACTGTTTAATTAATTAAGTTACTACTCAATAATTGATTAAACTAACAAAACATCTAATTAATTAAGAGTCTATTCAACTAATCAAAACAGTAATTAGTTGGCGACACATCGTTACTAACTGAAACTGGGATTACAATAGATTAGTTAGCAGTTGGTTGATACTTAAATTACTGGTAACATACCTAGAATGAATAATTAATTGATTTTATGATTAATCATTAGTTTATTTTTTACCATTAATTAAAATTACTTAAAATAGTATTTAAGCTCATTTGAAAAATAGGCCTATCTAGACAAACCTAAAATTAAAGACGAGGTCACTGCTCCAGGTCAGAGGTCAAAGGTTAGGTCAACTTGGATTTACCCTTAAACATTCCCTTGACATCGTGATACATTTTGATATATAACATGCCTATGTTTCTCTGGATTTAATATAAGGTCACCGCTCCAAGTCAGAGGTCAAGGTCAGGTCAACTTGTAATCCGTCTAAGATTAGCACCTAGACCTCCTGAACAATTTGATATATAACATGCTTATATTTCTTGGATTTTCTATAAGGTCATCGCTCCAGGTCAGAGGTCAAACGTCAGGTCAACTTGGGACTTTTCTTAAAACATTTCCCTTGACGTCCTGAATACTTTGATATACAACATGCCCATATTTTCCTAGATTTAATATGAGGTCAAGGTCAGGGTCAACTTGTGATTCCGCCTAAGATTAGAGCCTGGACTTCTAAACAATTTGACGTATCAATCCCCGAAATCGGTTTAACCGTTTTGGAATCATCGCTCTAGGTCAGAGGTGAAAGGTCAGGTTAACTTGTGACTCCGCCTAAGATCAGCGCATAGACCTCTTGAACAATTTAACGGAGCGATCTCCAAAATCGGTTTAGCCGTTATGAGGTTACCGCTCCAGGTCAGACGTCAAAGGTCAGGTCAACTTGTGACCCCGAAATAAATCAGTGCCTTGACCTCCTAAACAATTTGATATATAACATGCCTATAATGCCCTGGATTTTCTATAAGGTCATCGCTCCAGGTCAGAGGTCAAACGTCAGGTCAACTTGGGACCTACTTTAAAACATTCTCCTTGACATCCTGAAAATATATAACATGCCTATATTTTCTTGGATTTAATATGAGGTTAAAGATCAGGTCAACTTGTGATCCCGCCTAAGATCAGCGCCTGGACCTCCTAATCAATTTAACGTACAACGACAACCCGGGCCCAGATTTTTATGTGTATAGATTATTATCAAATTATTTAAGAAAAAATTAAAAAATTTTTTTAAAATTACAGACTTGATACACATACTTCTAGATCAATTAATCTATAATTGATTAATTAGGTTACTAATTAGGAAACCGCTATTAATTAATTCATAGACGTTTTACTCATTAAATTATTAAACTAACCAAACGATTAATTAATTAAGGGTCTAATCAACTAACTAAAACTAAAATTAAAATTGACTGATTAGTAGTTGTTTGATACTTAAATTACTAAGAAAATCTCTGAATTAAATAATGAATTAATTTTTTGATTAACCATTAATTTATTTTCTACAATTTACTAACATTATTTTAAATCACTAACAAGCTACTTAAAAACGAAATAAAAAGTTTAATCAACAATGGACTTACTGTTTAACTGATTAACTGATTAAATTACTAATTAAAAAAATTATATTAATTACTCGTAGACAGTTGACTCATTAATATATTAAACTAACCTAACGACTACTTGATTAAGTGTCTAATCAACTAACTAAAAAAATAATTAGTTATCGTCACATCATTACTAACTGAAATTAGAATCAAAATTAATTAGTTAGTAACCGTTTGATGTTTAAATTACAGATAAAGTCAATAAATTAAATAATATGGTTTTAATAAAATAATATTTTTTTAATACAGTTTAATTAATTGAAACTGAGTGACATTTAATTATTTATTTCTTTATCAAAATTTAAAAGTCTAGGTTACTTTCAGTTTTATTATTAAGTGCAAAATTACTTTGTAAAATAACGGACTGACATTTTCAAATTAATTTGGTTATGTTTTGTGGTTTTAATAATCAAATTGTCACAAAATCTAAAATTTTTGTATGTTATTTAATATTATTTTAACTTATAAAATATGTTTCTCGAATGTAACACTCAGTGACTGACAAAATTGCTAAATGATTACCTCTATAACACAAAAGACCTAATTTAATAAGTAATTCAGTCACAAATTTACTTACATATTGATTAGTAAGTTTTCTGCTAGTTACTGCCTGACTGAAACCCTAAAAATAAAGTCTCGAGCAATGAGTAATTACTGATTGACTGATTAATTAATTAAATTTTAAATAAAAATTTCTTCATTTACTGATTAATTAATATTGATTAATAAATTGTCTGCTAGTTACTGCCTGATTGAAACCCTAAAATTAAGTCCCGATCGATGATTAATGAATTAAATTTAGAAAAAAAATTCTTTAATTACTGATTAATTAATATTGTTTAGTAAGCTTTCTGCTAGTTACTGTTTGACTAAAAACCTAAAATAAAGTCCCAATTGATAAGTAATTACTGACTGACTGATTAATTAATTAAATTTTGAATAAAAAATTTCTTTATTTACTGATTAATTAATATTAATTAGTAAGCTTTCTGCTAGTTAATACTTGACTAAAACCTTAAAATAAAGACTTGATCAATAAGTAATTACTCACTGACTGATTAATTAGTTAAATTTGAAATTAAATTTTCCTTATTTACTGATTAATTAATATTAATTAGTAAGTTTTCTGCTAGTTATTGCCTGACTGAAACCTTTAAATAAAGTCCCGATTGATGAGTAATTACTGACTGACTAATTTTTTTATTTACTGGATAATTAGTATTAATTAGTAAGCTTTCAATTAATTATTCCTTGACTAAAACCCAAAAGTAAAGTCCCGATCGATAAGTAATCACTGACTGACTGATTAATCAATTAAATTTTGATTAAAAATATTTTTATTTACTGATTAATTAATATTAATTAGTAAGCTTTCTGCTAGGTACTGCCTGACTAAAACCCTAAAATTAAGTCCCGATCGATGAGTAATTCCTGACTGACTGATCAATTAATTAAATTTTGAATAATAATTTCTTTATTTACTGATTAATTAATATTGATTAGTAAATTTTCTGCTAGTTACTGCCTGACTGAAACCCTATAATAAAGTCCCGATCGATAAGTAATTACTGACTGACTGATTAATTATATAAATTTTGAATAAAATTCTTTATTTACATATTAATTAGTAAGCTTTCTGCTAGTTATTATCTGACTAAAACCCTAAAATAAAGTCTTAATCAATAAGAAATTACTTACTGATTGATTAATTATTTAAATTTTGAATAAATTTCTTTATTTACCGATTAACTAATACTGATTAGTAAGCTTTCTGCTAGTTACTGCCTGATTAAAACTCTAAAATAAAGTTTTGATCAGTATTACCACTAATTGACTAATTAATTAAATTTTGAATAAAAATTTCTTTATTTACTGATTAACTAATACTGATTAGTAAGCTTTCTGCTAGTTACTGCCTGACTAAAACCCTAAAATAAAGTTTTGATCGATGAGTAATTACCACTGATTGACTAATTAATTAAATTTTGTATAAAAATTTCTTTATTTACTGATTAATTAATATTGATTAGTAAGTTTTCTGCTAGTTACTGCCTGACTAAAACCTAAAATAAAGTTTTGATCGATAAGTAATTACTCACTGAATGATTAATTAATTTAATTTTGAATAAAAATTTCTTTATTTACTGATTAATTAATATTCATTAGTAAGTTTTCTGCTAGTTACTGCCTGACTAAAATCCTAAAATTAAGTCTTGATTGATAAGTGAATTACTCACTGATTGACTAATTAATAAAATTTTCAATAAACATTTTTTTATTTACTGATTAATTAATATTGATTAATAAACTTTCTGCTAAGTTATTGCCTGACCGAAACCTTAAAATAAAGTCCCGATTAATGAGTAATTACTGACTGAATTATTAATTAATTAAATTTCAAATTAATATTTATTTATTTACTGATTAATTAACATTGTTTAGTAAGTTCTCTGCTAGTTACTACTACCTGACTGAAACCCTAAATAAATTCCCAATCGATAAGTAATTCCTGACTGACTGATTAATCAATTAAATTTTGATTAAAAATTTCCTTATTTACTGATTAATTAATTTTAATTAGTAATGTTTTGCTAGTTACTGCCTGACTGAAACCTTAAAAAAAAGTCCCGATTGATAAGTAATTACTCACTGGCTGACTAATTAGTTAAATTTTGAATACAAATGTATTTAGTTAGTAATTAATTAATATTGATTAGTAAGCTTTCTGCTAGTTACTGCCTGTCTAAAACTCTAAAATAAAGTTTTTGATCGATAAGTAATTACTCACTGAATGATTAATTAATTAAATTTTGAATAAAAATTTCTTTATTTACTGATTAATTAATATTGATTAGTAAGTTTTCTGCTAGTTACTGCCTGACTAAACCCTAAATTAAGTCTTGATTGATAAGTAATTACTCACTGATTGATTAATTAATTAAATTTTGAATATAAATTTCTTTATTTACTGATTAATTAATATTGATTAATAAGCTTTCTGCTGTTATTGCCTGACTGAAACCTTAAAATAAAGTCCCGATTAATGAATAATTACTGACTGAATTATTAATTAATTAAATTTTGAATTAATATTTACTGATTAAGTAACATTGTTTAGTAAGCTCTCTGCTAGTTACTACTACCTGACTAAAACCCTAAAATAAATTCCCAATCGATAAGTAATTCCTGACTGACTGATTAATCAATTAAATTTTGAATCAAAATTTTTATTATTTACTGATTAATTAATTTTAATTAGTAATCTTTTTGCTAGTTACTGCCTAAATGAAACCTTAAAAAAGTCTTGATTGATAAGTAATTACTCACTGACTGACTAATTAGTTAAATTTTGAATAAAATTTTTTTTATTTACTGAATAATTAATACTGATTAGTAAGCTTTTGCTAGTTACTGGCTGACTAAAACCTAAAATAAAGTCTTGATTGATAAGAAATTACTCATTCATTGACTAATTAATTAAATTTTAAATAAAAATTTTTTTATTTACTGATTAATTAATATTGATTAATAAGCTTTCTGCTAGTTATTGCCTGACTGAAACCTAAAATAAAGTCCCGATTAATGAGTAATTACTGACTGAATTATTAATTAATTAAATTTCGAATTAATATTTACTGATTAATTAATATTGTTTAGTAAGCTCTGGCTCTCTGCTGAGTTACTACTACCTGACTAAAACCTAAAATAATATCCCGATCGATGAGTAATTCTGACTAACTGATTAATCAATTAAATTTTAAATAAAAATTTCTTTGTTTACTGATTAATTAATTTTAATTAGTAATCTTTTTGCTAGTTACTGCCTGACTGAAACCTTAAAAAAAAGTCTCGATTGATGAGTAATTACCCACTGACTGACTAATTAGTTAAATTTTAAATACAAGTTTATTTAGTTACTAATTAATTAATATTGATTAGTAAGCTTTCTGCTAGTTACTGTCTAAAACTCTAAAATAAAGTTTTGATCGATGAGTAATTACTCACTGACTAATTAATTAGTTAAGTTTTGAATAAAAATTTCTTTATTTACTGATTAATTATGTATGATATGCTTGTCAATTCAATTTTAAAAATACACTTAATTTCACATTTAATTTTTAGTGTCCTGAGTAACGACCAACAAAGAGGATACCAGCTGGAGACTCAATAAAGTAAATAAATGGATGATCGGCTATAAATTCGATGGGTAGTTCAGGATTGAAAGACGAACCAAGACCGATGATAGCTGCAAAAATCATTGTTAGCATTAATTTTTGTTTACAATAATTATTGAGTTGTACCAGCAGTTGCTGAAGCGGCAATTGTTCCTTTTTCGTTAACTTCAATGTAGTTCTTTTGAATCACGTTGGTGACGTACAATGGGGCGGCGTTTGAAGTGATACCGCTTAAGTCAGCGTCTGGTTTGAAAAGGTCCACGATTCCTAACTGTAAGAAGTTGTGATAAGAGTTCAACGAGGCTTGGATTTTACTTACTTTTTCCAAAATTGGGATTAATTTGATGGTGGCGTCTATTTTAAATTTTGGAACATTGACGTGAACTTTTTTCCATTCATACTTTTGATTGTCCAAGGCTTTGTGAATGTTAGCTTCAATGTGTTCCAACCCGTCTTTCTCGTCTGGAAGTATCACCACCATGGAGAGATCTTTGCCGATGTAGGGCATTTTCAAAAACTTCGCTTTAAAGTAGCCGCACTTATGGAACTTGAAGCTGCCGGTGGTGTCCATCATGTCCACCTCAACTTCGCCGACTTTGTTAGTGTAAAATTTTGATTTCTTGGTGTTTTCGTGGTGGAATCGCTTCGCCCAAGTTGCTTGGAAGTAGATTGCATTTAGAAGAATAGCTTTGGTATTTTCGTCGACGTCGTTGGTTTGGATCAATTCTTTGATGTTTTCGTTTGTGGTCTCGAAACCCATTTGTTAATTTTAGTTACGGCTTCGTCGGTTTTCTTAAAATCGACAGTTTCTACGGCTGACTTAAACACATCGGTGACTGTGGATTTGTAATCTTGGCTAATTTTTAAATTGTCGCTCACGTACATTTTGTTGACGGTTGTTAAAGTGTTAACTTGCGGTTCGCCTTTAAGTTCGAGGCACGAGTACGTCCATCATTGACTTAATTTTAGTGATATTGTTGGGAAGAGATAAACCTTTCGCCAACTGTTCAGCTGTTCGTTTTTTTGCACCTGCGTGAACCATACTTAGCACTATTTCTGTAGACATCGGACATCCTAAGAAATTACCATTGTTTTCCTTGGCAAGTTCCTAAACAAACGTATTTTAATTTTTTTACTCGGCGACGTGAACTTACTTTGTAGATGTTGGCAGTGAATTCTTTGTTGCTTTTCACAAACTCTTGGAGGTTGCTGGCGAAAACCATCGCAACGTTAAGAACTACTATAGCGATTAATGTCTTCATCCTAGTCTACGTAAATTAAACTCAATTCAAGTAAACTCATTCAATTCTAATGACACACAGTACTGTAAAATCAAAAATTTGGTCACCTTTATATATCTGCGGTTATCGAAAGAGATATTGACATACTTTGTTCATAGAATATTCGATAAGCTATAACTAAAACCGTTCCATTATATACAAACAGGCAATGTGTTTCTGTAGTAAAACAATTTTATTATAAAAATAAATGAACTACATAATTGAAAGGAAAAAAATAACGCTTCACTAAACAAACAAGAACAATTCAGATCATAAAATATAATAAATTTGTTTAGAATAACATAAAAAGTATAAAAAACGTTTTTTTTTGTATGCAAAAAAAATATAAAAAATATTTGGCTAAACAAAACACTGACTCTTATACATGACAAATTAAACAAAAATTTCCAATTTTGTTTAAATTTTTTTTATAAAATTTTTAACATACTCCGGTAAATAATTAATAAAATATAATAAAAAATCAGCAATCCCACTTGTATGAAATAAAATATTGTAAAGAAAAACTAAACGTTTTTACAAAACAAACAAGTAAAATTATAATAATAAAATAAATTAAATTAAAATAACATAAAAAAACTAAAAATCTTTTTTTTGATATTTAAAAAAAATTATTAAAATATTTGACTAAACAAAACACCGACTTTTTTATCTATGACCAATTAAACTAAAATTTTCGATTTTTTTTACTTTTTTTTAAATAAAATTTAACATTCCCGTAAATAAATAAATAAAATATAATAAAAAACTTGCCAAACGAATCTTGTTATAAAAGAATATAGATGAAATCAAATATTGTAAAAAAAAACTAAACTTTTTACGAAACAAACAAGAAAAATTAAGATCATAAAATAAATTAATTTAAAACAACATAAAAACTAAAAACGTTTATTTTGTTATTTAAAAAAAAATATTAAAATATTTGACTAAACAAAACACCGACTCTTATCCATGACAAATTAACTAAAATTTCCGATTTTGTATAAATTTTTTTTTTTAAATAATATTTAACACTCCCGTAAATAAATTAATAAAATATAATAAAAACTTGCAAAACGCATTTTATTATAAAAAAAATAGATTAAATTAAATATTATAAAGAAGAAAAACTAACAGTAAACTGAAAACAAACAAACACAGTGAAAATCATATAATAAAATAAATTAATTTAGAATAAAATAAAAAATTAAAAAGTTTTTTTTGATCTTTAAAAAAATATAAAAAATATTTGATTAAACAAAATACCGATTTTTTATCCATGAGAAATTAAATTAAAATTTTCAATTTTGTTTAAAATTTTTTTAAATTTAATACTCGTAAATCAATATATAAAATATAATAAAAACTTATCAAACCCATTTTATTATAAAAAATAGATGAACTAAAATATTGTAAAGAAAAAATAACGCTTTACTAAACAAACAAGAACAATTAAGATCATAAAATATAAAATAAATTAGGTTACAAAACATAAAAAAATATAAAAAATCGTTTATTTCAAGTATATAAAAAAATATAAAAAATATTTGATTAAATAAAACACCGACTATTATACATGACAAATTAAACAAAAATTTCCAATTTTGTTTAATTTTTTTTTATATAAATTTTTAACATACTCCGGTAAATAATTAATAAAATATAATAAAAAATCGGCAATCCCATTTGTGATGAAATAAAATATTGTAAAGAAAAAACTAAACGTTTTACAAAACAAACAAGTAAAATTATAATAATAAAATAAATTAAATTAAAATAACATAAAAAACTAAAATCTTTTTTTGACATTTAAAAAAAATTATTAAAAAATATTTGACTAAACAAAACACCGACTTTTTTATCTATGACCAATTAAACTAAAATTTTCGATTTTTTTTACTTTTTTTAAATAAAATTTAACATTCCCGTAAATAAATAAATAAAATATAATAAAAACTTGCCAAACAATCTTGTTATAAAAAATATAGATGAAATCAAATATTGTAAAAAAACTAAACTTTTACGAAACAAACAAGAAAAATTAAGATCATAAAATAAATTAATTTTAAAACAACATAAAAAACTAAAAACGTTTATTTTGTTATTTAAAAAAAAATATTAAAAAATATTTGACTAAACAAAACACCGACTCTTATCCATGACAAATTAAACTAAAATTTCCGATTTTGTATAAATTTTTTTTTTTTAAATAATATTTAACACTCCCGTACATAAATTAATAAAATATAATAAAACTTGCAAAACGATTTTATTATAAAAAAATAGATTAAATTAAATATTATAAAGAAGAAAACTAACAGTAAACTGAAAACAAACAAACACAGTGAAAATCATATAATAAAATAAATTAGATTTAGAATAAAATAAAAAATTAAAAGTTTTTTTGATCTTTAAAAAAATATAAAAAATATTTGATTAAACAAAATACCGATTTTTATCCATGAGAAATTAAATTAAAATTTCAATTTTGTTTAAAAATTTTTTTAAATTTAATACTCACGTAAATCAATATATAAAATATAATAAAAACTTATCAAACCCATTTTATTATAAAAAATAGATGAACTAAAATATTGTAAAGAAAAAAAAAATAACGCCTTACTAAACAAACAAGAACAATTAAGATCATAAAATAAAATAAATTAGGTTACAAAACATAAAAATATAAAAATCGTTTATTTCAAGTATATAAAAAATATAAAAAATATTTGATTAAACAAAATACCGACTATTATACATGACAAATTAAACAAAATTTCCAATTTTGTTTAATTTTTTTATATAAATTTTTAACATACTCCGGTAAATAATTAATAAAATATAATAAAAACTCGGCAATCCCATTTGTGATGAAATAAAATATTGTAAAGAAAAAACTAAACGTTTTACAAAACAAATAAGTAAAATTATAATAATAAAATAAATTAATTCAAAATAATATAAAAAACTAAAAACGTTTTTTTATGACATTTAAAAAAATATATAAAAATATTTGACTAAACAAAACCAATTTTTTTATCCATGACAAATTAAACTAAAATTTCCGATTTTTTTTACTTTTTTTTAAATAAATTTAACATTCCCGTAAATAAATAAATAGAATATAATAAAAATTGCCAAACGAATCTTGTTATAAAAGAATATAGATGAAATCAAATATTGTAAAGAAAAAACTAAACGTTTTACAAAACAAACAAGAAAAATTAAGATCATAGAATAAATTAATTTAAAACAACATAAAAAACTAAAAACGTCTATTTTGTTATTTAAAAAAATTATTAAAAATATTTGACTAAACAAAACACCGACTTTTATCCATGACAAATTAACAAAATTTCCGATTTTGTATAAATTTTTTTTTAAAATAATATTTAACACTCCTGTACATAAATAAATAAAATATAATAAAAACTTGCAAAACGCATTTTATTATAAAAAAAATGGATTAAATTAAATATTATAAAGAAAAAATGAACAGTATACTGAAAACAAACAAACACAGTGAAGATCATATAATAAAATAAATTAATTTAGAATAAAATAAAAAATTAAAAATTTTTTTTGATCTTTAAAAAAATTAAAAATATTTGATTAAACAAAATACCGATTTTTTATCCATGACAAATTAAATTAAAATCGTTTTTTCAGGTATATAAAAAATATTTGACTAAATTAAACACCGACTATTATACATGACAAATTAAACAAAAATTTCCAATTTTGTTTAAATTTTTTTATATAAACTTTAGCATACTCCGGTAAATAATTAATAAAATATAATAAAAAACTCGGCAATCCCATTTGTGATAAAATAAAATATTGTAAAGAAAACGTTTTACAAAACAAACAAGTAAAATTAAGATAATAAAATAAATTAATTTAAAATAACATAAAAAACTAAAAAAGTTTTTTTTGACATTTAAAAAAAATATATAAAAATATTTGACTAAACAAAACCAACTTTTTATCTATGACAAATTAAACTAAAATTTTCGATATTTTTACTTTTTTAAATAAAATTTAACATTTCCGTAAATAAATAAATAGAATATAATAAAAACCTTGCCAAACGAATCTTGTTATAAAAAGAATATAGATAAAATCAAATATTGTAAAGAAAAAACTAAACGTTTTTACAGAACAAACAAAAAAAAATTAAGATCATAAAATAAATTAATTTAAAACAACATAAAAAACTAAAAACGCTCATTTTATTATTTAAAAAAATTATTAAAAATATTTGACTAAACAAAACACCGACTTTTATCCATGACAAATTAACAAAAATTTCCGATTTTGTATAAATTTTTTTTTAAATAATATTTAACACTCCGTACATAAATAAATAAAATATAATAAAAACTTGTAAAACGCATTTTATTATAAAAAAAATAGATTAAATTAAATATTATAAAGAAAAAAAATTAACAGTATACTGAAAACAAACAAACACAGTGAAGATCATATAATAAAATAAATTAATTTAGAATAAAATAAAAAATTAAAAGTTTTTTTGATCTTTAAAAAATATAAAAAATATTTGATTAAACAAAATACCAATTTTTTATCCATGACAAATTAAGCTAAATTTCCAATTTTGTTTTTAAAAATTTTTTTAAATTTAACACTCACATACAATAATTATAAAATATAATAAAACTTATCAAACCCATTTTATTATAAAAATAAATGAACTAAAATATTGTAAAAAAAAAATAACGCTTTACTAAACAAACAAGAACAATTAAAATCATAAAATAAAATAAATTAGTTTAGAAAAACATAAAAAATATAAAAATCGTTTATTTCAGGTATATAAAAAAAATATAAAAAATATTTGACTAAATAAAACACCGAGTATTATACACGACAAATTAAACAAAAATTCTAATTTTGTTTAAATTTTTTTTATATAAATTTTTAACATACTCTAGTAAATAATTAATAAAATATAATAAAAACTCGCCAACCCCATTTGTGATGAAATAAAATATTGTAAAGAAAAAACTAAACGTTTTACTAAACAAACAAGAAAAATTAAGATCATAAAATAAATTAAATTAAAATAACATAAAAACTAAAACCTTTTATTGACATTTAAAAAAAATATAAATAATATTTGACTAAACAAAACACCGACTTTTTTTCTATGACTAATTAAACTAAAATTTTCGATTTTTTTTTACTTTTTAAAACAAAATTTAACATTCCCGTAAATAAATAAAAAAATATAATAAAAACTTGCCAAACGAATCTTGTTATAAAAGAATATAGATGAAATCAAATATTGTAAAAAAACTAAACGTTTTACGAAAACAAACAAAAAAAAATTAAGATCATAGAATAAATTAATTTAAAATAACATAAAAACTAAAAACGCCTATTTTATTATTTAAAATAAATTATTAAAAATATTTGACTAAACAAAACACCGACTTTTATCCATGACAAATTAACAAAAATTTCCGATTTTGTATAAATTTTTTTTAAATAATATTTAACACTCCCACAATAAATAAATAAAATATAATAAAAACTTGCAAAACGCATTTTATTATAAAAAAAATAGATTAAATTAAATATTATAAAGAAGAAACTAACAGTTTACTGAAAACAAACAAACACAGCAAAGATCATATAATAAAATAAATTAATTTAGAATAAAAAAAAAAAAATTAAAAGTTTGTTTTGATCTTTAAAAATATAAAAATATTTGATTAAACAAAATACCGATTTTTATCCATGACAAATTAAATTAAAATTTCCAATTTTGTTTAAAAAAATTTTTTTAAATTTAACCTCACGTAAATCAATATATAAAATATAATAAAACTTATCAAACCCATTTTATTATAAAAATAAATAAACTAAAATATTGTAAAAAAATAACGCTTTACTAAACAAACAAGAACAATTAAGATCATAAAATAAAATAAATTAGGTTACAAAACATAAAAAATATAAAAATCGTTTATTTCAGGTATATAAAAAAATATAAAAAATATTTGACTAAACAAAACACTGACTCTTATACATGACAAATTAAACAAAAATTTCCAATTTTGTTTAATTTTTTTTGTATAAATTTTCAACATACCCGGTAAATAATTAATAAAATATAATAAAAAACTCGCCAACCGCATTTGTATTAAATAAAATATTGTAAAGCAAAAACCAAACGTTTTACAAAACAAACAAGAACAATTAAGATCATAAAATAAATTAAATTAAAATAAATAAAAACTAAAAACCTTTTTTTTGACATTTAAAAAAAATATAAATAATATTTGACTAAACAAAACACCAACTTTTTATCTATGACCAATTAAACTAAAATTTCCGATTTTTTAAAATTTTTTTTAAATAAAATTTAACATTCCATAAATAAATAAATAAAATAAACGAATCTTGTTATAAAAGAATATAGATGAAATCAAATATTGTAAAGAAAAAACTAAACGTTTTACGAAACAAACAAGAAAAATTAAGATCATAGAATAAATTAATTTAAAACAACATAAAAAACTAAAAACGTCTATTTTGTTATTTAAAAAAAATTATTAAAAATATTTGACTAAACAAAACACCGACTTTTATCCATGACAAATTAACAAAAATTTCCGATTTTGTATAAATTTTTTTAAAATAATATTTAACACTCCCGTACATAAATAAATAAAATATAATAAAAACTTGCAAAACGCATTTTATTATTAAAAAAAATAGATTAAATTAAATATTATAAAGAAGAAAACTAACAGTATACTGAAAACAAACAAACACAGTGAAGATCATATAATAAAATAAATTAATTTAGAATAAAATAAAAATTAAAAGTTTTGTTTGATCTTTAAAAAATATAAAAATATTTGATTAAACAAAATACCGATTTTTTATCCATGACAAATTAAATTAAAATTTCCAATTTTGTTTAAAAAAATTTTTTTTAAATTTAACACTCACGTAAATCAATATATAAAATATAATAAAACTTATCAAACCCATTTTATTATAAAAATAAATAAACTAAAATATTGTAAAAAAAATAACGCTTTACTAAACAAACAAGAACAATTAAGATCATAAAATAAAATAAATTAGGTTACAAAACATAAAAATATAAAAACGTTTATTTCAGGTATAAAAAAAAATATAAAAAATATTTGATCTAAACAAAACACTGACTTTTATACATGACAAATTAAACAAAAATTTCCAATTTTGTTTAATTTTTTTTATAAATTTTTAACATACTCCGGTAAATAATTAATAAAATATAATAAAAACTCGCCAACCGCATTTGTGATGAAATAAAATATTGTAAAGTAAAAAACTAAACGTTTTACAAAACAAACAAGAACAATTAAGATCATAAAATAAATTAAATTAAAATAACATAAAAAACTAAAAACCTTTTTTTTGACATTTAAAAAAATAAAATAATATTTGACTAAACAAAACACCAACTTTTATCTATGACCAATTAAACTAAAATTTCCGATTTTTTAAATTTTTTTAAATAAAATTTAACATTCCTGTAAATAAATAAATAAAATAAACGAATCTTGTTATAAAAAATATAGATGAAATCAAATATTGTAAAGAAAAAACTAAACGTTTTACAAAACAAACAAGAAAAATTAAGATCATAAAATAAATTAATTTAAAACAACATAAAAAAACTAAAAACGTCTATTTTGTTATTTAAAAAAAATTATTAAAATATTTGACTAAACAAAACACCGACTTTTATCCATGACAAATTAACAAAAATTTCCGATTTTGTATAAATTTTTTTAAAATAATATTTAACACTCCTGTACATAAATAAATAAAATATAATAAAAACTTGCAAAACGCATTTTATTATTAAAAAAAAATAGATTAAATTAAATATTATAAAGAAGAAAACTAACAGTATACTGAAAACAAACAAACCCAGTGAAGATCATATAATAAAATAAATTAATTTAGAATAAAATAAAAAATTAAAAGTTTGGTTTGATCTTTAAAAAATATAAAAATATTTGATTAAACAAAATACCGATTTTTTATCCATGACAAATTAAATTAAAATCGTTTTTTTAGGTATATAAAAATTTTTGACTAAATTAAACACTGACTATTATACATGACAAATTAAACAAAATTTCCAATTTTGTTTGAATTTTTTTATATAAAATTTAGCATACTCCGGTAAATAATTAATAAAATATAATAAAAACTCGGCAATCCCATTTGTGATAAAATAAAATATTGTAAAGAAAACGTTTTACAAAACAAACAAGTAAAATTAAGATAATAAAATAAATTAATTCAAAATAACACAAAAACTAAAAACGTTTTTTTTGACATTTAAAAAAAATATATAAAAATATTTGACTAAACAAAAACCAACTTTTTATCTATGACAAATTAAACTAAAATTTTCGATATTTTTTTACTATTTTTAAATAAAATTTAACATTTCCGTAAATAAATAAATAAAATATAATAAAAACTTGCCAAACGAATCTTGTTATAAAAGAACATAGATAAAATCAAATATTGTAAAGAAAAAACTAAACGTTTTACAAAACAAACAAGAAAAATTAAGATCATAAAATAAATTAATTTAAAACAACATAAAAAAACTAAAAACGCTTATTTTATTATTTAAAAAAATTATTAAAAATATTTGACTAAACAAAACACCGACTTTTATCCATGACAAATTAACAAAATTTCCGATTTTGTATAAATTTTTTTTTAAATAATATTTAACACTCCCGTAAATAAATAAATAAAATATAATAAAACTTGTAAAACGCATTTTATTATAAAAAAAAATAGATTAAATTAAATATTATAAAGAAGAAAATTAACAGTATACTGAAAACAAACAAACCCAGTGAAGATCATATAATAAAATAAATTAATTTAGAATAAAATAAAAAATTTAAAAGCTTTTTTTGATCTTTAAAAAAATATAAAAATATTTGATTAAACAAAATACCAATTTTTTATCCATGACAAATTAAGTTAAAATTTCCAATTTTGTTTAAAAAATTTTTTTTAAATTTAACACTCACATATCAATACATAAAATATAATAAAAACTTATCAAACCCATTTTATTATAAAAATAAATGAATTAAAATATTGTAAAAAAAAAATAACGCTTTACTAAACAAACAAGAACAATTAAAATCATAAAATAAAATAAATTAGTTTACAAAACATAAAAAAATATAAAAATCGTTTATTTCAGGTATATAAAAAATATAAAAATATTTGACTAAATAAAACACCGAGTATTATACATGACAAATTAAACAAAATTTAATTTTGTTTAAATTTTTTTTATATAAATTTTAACATACTCTAGTAAATAATTAATAAAATATAATAAAAAGCTCGCCAACCCCATTTGTGATGAAATAAAATATTGTAAATTGAAAAACTAAACGTTTTACTAAACAAACAAAAGAAAAATTAAGATCATAAAATAAATTAAATTAAAATAACATAAAAAACTAAAAACCTTTTTATTGACATTTAAAAAAAATATAAATAATATTTGACTAAACAAAACACCAACTTTTATCTATAAACAATTAAACTAAAATTTCCGATTTTTTTACTTTTTTTAAATAAAATTTAAAATTCCCTAAATAAATAAATAAAATATAATAAAAACTTGTCAAACAAATTTTATTATAAAAATATAAATGAAATCAAATATTGTAAAGAAAAAACTAAATGTTTTACGAAACAAACAAGAAAAATTAAGATCATAAAATAAATTAATTTAAAACAACATAAAAAACTAAAAACGTTTATTTTATTATTTAAAAAAATTATTAAAAATATTTGACTAAACAAAACACCGACTTTTATCCATGACAAATTAACAAAATTTCCGATTTTGTATAAATTTTTTTTTAAATAATATTTAACACTCCGTACATAAATAAATAAAAATATAATAAAAACTTGCAAAACGCATTTTATTATAAAAAAATAGATTAAATTAAATATTACAAAGAAGAAAATTAACAGTATACTTGAAAAACAAACAAACACAGTGAAGATCATATAATAAAATAAATTAATTTAGGAATAAAATAAAAAATTAAAAAGTTTTTTTTGGATCTTTAAAAAAATATAAAAAATATTTGATTAAACAAAATACCGATTTTTTTATCCATGACAAATTAAATTAAAATCGTTTTTTTCAGGTATATAAAAATATTTGACTAAAATAAAACACCGACTATTATACATGACAAATTAAACAAAAATTTCCAATTTTGTTTAAATTTTTTTTTATATAAAATTTAACATACCCCGTAAATAATTAATAAAATATTATAAAAACTCGGCAATCCCATTTGTGATGAAGTAAAATATTGTAAAGAAAAACATTTTACAAAACAAACAAGTAAAATTAAGATAATAAAATAAATTAATTCAAAATAACATAAAAACTAAAAACTTTTTTTTTTGACATTTAAAATATATAAAAATATTTGACTAAACAAAACCAACTTTTTATCTATGACAAATTAAACTAAAATTTCCGAATTTTTAACTTTTTTTAAATAAAATTTAACATTCCCGTAAATAAATAAATTAAATATAATAAAAACTTGTCAAACGAATTTTGTTATAAAAAATATAGATGAAATCAAATATTGTAAAGAAAAACTAAACGTTTTACGAAACAAACAAGAAAAATTAAGATCATAGAATAAATTAATTTAAAACAACATAAAAAAACTAAAAAGTCTATTTTGTTATTTAAAAAAAATTATTAAAATATTTGATTAAACAAAACACCGACTTTTATCCATGACAAATTAACACAATTTTTCGATTTTGTTTAAATTTTTTTAAAATAAATTATAACACTTTCCCGTAAATAAGTAAATAAAATATTATATTACTTGCCAAAGCATTATTATTATAAAAAAATTGATAAAATAAAATATTATAAAGAAAAAAAAAACTGAACGATTTACTAAACAAACAAGAAGAATTATGATTATAAAATAAATTAATTTAAAATAACATAAAAATCTAAAAAGCTTTTTTTTTTTTAATATTTAAAAAAATTATGAAAATATTTGACTAAACAAAACACCGACTTTTATCCATGATACATTTTTTTTTATTTGACACACTTCCGTAAATAAATAAAATCAAATAAAAAATAATAACAAATATATTTTCAAACACTTTTTAATAAAAAATTTTTAAAATAATTTAAACACAATATTTTTTATACTTTATTTTAAAAAGTAATAATTTTGTTAAGTAATAGCTTCTTCAAAACTAAGGTCAGGATTTAAAACTTTTTATAATTTTTTAGTTGTTTGTTTTTTTTAAATAAATAAATTAATAATTAAATAAATAAATAAATAAATTAATAAATAAATAAATAAATAAATAATTAATGAATTAATGTACATTTAAATTTTGGGAAAATAAAATAAATTTCTAAATTTGAAAATTTAAAATTTAAATGCAATGAATACTTAACAAAATTATTAGCTACACATTGCTATGGTTCTACAAATTCCGTAACACTACTATAATATGACTTACTAATAAAAATATAATTTGTAAAAATCTGAACGTGTCCAATTCTAAATCAATATATACAATTATTATTATTATTAAGTAACAATTAATCAAGTAATTGCAATAATTACAACTTTCTAATAGCTTTGAAAATTTATAGGTTAGGGGCACAAATTAAGGTGTGAAAGTGATTGACAGGTCAGTAATAACAACATCAATTCTAGTTCTTAAACAAGTCCTACATGACATAATTTAAAGACCTTATCAGATTTGCCTTAATTTTAAAATAAAAATGATGTCATCCGTAAGATTTTCTCAAAATGAGTTTTATTAAAGTTTTTAATTTCTATTCAGTTAGGTACTTTATATATTTTTTTGTTTTTTTATATTTATTTCTTACTACTTAGATTTTTAATTGCGCCATTTTTTTAATACAACAAAACATTTTTTGGCTTTTTTAGAAATTATGTGTTTACGGTTTTTGTTTTTAATTTTTTATTTTAAATTTGTTTACAAACAATTGTTTAACTATTTTCTTAATATAACATAATTTGTAGAGAACAAAATGTAAACTTTGTAGTTTATTTGATTTTTATGTTTTTGGAAAAACTGAAACTTTATTATCTTTTTTTAAAATTTTTTAAATTATTTTATTTTTAAATTAACGATAAAGATCTACAATTTTAAAGGCCAGAATTATTTATGATTGTTTTGTTAAAACAAAAATATTTAATTTATTTATTTAAATTTTAGCAATTGCTGTATCAATAAAACTTTACTATTTTTCTTCTCTTTACTTTTTCTTTTCTTCAAATTTTTAAAAATTTTAAAAATTAATTAAATTTAAGAAAAAAATATTTCAAAAAAGTTATTTAAAATTCAATTACAATGTTATTTATTCAAGTACATAATTTTTTTTCTAATTTTTATTCGTTAAATTAAACTAATCTTCTGATGTTTTAGTTTTTTTTTCAAATTAACATTATTAATTTTAGTAATTACCTATTAATATTTGTTTGTATATTTGGTTAGTTTTTTGCTTTTTAAATTATTAAATATATTATGATTTTATTTTTGGCAATATTTATTCCAGCAATGATTTTGATTTAGTTTGTTTTAAAAATATTTGTTTATTTAATTTTTTTTGATGAATTAATTCACTTTATTTACAGATTTCTTAGTTTGTTTAACATTTTCCAAAATTATTGTTTTCTCATCTTTAACAAATAAGCAATTTATTATTTTTATTTTAACAAATTTTTTAAAATTTTTATTGCTTATAATTTTTATTTTTAATGTTTTTGACTTTTTTAGTTTGTTGTTTTATTTTTTATTACCATAATCATCTTTCTGTTTTTTTTGGTTTTTTCTGTATATTTTATTTTTTACCCCCGATTTTTTCTAAATATTTTTTGCTCTAATATGAACAACTTTTATTTATACATTATTTAATGTTAATAATTATTAAAAATTGTTACTACATTTATAAATTTAATAAAATATTTTGGAACTAAAAATTTTTTAAAATTATAATTTTGTTTTTTATAATCAAAAAACTAAAATAAAAACTGTATTAACAACATTTTTAAAAACTAAATTTTAAAAATTTTATATAATTTAATTTAAAAATTAAAAATTTAAAACTAAATAGTTTGATAATTTTTTACATTATTTTTATAAATTACAAATATTGTTAGGGATTCAAATATTTTTTGATAATTTTTTTGTAATATTTTTGTAGACAATGTTTTGCCTATTTTTTATTTGAATCCAAATCTTATATACTTTTAGTGTATAAAACTAAAAATCATTAAATTTTGTGTATGACTGTCACATTAAAAAATTAAAAATAATTAGAAACAGTGTTACTTTATTTATTTATTAACGCAGTTCATTTAAACAATACTACTTTATTGGAATTACTGCAACCAAAATTAAAAATAATAAATCGTAAAATAAGCTAAAGTGACAAACAACTAAAAATAAAAAAAAAGTTTTAAATCTGACCCTATTTTGAAGAAGCAATTACTTAACAAAATTAGTACTTTTCAAAATAAAGTTGTATAAAAAATATTGTTTCTAAATTATTTTAAAATTTTTTAATAAAAAAGTGTTTCAAAATATATTTGTTATTATTTTTTATTTTATTTATTTATTTACGGAAGTGTGTCAAATAAAAAAAAATGTATTATGGATAAAAGTCGGTGTTTTGTCACTATTCTTCATAATTTTTTAAATATTAAAAAACCTTTTCTAGTTTTTTATGTTATTTTAAATTAATTTATTTTATAATGTTAATTGTTCTTGTTTGTTTAGTAAAACGTTCAGTTTTTTTTCTTTATAATATTTTATTTCATCGATTTCCTTTTTTTTTAATAATTATTATTAATTAATGTGTTTGGCAAGTTTTATAATATTTTATTTATTTATTTACGAGTGTTTGTTTTGTAAAACATTTAGTTTTTTTATTTACAATACTTTATTTTATTATAAATAATGTTGGGAGTTTTTATTATATTTTATTAATTATTTACGGGAGTGTGTTAAAATTTGTATAAAAAATATTTAAACAAAATCGGAAACTTTTGTTTAATTTGTTGTGTATAAAAAGTCGGTGTTTTGTTTAATCAAATATTTTTTATATTTTTTTTACCCAATAAAACTTTTTAGTTTTTTTTATGTTATTCTAAATTAATTTATTTTATTTTATGACCTTAATTGTTTTTGTTTAGTAAAACGTTTAGTTGTTTTTTTATAATATTTTATTTTATTTATTTTTTATAATAAAATGCGTTTGACAAGTTTTTTATTATATTTTATTTATGTATATACGTGAATGTGTTAAATTTAAAAAATTTAAACAAAATTGGAAATTTTAGTTTAATTTGTCAGGGATAAAATGTCGGTGTTTTCGTTTATCAAATATTTTTTATATTTTTTAAATTACAAAAAAAAAACGTTTTTAGTTTTTTTATGTTATTCTAAATTAATTTATTTTATGATTTTACTTTTTCTTGTTTGTTTAGTAAAACGTTTAGTTTTTTCTTTACAACATTTTATTTTATCTATTTTTTTATAATAAAATGTGTTTGGCAAGTTCTTATTATATTTTATTTATTTATTAACGGGAGTGTGATCAATTTTATTAAAAATAAAATAAAGAAATCGATTTTTTTTTGTAATTTGTCATGGATAAAGTCCGTGTTTTATTTAGTAAAATTTTTTATTAATTTTTTAAATGTCAAAAAAAAACGTTTAGTTTTTTATGTTATTTTAAATTAATTTATTTTATATGATCTTCATTGTGCTTGTTTGTTTATAGTAAAATGTTACCTTTTTTATTATATTTTATTTAATATATTTTTTTTATAATAAAATACTTTGGCAAGTTTTTATTATATTTTATTTATTTATTTACGGGAGTGTTACATTTTATTTAAAAAAATTAAAAACAAAATTAAAATTTTAAGTTTAATTTGTAATGAATAAAAGGTCGGTGTTCTGTTTAGTCAAACATTTTTATAATTTTTTAAATATCCAATAAAAATTTTTTTAGTTTATTATGTTATTTTAAATTAATGTATTTTATTCTATAATCTTATGTTTCTTGTTCGTTTAGTAAAACGTTCAGTTTTATTCTTTACAATATTTTATTTTATTTATTTTTTTGATAATAAAAAGTGTTTCTAAGTTTTTGTTACATTTTATTTATTTATTTATGGGGGTGTGTTAAATATTATTTAAAAAAAAAAAAACTTAAACAAAACCGAAAATTTTTCTTTTAATTTGTCATAGATAATTGTCGGTGTTTTGTTCAAAACAACTCTTTCAGTTTTTAATGTTATTCTAAATTAATTTATTTTATTGTCTGATCTTAATTGTTCTTGTTTGTTTAGTAAAACGTTTAGTTTTTTTCTTTACAATATTTTATTTTATCATAGGTAAATATTTATTAATTATTTACGGAAGTGTTAAATTTAAAAAAAAAAAATTAAAAAGAAATAGAAAATTAGATTTTTTGCAACTTTTGTAATTAAAAATAAATTGTGTTTTATAATTATATTTTTGACTATAATTTTGTTTGTATATTTAATTGATGAATTAAAACGAATGATTTTATTTTGTTAACTTTTTACTTTTCATAATTTAACATTTATTAATTTTTTTTATTTTTAGTTGTTACATTTTTTTAAATTTTTTTTATTTTTGTTATTCCGTTAGTTACTTGAACATTATTAAAAAAATACATGGACACTCAAAAATTGGAAACATAGGTACAAAAAAACTGATGATTACAAAAGCTTGAACATACTATGATTGTTAAAAAAAAAGTGTATTAAACTTTTTTTTAAATAATAAAAATATATATAAAATTAACAAAATAACAAAGGGAAGGAAGATGATAATTTTGTATTCAATTTTAAAGAAGAATTTCAGCCTGGGAGGTATTGAGGTTCCTGGACTCTTAATATTTAGGTTGAGCCGACGTTTTGCACCACGGTTATGCTGGTTAGAGATAAAGTATATTTGATTAGTTTGCAAAGTTAAACCATAATTTAATTATATACATTTTATTTGATCTCACTTTTAACCGGGGAATTTATGCAGTGATTACAAAAGTCATTTTTAATACATAAATGAAAAACTAAAACAAAATGTATGTAAATATATCACAGTGATTCATAACTATTGGGACATAGGTTAAGGGCAGGTTATTTAGACCAACATACAACCATAAGACACAATATGCCTTAATAAAATATTGCTGTGAAAAAGATATAAGGCGTTAGATAAAAATTTTTTCTTCATTTTTTGTTATTAATTTTTTGTAAATTTATCAATTCTTATCAAAATCTATAGAAAAGCATAATTATCTGACAGTCCAAAACGTACCCTTAATAAATGTAGTAATATTTGAAATCCCCTTCTGACACTACGAATTGTTCAACAGCGTTTTTCTCGAAAATTATAGTATTTAAACAGGAGTACCAATATTGTGTAGAAATAATGTTTACGTCATATTCTCTAATCAAAATCACTAAAATGTTTTCTCAAAAAAGTTACTAGTCGATTTCATCATCAGGAATTATTCACATAGCGCCCCCTACAACAAATTGTAAAATAGTACATAAAATAATGTTTTTGGTTTAAAGTTATGCTTCTCTGCCGATTTTGATAAGAATTAATAAATTTACAGTAAAATTATTAAGAAAAAAATTTAAAAAAATATTTAATTTAACACTGTATCTTTTTCCACAGCAATATTTTATTAAGGAATATTGGGTCTTCTAGTCATATCTTAGCTTAAATCACCAGCTTTTAGCTTATGTCCCAATAGTTATAAATCACCCTGTATATATTTTTGTTTTAGTACTAAGATATAATTTGTTTATTGTATGCTATGAGAATATATCTATTTTCGGGCATACGTAATGAAAAACAAGTGAAAGTAGGAAGAGCACAGTTTTAAGCAGTAAACAATAATGGGTGTGTAGTTTTAGATGGTGTATAAAAATTTCCGCGTTAATAATTTATGAATTTAATAAACTTAATTACCGGAAATAATTACACAGACAAAAAAAGTAAAATCGAACTGTGTTCGATAAATAACAAAGTGCTTTGTAAAAGATATCATTACAAACAATTAAAATTGTTTAAAACGAAACAGACATCGTAAAACAGTCCAGGGTCAAGTTGTCACGGCTCAGCAGCGCGGTTATCAGGTTAATTTAAATTTAGATTAATCAAATCTGTGTATTAAAAAAAATAAAGTTGTAGCGAAATTATTTTTAGTTGCGTTAAGACAGGCACATAATATTCTAAAGATTCAATTAACATTTAGTAAAGATTGTGGGTTTTATTATTTTTATTTACGTTATTAAAATTTCATAATAAGTCGTAAAACCACATTTTTATTAG
Source organism: Abscondita cerata (assembly GCA_030710515.1). Lineage (NCBI taxonomy): Eukaryota > Metazoa > Arthropoda > Insecta > Coleoptera > Lampyridae > Abscondita > Abscondita cerata. Next base: position 70,785 of record JALBCR010001403.1, on the reverse strand, counting down.
TGAATCCAAGATTCTGGGATAGTTTAATTACAGATTAAAATTAAAAGAGTCTCATGTTCATGTTCAATATGAAATGTATTTTATTTAAAACTAAATTGGAATCACCGTAGTATAGCATAGTACGCAAACTTGAAATTTATTATTATCACGACATTTATTTTTTAATAAAAATGTTTTTGATTGAAGGTTATCGTATTGTATGTGAACTCAATATGTCAACACCGCTTTTGATAACCACAGATATATATATAGAAGTAGCCAAATTTTTGAACTTACACGGTGTCGTCAAAATTCAACGTAAGTATTAAAATATTTACGATAATCATCAATCAATTTGTTTTTCTTTATGTAGGCTACAATGAAGGTATTGACCGCCCTCGTAGTTTTCAATGTCGCGTTGGTGTTGGCCAGCGATCTCAAGGAGTTTGTTAAAAGCAACAAAGAATTTACAGCTAACATCTACCGAGTAAGTACAACGGTTGCTTTCTAAAAAAATTACAAAAACATTCTTCAGGAACTTGCTAAAGAAAACACAGGTAACTTCTTAGGATGTCCCATGTCTGCAGAAATTGTACTTAGCATGGTGCATGCTGGGGCAAAAAAAGAAACAGCCGAACAGTTGGCGAAAGGTTTGTCCCTTCCCGATGACACCACCAAGATCAAGTCAATGATAGAAGCCATCACGCCAAAACTAGAAAGCGAATCGGAAGTTAACGTTCTAAAAACCGTGAACAAAATGTACGTGAGCGACAATTTAAAAATCAACCAAAATTACAAGACTACAGTCACCGACGTTTTAAGTCAGCCGTTGAATCCGTTGATTTTACGAAAACCGACGAAACCGTCGCCAAAATCAACGGATGGGTTTCGGAAAGCACCGAACATCACATCAAGGACTTAATCGGTAAAAGCGACGTCGATCCTAATACGAAAGTCATTCTTTTGAACGCAATCTACTTACGAGCAAATTGGGAAAAAAAGTTTTACAGCCAAAACACCAAGAAAACGATATTTTACACAAACAATGTCGGCGAAGTCGAAGTGGATATGATGGAAACTACCCACAGTTTGTATTTTCACAAGTGCGGTTACTTCAAAGCAAAGTTTTTAAAAATGCCATACCGCGGTAATGGTTTGACTATGGTAGTGATTCTTCCGGATGAGAAAGACGGTTTAGCCCACATAGAAGCAAACATTCGTAAAGCATTGGACAATCAAAAGTACACCTGGAAAAAAGTTCACGTCAAGTTTCCAAAATTTAAAATGGACGCCACCATTAAGTTTGTTCCAATTTTGGAAAAAGTGAGTTAAAAATTTGTTTGTTAATTATTTTTTTTTGTTTTGCGATAGTTAGGAATTGTCAACCTTTTCAAACCGAGCGCTGATTTGAGCGGTGTTACTTCAGACGCCATCCCATTGCAAGTCAATGATGTGATCCAGAAAAACTACATCGAAGTTAACGAAAAAGGAACTATTGCTACATCGGCACGTGCTGGTATAACAAATACATTAAAAAAAAATTAATGTTGAATTAATTTCTTTTGCAGTTTTGATGGGTCATACTTTGTCTTACAAAGCCAAGCCGTCGGTAGAGTTCATAGCTGATCATCCATTCATATACTACATTGAATCCCCGGCTGGGGTACTCTTTGTTGGTCGTTACTCAGGTCACTGAGACCTTATAAAATAATAAAAAAAATTATGTGTCTTTGTAAATGCTTAGAGTTTAATGCCAAAAATCTACTCTAACAAATACTTATCAGTCCTATTACCTGTTGACCAAAAATTTTTTAATTCTAAAATCAGTTATTTTAGTCGTCAGTCAGTCAGTTACTCAGTTGAGTAGCCATATATATGTTAAAGTCTTATTTAATCATACAGTAACAACTCAATGGGATGTGTTTGCCGACGTTTCGCTCCTCATTGTGAAAGCTTCTTCAAGGTTTAAACGGTCCATTAAGTTGTTTGTCCTTCCCACCCCCCACAAAGAAGAGGTTCTACAAGACCATATTATTCAAAATACTAAACTAATTTTTTTTTGTAACAATTAAACATAAAATGTGAATGTCAGTCAATTGAATCAAATTAGTATCTATTGTTCCTCATAAGCACCTAAAAATTAAAAAAATAAGTTGAGAACTAACTTACAATTTTTAAGTGAATCATAACAAATACCTTTTTACAACATTAATCAACTAGATATATAATTTGTCAGTCATTCAATTTTGTAATTACGAATTTATAAAATTAGGTTTCTTATTTTATGGTAATCTCTCTTCCGTCAGTCAGTCTATACGATTTTAAATAAATTAACTAAACCATCTATTACCAATTAAACGTCAGTCATTTCAAATACTTTGTATCACCTCTCTTAATTATCATCATTGAGTTTTTGTATTCATTTCGAATTGAACAGTAAGTAAATTAAACAATAAATAATTTTTAAAGTCAGTGAGAATTTAATTCGTATGTTTGTCAGTCACCAAAACTTTTAATTTAAAAAATCAATGCATTTTATCCAGTATTAACAATCGTTTAGTCAAAATTAATTTCTAATTTAACTATTTCTTAATTATCAGAAAAATCAATTAATTACTAATTAATGGATTAATTGTATTAATGTTAATGTATGTTAATGCTCTGAAACGTCAGTTGTTTCTATTGATTAAAAAACTAAATTAAATTTAGCTGAAAAAAGTCCATACCCTCTTTGATCAAAGAAATGCCCATTATTGTTCTCACCTACAGCTAAATACCTATTCCTGTTAATCATTTTTTTTTAATTTTATATCAGCTAATTAAACAGTCAGTCATTCAATTACTCAGTAATGTATGTTAGAGTTTGATTTAATCATGCAGTGATCACTATTTCTTATCACTAAATCTATAGATTGTCAACAAATAAATAAGTTGGTTAGTCACCAGTTGCTTTGTCAGCCATTAAAAACTACTACGTGGAACAATTAAGTAAAAAAAGTTACTATGGTACTAGATTTTTTTGACAATTTGACTATTTAACCGACAAAAAATTCTGATGTAAATTGTTTGTTATGCGCAACTAATTAAAAAAACAATTTTTAAAATGCATGTCTTTTAAATTAATTAAAACTGTCAGTCATTTAGTTACGTGCTCAATAAATTAATTTGAGTGTTATTATTACAGTAGGTGAATGAAACAATAAACAATTTTTAGAGTCACTGACAATTTAATAGGTCTGTCTGTCAGTCACCAAATCTCTAAATTAACAATCATTTAGTCAAAATTTATTTCTAATTTAACTAATTTTTGATTATCAAAAGAACCAATTAATTCGTATTTAATTCATTTGTCAATGTAATCAATTAGAAATGTCAGATCTTAGTCAATTGTCTTTATTGAATAAAAAACTAAAATAAAGTAAAACTTTTTTAGCAGCAAAAAACCCATACCCACTTTGATCTAACAATGCCCTACACCTAAATACTCATTACTAACCTGTTAGTCAAAAGATTTTTCTATTTTAATTCAGCTAACTAAGCAGTCAGTCAGGCAATTACTCAATTGATTAGTAATGTATGTTAGGGTTTTAATTAATCATCCTGTAATTATTTTTCTTCTTTACTAAAACTCGAGATTTCCTGGTCAGTCAGCCGTTGTTTTGTCAGTCAATCAGTAAATCAATTACTTAGTTAATTAAAAAGAATAGTATGTTTTTGTTTATAAGTAGTTTACCACATTAATCACCCAATATATAGTTATTTATTTATTCAGTCTAATTAATATGTCAGTCAGTCACCCAGAAGAAGAAATTAAAGAACAGCAGGTAGAAGAAATAGTAGTAGAAAGGGGAAAAGTGAGACCAACAAAAAGTGAGCCACCACATAAATATGGTGATGGTCAACTAGGGTCGGCTATTTATAAATTATGCCAGAGGTATCTGGAGGTTTGGTGAGCTCAATAAAGTAATGGAGAGTTTCTGAGAAGGATTTAAACTAAATCTGCAGATTAGCATGTTGGAAAGAAACCTTGACATAAAATTAATAAAAGACCTGGAGAAACGGTTTATCTTACAACAAAGGCTTACGTGGCAAACTTTTATTTTAAAACCAAAAAAACTTATAGCCGAGCACTCTAGAATGTAGAGCCTAGCAAAACTGCTCAGCAGAGCCTAAAGAGAAATTAAAAGAGCAAAGCTTACAAGAAATTGTTAAAATCAGAAAAGTTTCTAGAAAATCTTAATAAAGCACTTGATGTAAACAGAGTGTAGAAGGCTCTCTCAAAAGTCACTTAAAAAACTAGAAAACCGCACCATAACAACAACCTTCCATAAAACTGTGAAAGCTTGGTACAAATCACTTTCTAGAGTGTACAACACCATGTGACATGGAAGAAGACAGAGAGACCATGGAGAGCAAATTAGAACTTCAAATAAACAGTCTCCTTATTATTAGAATGACATCGCCTGACAAGACAAAGAGGACAACAAGCACCTTGACAAACCCGAGTAGTACCGACCAATCAGTTTCTCATTGTTTATGCTCAAGAAGGAACACATAGATCAAAGGAGGTATCGCTAACAACTTTTATAGACATGAGTGAGCTCTTGATAATGTTGATTATGGTTCAATGACTTATTCTCTTAGTAAGGGAGGAATAAACAACCGTATTATTAACTAGATAAAAAATAGGGCGGTGACTGATAGCATTTGGTAGCGATACACATGAAGTATGCAATACAAGAAGTTACCCACAAGAGTGATTTATTTATCTCCCACAGTGGTCGCTGATGGTAAATGAACTACTGGATGACCGTAAGGCGACTGGATGCAATAGGCTAGGTTATGCTGATGACATAACCATTATTACTGTGTGAAGCAAGTGGAAAGAAAGAATATTTGGAGAAACAGTTTGAAGAAAAAAGGTGGATATTTAAGAAAATAGTGATAGATTCAAGAAAAGTATTAAAAGTAGGCACTAGAATTGGAGGTTATGTAGCGGAAAACTAAAAGTAGAAAAAATAAAAATACAGACTAGAAAATGGGCAATAAGGTATGAAGAAAAGATCAAAAGTATATAAGAGTGTTGGATTGATTGCAAGAAAGAAAATAAAAAGATAAAAGATGGAAGAGCACAAAAAGAAGAGCAAAAATTAAAAGAAAAAAATACAACACAAAGTATGAAAACTTAATAACAAAAGGAAAACCGAAATACATAAACCGAAAGAATAAGATTGGCAGGAAAAAGTTTAAGCACAAGATTTACAGTAGAAAATAAGAAAAATGAAAACAAGTGATGGTGGAAGAATAAAGATAAGAGGTGTAGAATGTGGAAAAATACTGAGCATTTTAAGCTAGAGTGCAGTGAAATGGATTGAGTAGGTGATAAAGGTAGTGTAAAAAAAAATAGATACAATAGTGTTTTTTCGGATATCTTGGAATGTTTGAGTTTTCTTTGCAGAATCTGATTCAGCATAATAAAATGTACATTATTGTCTATTTATCCAAAATTGTATCTTCATTAATAACAAAGATAGCCATGTAGTTCTACTTAGTTTGGGACACCCTGTATATGACAAATAATTGATTTAATTAATTGATTGATAACACAGGTCCCCAAAAAATCGTTGACGGGTTTCTTTTACCAAACCAGGTGTATTATATGTTTTTGGGGTCGCTGAGCACCGTTTTGTTCCATCACGACATGATTTTTTTCTAACCTCAAAAACATGGTGGATTTTGAGTGGCAAACTCAACTTTTAAAATTTTTTAAATATTGATGAATTTGCTTAAAACTTGTTACTCTAGGGTTTTGTAGTCGCTTCAAAAGTCAAGTCGATGATGGAAGTTCTCTTGTCCGAATTAGAGAGCGATCCGAATTTCTACGACCGTTAACAAGTTGTACATGAATGATGACTTAAAAGTCAACAACGATTACATGACCACAGTCACCGACGTCTTTAAATCCGCTGTCGAAAGCGTCAATTTTAAGAAAGCGGACGAAGCCGTCGCCAAAATCAACCAATGGGTTTCCGAAGCACCAACAATCACATCAAAGAATTAATCCAAAGCGCCGACGTCGATGAAACACCAAGGCTATTCTTCTCAATTTGATTCATTTCCAAGCGACTTGGGCCAAGCAATTTTCCGATAAATCAACCAAAAAGGCTAAATTTTATGCGAGCAAAGTTGGCGACGTCGAAGTCGATATGATGGATACTACAGGTACCTTTGAACACCGCAGATGCGGGTACTTCAACTCCCAGTTCTTGAAGATGCCATACTTAGGCAAAGACTTAATCATGGTGGCCATTCTTCCAAACGAGAAAACGAACTTGCGCACATCGAAGCTAACATACACAATACATTTTCGGGACCAAAAGTTTACGTACAAGAAGGTTCATGTCAATTTCCTCAAATTCAAGATGGACGCCACCATTAAGTTTATGCCATTTCTTGAAAAAAGTTAGTTGAGCCACGTCTTCACTTGCCTCGATTTACGTCGTGTTTCTTTGCATTTGGAAATCGACGACCCTTAAAACCTGGCGCAGACTTAAGCGGGATCATCTCAGATTCAAATCTCACATACATCACTAACGTAATCCAAAAAGAACTACATCGAAGTTAACGAAAAAGGGACCATCGCGGCTTTGCGCCGCTGCTATTGTCTGTGTCGGTTCTTCCTTCAACCCGAAATCTCAGATTGAGTTTATTGCTGATCATCCCTCATCGATTGATTGATAACACAGGTTCACAAAAAAAATCGATGAGGGGTGCCTTGCGAAATTAGTGTATTATATGTTTTAGGGTCGCTGAGCAAAATCCGAAGCCCGCTTTGCCCCATCACGTACGTTTTTCTAACCTTAAAAATCAGGTGGATTTTGAGCAAACTCAACTTTTTGAACTTCTTGAGTATTGACAAATTTGCTTGAAACTTGTTATTCGGGGGTTTTTGTGGTCGCTAATTACAAATATGATTTTAGATTTTAAAAATTCAAAATGGCGGATCTATTATGGCGAACGAAAAATAAAAATTGATCGGATTTGCTTGAAACTTGTTACTCGGGGGTTTTCGGGGTCAATGAATACAAATCTAAAATGAAATTTCTAGATTAAAATCCTTATAACCTATAAACCGAAAAGTTAAGAGTTAAATTGTACGTATGTAGGTACAGATCGACCTATACTGCAAACTCCAATTCTTACTCAAAAAACTAGAATATGGTAAGCACAAGTGGCAATTGTGTGGTGATTTAAGGATAATGAGAATTTGATTGGGTCAACAAAGCGGCTTTACAAAATACCCATGTTTTTTATGTGAATGGGATAGTCGACCCCGCGATAGCCTCGATGTGCAAAAGATTGGCCGCTTAGGAAAACTTTAACTCTAGGTTCTAAAAAGTAGAATCGCAGGGCGGGTTCTAGACCACATCGGATTCATACTTTGTGGTGGGAAAACTTGACCAAAGATAGCGGCAATTTTGGGGCGGGTTCAGTACCACAAAATAGCGGATCACAAGATGGTGACAATTTTGGGGGTGGGGTTTAGGACTACAAAATGGCAGAAAATTTGAAATGGAAGAGCAGGTTCAGGACTACAAAATGGCAGATCACAGGATGACGCGGCGGGTTTAGGACCACACTGTCATAGTACCACACTTTCTTATCACGTTTTAAATAACAAACCCAATGTGTTCCAAGACCAGATTGAGTGTCTAAATTTACAACCTCCGTCTCGTTTTTCCATGGTGTTTTAGGCATACTATTACGCATAAACACATTTCAAAAATATGGTACGTCTTTGCCAAACTTTCTTATGTCTACATCTGTTAACGGTCTTTCGGGTAACTTTATCAGTTTTTTGAACACGGTTTTAAGTATAGAGCACCACGTGCTTTATGTGGGCTTTAGATACAGCTGCCCTCCGCTTATTATGTTTCTTTCCTATAGCTATAGCTTCCATGATACGGTTATGGCGAGATGTTTCTTTGTGCATTTTTTGCATCAATAACCGCTTTAGCTATTCCCGACACTTCTTTAAACAGAGTTTAGGATTCCACTTATAAATCGCTTATAAATCAAAATTACATTTGTTGTTGACCTAATAAAAAGTTCATGATTCCAACATCCGGTTTCACATTACTTTTTAATGCACATCAGTATTCCACTTTAATAAATTCTGCTTATAAATCAAAATTACATTTATTGTTGACCTAAATAAAAGTTAATGACCCCAACATCCGGTTTTACAGAACATAACCTCAAACGTGACCCTCCCAGGTCGTTAACCTTTCAACCAATCTTGAACGATCCCGATCCTTTCTGAACGAACCCAAACGTGATTATCCGCCATGTTGTAGTCCGCCATTTTGTAGACCAGAACACGTCTACGTGAACATCCGCCATGTTGTGGTCCGCCATTATGTGGTCCTAAACCCGCCCCTCAAAGTTACCGCCCTCTCTTTAAGTACCTCTTCAAAAAATTTTCAAATTGTCAGAAGCAAAAATAAAAGAAGGCGTTTTGAATACGCCACAGATAAGAAAACTTTTGTAAGACACTGAATTTAAAGAAAGAATGACTACGGCGGAGAAAGCAGCCGTGAGTAAAGTTTTTAGAGAAGTTTTCTAGGAAATACAAAAGATCTAAAAGAAGCACTAAGAAGATCATTTAAAACTAAAAGAATTTGTTATCACTAAGTCAAACATATAAAATTTGATTTATAAATTTTAGAACCTAACCCTAAGAATACTGAGAGGCTAGGGGACTCATTTTTTAATCATGCACTCCAAAAAGGACAGAAGCCTGCTACGTCCACGTCGTGGTTCCTGAGTATGGCTGAATGTAAGTACTTGCACAATAAACGACGTTTTGTCCATATATTGGATATTAATGTAGAAAATCTGATATTAAATTCGTAATCAGCGATCTCAAAAACCCCTAAGTAACAAGTTTCAAGCAAATCCGATCAATTTTAATTTTTTTCCGCCATATTAGATCCGCCATTTTAAATTTTTAAAATCTAAAGTCACCTTCGTAATCAGCCACCCTAAAACCTCCGTAGTAACAAGTTTTTAAAACAAATTCGTCAATATTTAAAAAGTTTAAAAGTTTGCCACTAATCAAATTCACCATGTTTTTGAGGTTATAAACGATAGGGAAAAACAACACCGGATTCGTGTTCAGAGACTCCAAAAACATATAATACACCAGGTTTCGTGAAAGGAACCTTTCATCGATTTTTTTTGTGGACCTTTGTAATAAATCTGTCAGTCAATTTTGTTACCGATTAAATAATTTCTGGGTTATTTCAGTCACATGAAGCACAACTAAAGATGGAACCATAGTGATTGTTTCTATTATAAGCAATTTTTTTTAATGTAGGAGAAGAAGTAAAAATAAAATCAAGGTTAGAAGTAAAAAAATTTATTACAATACATTAATCATCAATTTTTAGTGACCAGAATAACGACCAATGAAGAGAATACCAGCAGGAGATTCAATGTAGTAGATGAACGGATGATCAGCAATGAACTCAACCGGGGGTTCCGGATTGAAGGAAGAACCAACACCGGCAATAGCAGCGGTGGCAGAGGCCGCGATGGTTCCTTTTTCGTTAACTTCGATGTAGTTCTTTTGGATTACGTTGGTGATGTATAGTGGAGTTGAATCTGAGGTGATGCCGCTCAAGTCTGCGCCAGGTTTGAAGAGGTCGACGATTCCCAACTGCAAAAAAAACACGACGTATAAATTATGCCAAGTGAAGACGTGGCTCAACTTACTTTCTCAAGAATTGGGATAAACTTAATGGTGGCGTCCATCTTGAATTTAGAAATTGACGTGGACTTCTTTGTAGGTAAACTTCTGGGCCCCGAAAATGCCTTGTATGAACTACTGGATGACCTTAAGGCGACTGGATGCAATAGACTGGGTTATGCTGATGACATAACCATTATTACTGTGTGAGGCAAGTATGACTCATGACTGCATGAGAGAGGTTGGGTTTGGTTTGGATCTATTGGGCATGACAGCAGTAAACGACCAGATAAAATCAAAAATCTTGTTTGATCACAAATACAAAGTAACTAGTAACCTGTCAGTCGTTTGAAACGAATATGGCCTAATCAGTAAGTCAATTACTTAGTTAATCATTATAAATTGTTTAAAAATAAAAATCAACAACATATTTAGTTAATCAGTCTAATACATATGTCAGTCAGTCAGTCAGAATAAGAAATTAAAGGTCAGCAGGTAAAAAGAATAATAGTGGAAAGAAGAAAAGTGGGTTTTAGCCTACGCAGATGATATAGCGACCTTGGAAAAACATATAAAAAAGAAATTGAAAGTAAATGCAGAAAATATAATAATTATAGAATTTGAGAATAAAAAGGTAGACTAAAAGTAGGAAGAGGAAGAAATAGAGATGGTATAAATTTCTATGGTATTTGGTAAGGTACGACAATGAGGATGAAGAACAAGTTAAAGAATAAGGCCAGAGGTATGGGAATAGGAGAAAAAAACATTTGGAAAACACTTTGAAGAAAAAGGTGGATATTTAAGAAAATAGTGATAGATTCAAGAAAAGTATTAAAAGTAGGCACTAGAATTGGAGGTTATGTAGTGGAAAACTAAAAGTAGAAAATAAAAATACAGACTGGAAATGGGCAATAAGGTATGAAGAAAAGATCAAAAGTATATAAGAGTGTTGAATTGATTGCAAGAAAGGAAATAAAAAGATAAAAGATGGAAGAGCACAAAAAGAAGAGCAAAAATTAGAAGAAAAAAATACAACACAAAGTATAAAAACTTAATAATAAAAGGAAAACCGAAGTACATAACCGAAAGAATAAGATTGGCAGGAAAGTTTAAGCGCAAGATTTACAGTAGAAAATAAGAAAATTAAAACAAGTGATGGTGGAAGAATAAAGATAAGAGGTGTAGAATGTGGAAAATACTGAGCATTTTGAGTTAGAGTGCAGAAAATGGATTGAGTAGATGATAAAGGTAGTGTAAAAAAATAGATGCAATAGTGTTTTTTCCGGATATCTTCGGAAGTACTTGGAATTTTTGAGTTTTCTCTGCAGAATCTGATTCAGCATAATAAACTGTACATTATTGTCTATTTATCTTATTTTTCATTAATAACAAAGATAGCCATGTAGTTCTACTTAGTTTGGGACACCCTGTATATGACAAATAATTGATTTAATTAATTGATTGATAACACAGGTCCCCAAAAAAATCGTTGACGGGTTTCTTTTACCAAACCAGGTGTATTATATGTTTTGGGGTCGCTGAGCACCGTTTTGTTCCATCACGACATGATTTTTCTAACCTCAAAAACATGGTGGATTTTGGAGTGGCAACTCAACTTTTAAACTTTTTTTAAATATTGACGAATTTGCTTAAAACTTGTTACTCTAGGGTTTTGTTGTTGTTTCGAAAGTCAAGTCGATGATGGAAGTTCTCTTGCTCGAATTAAAGAGCGATCCGAATTTCTACGACCGTTAACAAGTGGTACATGAATGATGACTTAAAAGTCAACAACGATTACAAGACCACAGTCACCTACGTCTTTAAATCCGCGGTCGAAAGCGTCAATTTTAAGAAAGCGGACGAAGCCGTCGCCAAAATCAACCAATGGGTTTCCGAAAGCACCAACAATCACATCAAAGAATTAATCCAAAGCGCCGGACGTCGATGAAAACACCAAGGCTATTCTTCTCAATTTGATTTACTTCCAAGCGACTTGGGGCAAAGCAATTTTCCGATAAATCAACCAAAAAGACTAAATTTTATGCGAGCAAAGTTGGCGACGTCGAAGTCGATATGATGGATACTACAGGTACCTTTGAACACCGCAGATGCGGGTACTTCAACGCCCAGTTCTTTGAAGATGCCATACTTAAGCAAGACTTAATCATGGTGGCCATTCTTCCAAACGAGTAAAACTGCCAATTTCCTCAAATTCAAGATGGACGCCACCATTAAGTTTATCTCAATTCTTGAAAAGTAAGTTAAGTCACGTCTTCACTTACATCGATTTACGTCGTGTTTCTTTGCAGTTGGAAATCGTCGACCTTTAAAACCTGGCGCAGACTTAAGGGGATCACCTCAGATTCAAATCCACTATACATCACCAACGTAATCCAAAAGAACTACATCGAAGTTAACGAAAAAGGACCATCACCACTTTTGCCGCCGCTGCTATTGTCTGTGTCGGTTCTTCCTTCAACCCGAAATCTCAGATTGAGTTTATTGCTGATCATCCCTTCATCGATTGATTGATAACACAGGTTCACAAAAATCGATGAGGGGTTCCTTTTACGAAAACTTAGTGTATTATACGTTTTTAAGGTCGCTGAGCACGAATCCGAAGTTCGTTTTGCCCTCTCACGTTACAGATTTTTTCTAGCCTTAAAAAACATGGTGGATTTTGAGTGGCAAACTCAACTTTTTGAACTTTCTTAAAAATTAACAAATTTGCTTGAAACTTGTTATTCGGGGGTTTTTGTGGTCGCTAATTACAAATATAATTTTAGATTTTACAAATTCAAAATGGCGGATTTAATATGGCGAACGAAAAAATAAAAATTGATCGGATTTGCTTGAAACTTGTTACTCGGGGGTTTTCGGGGTCAATGAATACAAATCTAAAATGAAATTTCTAGATTAAAATCCTTATAACCTATAAAACCGAAAAGTTAAGAGTTAAATTGTACGTATGTACGTACAGATCGACCTATACAGCAAACTCCAATTCTTACTCAAAAACTAGAATATGGTAAGCACAAGTAGCAATTGTGTGGTGATTTAAGGATAATGAGAGTTTGATTGGGTCAACAAAGCGGCTTTACAAAATACCCATGTTTTTTTATGTGAATGGATGGTCGACCCCGCGATTGGCCGCTTAGGAAAACTTTAACTCTAGGTTCTAAACAAGTAGAATCGCAGGGCGGGTTCTAGACCACATCGGATTCTTAAACCATGACGGATACTTTGTGGTGGGGATACTTGGCCAAAGATGGCAGCAATTTCGGGGCGGGTTCAGTACCACAAAATGGCGGATCACAAGATGGCGTCAATTTTGGGGCGGGGTTTAGGACTACAAAATGGCAGAAAATTTGAGATGGAAGAGCAGGTTCAAGACTACAAAATGGCAGATCACAAGATGACGGTAACTTTGGGGCGGGTTTAGGACCACACTGTCATAGTACAAACTCAATGTGTCCCAAGACCAGATTAAGTATCTAAATTTACAACTCCGTCTCTGTTTTTCCATGGTGTTTTAGGCATACTATTACGCATAAACACATTTCGAAAATATGGTACGTCTTTGCCAAACTTTCTTATGTCTACATCTGTTAACGGTTTTTCGAGTAACTTTATCAGTTTTTTTAATACGGTTTAAGTATAGAGCACCACGTGCTTTATGGGGCTTTAGATACAGCTGCCCTCCGCTTTTTTATGTTTTTTTTTTTTTATAGCTGTAAGCGTCCATGGTACGGTTATGACGAGATGTTTCTTTGTGCATTTTTGCATCAATAACCGCTTTAGCTATTCCCGACACTTCTTTAAACAGAACCTTCAGGATTCCACTTAAAAATCGCTTATAAATCAAAATTACATTTATTGTTGACCTAATAAAAAGTTCATGATCCCCAACATCCGGTTTCACATTACTTTTTTAATGCACATCAGTATTCCACTTTAATAAATTCTGCTTATAAATTAAAATTACATTTATTGTTGACCAAAATAAAAGTTAATGACCCCAACATCCGGTTTTACAGAACATAACCTCAAACGTGACCACTCCCAGGTCGTTAACCTTTCAACCAATCTTGAACGATCCCGATCCTTTCTGAACGAACTCAAACGTGATTATCCGCCATGTTGTGGTCCGCCATTTTGTGGTCCTAAACTTACCCCTCCACCTCAAATTTTCCGCCATTTTGTGGTCCTAAACCCGCCTCCAAAGTTACCTGCCATCTTTTAAGTACCTCTTTCGAAAAATTTTCCAAATTGTCAGAAGCAAAATTAAAAGAAGGCGTTTTGAATACGCCACAGATAAGAAAACTTTTGTAAGACACTGAATTTAAAGAAAGAATGACTACGGTGGAGAAAGCAGCCGGGTAAAGTTTTAGAGAAGTTTTCTAGGAAATACAAAAGATCTAAAAGAAGCACTAAGAAGATCATCATTTAAAACTAAAAGAATTTGTTATCACTAAGTCAAGACATATAAAATTTGATTTATAAATTTTGGAACCTAACCTAAGAATACTGAGAGGCAAGGGGACTCATTTTTAATCATGCACTCCAAAAGGACAGAAGCCTGCTACGTCCACGTCGTTGTTCCTGCCTATAGCTGAATGTAAGTACTTGCACAATAAATGACGTTTTGGATATTAATGTAGAAAATCTGATATTAAATTTGTAATCAGCGATCTCAAAACCCCTAAGTAACAAGTTTCAAGCAAATCCGATCAATTTTTATTTTTGTTGTCCGCCATATTAGATCCTCCATTTTAAATTTTTAAAGTCAAATATGTAATCAACCACCCCAAAAACTTCCTAGTAACAAGTTTTAAACAAATTCGTCAATATTTAAAAAGTTTAAAAGTTTGCCACTCAAAATCCACCATGTTTTTTGAGGTTATGAAGCGATAGGGAAAAACAAACACCGGATTCGTGTGTTCAGCGACCCCAAAAACATATAATACACCAGGTTTTTGTGAAAGGAACCCTTCATCGATTTTTTTTTGTGGACCTTTGTAATACATCTGTCAGTCAATTTTGTTACCAATTAAATAATTTCGGGTTATTTAGTCACATGAAGCACAACTAAAGATGGAAACATAGTGATTGTTTCTTATTATAAGCAATTTTTTTTAATGTCCAGGAGAGGAAGTAAAATAAAATCAAGGTTAGAAGTAAAAATTTTATTACAATACATTAATCATCAATTTTTTAGTGACCAGAATAACGACCAATGAAGAGAATACCAGCAGGAGATTCAATGTAGTAGATGAAGGGATGATCAGCAATGAACTCAACCGGGGTTCCGGATTGAAGGAAGAACCAACACCGGCAATAGCAGCGGTGGCAGAGGCCGCGATGGTTCCTTTTCGTTAACTTCGATGTAGTTCTTTTGGATTACGTTGGTGATGTATAGTGGAGTTGAATCTAAGGTGATGCCGCTCAAGTCTGCGCCACGTTTGAAGAGGTCAACGATTCCCAACTGCAAAAAAACGACGTAAATCGATGTAAGTGAAGACGTGGCTCAACTTACTTTCTCAAGAATTGGGATAAACTTAATGGTGGCGTCCATCTTGAATTTGGGGAAAGTGACGTGGACTTCTTTGTAGGTAAACTTCTGGGCCCCGAAAATTTCTTGTATGTTAGCTTCGATGTGCGCAAGTCCGTCCTTCTCGTTTGGAAGAATGACCACCATGGTTAAGTCTTTGCCTAAGTATGGCATCTTCAAAAACTGAGGTTGTAGTACCCGCATCTGCGGTGTTCAAAGGAACCTGTGGTATCCATCATATCGACTTCGACGTCACCAACTTTGCTCGCATAAAATTTAGCCTTTTGGTTGATTTATCGGAAAACTGCTTGCCCCAAGTCGCTTGGAAAGTAAATCGAGTTGAGAAGAACAGCCTTGGTGTTTTCATCGACGTCGGCGCTTTGGATCAATTCTTTGATGTGATTGTCGGTGCTTTCGGAAACCCATTGGTTGATTTTGGCGACGGCTTCGTCCGCTTACTTAAAATTGACGCTTTCGACCGCGGATTTAAACACGTCGGTGACTGTGGTCTTGTAATCGTTAAGTTGACTTTAAGTCATCATTCACGTACAACTTCGTTTACGAGTCTTTAGGGTGTAGAAATTCGGATCGCTTCTTTACCTGGGCAAGAGAACTTCCATCATCGACTTGACTTTCGAAGCGCTGTTAGAAGAGAGACATAACATGAGCCAATTGTTCGGCTGTTTTTTTCGCGCCAGCGTGTACCATGCTGAGCGCGATTTCAGCTGACATGGGACATACTACGAAGTTACCCTCGTTTTCTTTTTGCAAGCTCCTAAAGATTTGTCATTAAGTTTCTTAGTGTGTGAAAGAAGTACTTACTTTTATAGACGTTGGCGGAGAATTCGTTGTTACTTTCACGAACTCCAGTGAGGTCGTTGCCCAACACCGACGCAACGCTTAAGATGGCAAACGCTACCAGTACTTTCATCGTAATCTGTACCAAAACAAATGAAATTAAATTCGACTCTGATTTGCGAAACGCTTATGTTTTGCTTTGACGACAACACCCCAGTTAAGCTAAGGAGTTAAATTTAACCAACTCCTTATATACCCAAAGGCGAAGACGTTGCTGAGTTGATAAAACTATGGGGGATACCAAGCAGCTGGCTGTTTATTGAATTTACGACTAAGTTTATGTTAGTCTCGTACGAATAAAAAAAATATAAATAAATAAACATAACGCGAGGTTGGTAAAACCAATTTACTGGTGTTAGTCTTGTTTTCGAAGCCATTATTAGCATGTTTAAGTAACTGACCTTGTAACCATGGGGATTTATTTTTCAGAGGAAAAAATTCTACTGATTAATATTAGTAGACGCCGTCAAGAACCACATTTAAATGATAATTTGAAATGCTTGTGTTTAAAAATTCAAAAAAATAAAACAAAATAATTTCAGAAGTTGAACGTTCTCGGCAACAAAGAAAAAATGTATAGAGTTGAATGAAAAGAATTAACAAGACGTAAACCTTCGGAATTTATGTTAATTCCTTGAATAAATCAACAATAACATTCCGTGACTTTGATCTAAATGCAATCAGAACAACAAATGATGCGTCACTGAAGACTTTATTTTTTTTTGTATAATTATCTATTAAATCAAATTTATTTCTAAACTAGAATAGCGGTCAATATGAGTGTCAAATGAAGAAGCGAATGACTGCATTTTATAACAGGTTCTATTTTTTTTTTACAGTAGGTATCAAAAATTTAAATGATTTTTAAACGATAATCTCGTGACCTTTATTCAGATTATCTTGAATTCAATCCATTTTTTTATGCACATCCAATTTTTTTAATGATTAGCAATAAAAATGTTATCGCATGATATCTCAAAGACTACCTACATAATATTGATGATATAAATTCTACAAAAAAAAACTTTCTTACAAAATTTATTGTTTGTTTAATAAATAATTTAAATGTATGTAATCCTTAATAATTTTTTTTTCAATATTTTCGGGCATAATATTTACTTCTTAAGAAGTGCTACCCTACCAAACATCTTTCCAGAAAAGTAAGAACCTTAAGTAAAGAATTGATTTGGTTAGTGCTGCAAAGATGCTACGACTAGTAGCCATCAAAGCGGCACATGGACTGTCACGTCATGGTTAAAGTTAATTGAGCTGATATAACATGCACTTGTTGCTGACGAGGCCATATTTTGAGGGCTGGAAGTGTGTAGAATCTTGCTTAATCTCCTAGACTAAGAGGAGTCAAGCTTAATCTATAGGATACAAACTCTGGGCACCAAGACTATATTAACTTATCTGGTAAGAGGCCCTACTAGATGGGCAGTTTTGTTCCCCAAAACTGAGGTAGACATACCAAGCTTCAAAAACACCTCGACCGAAGGTAACAGTGGCGAGCAATGATAGCGCCTTAGCGCGTGATTTAGGGGTTACAAAGCTGGTCAAAAATTGACAGTCCGAGCAATGTCCCCAACCAAAAGACACAGTTTTGTCGAAGAAAAGTTGTCTCATAACAACAAGGGTGGTGATGTCAAGTTCATACCCCTTTGAAACCCCTCGACACTGAACCGATTTATTTATTCGTATGGAACATTTCCATTATTGTATTGTTGTTTTGTATAGTTCCCAAAAAATCACTATACAGGGTGTTTTAAAAAAAATGCGGCAATATTAAATAGGTGATTGTCAAAGTTATTTTTATACAAAAATATCTATAGACATAGGTTCCTTGATTTTTAAAAACTTTTTTTTCTGTAATAAATAGACATGAACTAGAACGTTTTTTTAATTAAAACGGTACGTCGTACTGATAACAAGTTACAAAAAGCTTTTTTTCTTTTTACAATTGAACAAAAATTAAAAATATTTTTTATTTTTAGAAAATTAGTGGCGTCCTATTTTTTTTCTTGAAAATAGCCTGCGACGTGCCAATATGCGCGCCACTGGTACAACTAAAACATCGTGTTGTATTAAAAGCATGCGTTTCTCACAGCTATTGATACGCTTAAAATTCCATATGATATCTCAAGCCGTTTTTTTTTTAAATTAAACTTTAACACGAAGTGTTTGCTGATTTAGGTTTATAGAAACTTTTTTTTGTATAAAATAAATCTTGGGCAATCACCCCTTTAATATTGCTGCAATTTTTAAACACTCTGTATACGGGTGATCTGCGTAGAGCGTGCATTAAAAGTTTTTTAACTTGTTGATAAATTAAAAACTTGGAAATTTAGTACGCGACCACAATCAATCGTTTTTGTTCTCTCTAAAATATTTTTACACCTTCAGCTATACAGGGTGTTGCAAAAGTTACTATCAACTTTCTTATTTTAAATACCAACCTATAATTCTTTTTGTGTGGGTCAACCGCCCATATAATTTTGAGTTTATATAGCCTTAAATTATGTTATCTGTCTTTGGAACAGTTTTTGATATATGTTATATACTCTTTTTCCAAAGAAATGGTCTTGGTTGAAATTATAAAATAGAAATTATGGAGCAGTTGGCTGGATTCCCGGCTTACTTCTGATGTTTTACTGGTGATTCTATTTTGTACCATATGTGCACAAGCCACTTTTAAATTTCATAATCAAAAGTTATCAAAATTTTTTTTCAAACGGCATTTTCTGCTTTTTTTACGTCATTAGAGGAGAATTGTGTATCTGGAAATTTTTGTAATTTTTTTTAGTGAAATTTGAAAAAGTTGACTTTTGACTATTTTTTGAACGTTATATTTAAAATTGCCTTCGGCCCATATGATACAAAAAATAAAACCACCAGTAGAACATCAGTAGTAAGCCCGGGTTTCCATAAATTTAATTTGATATTCTCAACTGATTTGGTGAGATAAAGTTTTTTCGTTAACTACCACAAAGACCAATTCTTGAAAAAATGATTTGTCAAAAAACGGTCAAGAATAAAGTAACATAATTTAGATTATATAAACTCAGAATTATAATCACAATCAATCCATGTAAGAAGAATTATAGGTTTGTATTTAAAATAAGAAAATTGATTGCAAATTTTGGTACACTCTGTATAGTTGAAGGTCTGAAAATATTTTAGGTAGAATGAAATGCCTAATTGCGGCCGCGCACCTGAATTTCAAGTTTTTTGAAATATTTAGAAGTTAAAAACTTTTTAATGCACGTTCTACGCAGATCACCCTGTATACATTTATGGAATATTTCTTATAATGCATAATTTTATAATGCGCCACAATGAAATAGTTCAAGACGGTGGTATGAATCCTGATTCTTGGACGGTAAGACCACAATATGAAGTGAAAACATATTCTATGGTTGGATTTTTCACAAATTCTGTAAGCCTACCGGTGGAGATAATCTTTAACCGCATATAACGACAAATAAATGGCAGTTCATGGCTTTAATTGACCAAAAAATGCGTGGACCTAGTAGAAAACTCCAAAAAAGCTTTTAAGCTACGATTTCAAGAAAGTCACAATTAAGCTATAAAAATCTCAAAAATAATGAGGAAGAAAATTACTGCCTTTAGGAGGAAAGCACCATAGAAACCAAACCGCCCACCCTCAACCAACTCACATCTACTTTAATCTGGGACGCGGGCCTGGCAAGCGTTAGTTACACTTGGAGATCAATGACGAAGGAAAGCGATAGTTGCCGCTAGGTGCGTGGTAACACTTCCTCTGCTCAAGAGCGGCGGTGGTGTGGTTGGTGCTACGTCGGCGGAGGTTGTTAGTGTGATGATGACGTGGTAGGGTGTAGGAGGTGCTTTTGGTAACATCTGAGCTGCACAGACGTTCGTGACAAACACCAGTTTTGATGAGGCGGCTGCGGTTACCTCGCTGACGCAAGTTCGCGGCGACAGACTCTTTCTGAGACCGAAAGCGAAGACGAGAAGTTGGCAGCTATGGCGGGTTATTCCTAACTTTGCGTACGTAGCCTTTTTTTTTTCTAATACACGTCAGTTTTTTTATATATTTTCGACACCAACCAAAGTTTTTTTAATCATTATCAATAAAAATATCTCAAAGGCTACCTACTTTTACGATAATATTTTGGAAGAACTAAAATATTTTTAAAAATTTAATATTAAGACAGTTATTGCTCCAAAACCACTATAACTGCTGAACCCAACTTATCACGCCGTGGTTAAGGGTAACTAATAAACCATTCACTTTTTAGATGATGAAAACGCACTAAATCCGTGGAGGATCCAGTATTTGTAGTAGTTAGAGACAGCAACGTCCGGGCTTGGTCGGTGAGTGGCGGGTTCGTAGAGTAACTCATGGTGAAATAGACTCGCAGCTCTAACAAAACGCCACCTGCTGGGTAATGAGAAAAGAAATAAAACCGATCAACAGGAGACTAATGAGGTTCTTACTTTAAGGTCTAAAACGCTAAATCAAACACAAATCAGGTAATACAAACAGACAATTTAATACAGCATACAAATCTAAAAAATACTAGAAAATGTGATAGAAATAGATAGACTGTCGCATATAAATACGTTAGCAATACATCACAATAAAGCGCGCAATTAACGTGTCGAATCTCAGGTAAGCTTTTAGTTTCACTCAAATTAAAGTTAGCGTTTCAATTGAGGATTGGTATTAAGAAAGTTCTGCGCACACACGCGTCACTTACACATACGGGCACTTAAATCTAACTTAAACTCGGATTGAGATGGTAAGTACTCCTGCCAACCCAAAGACCTTTTTGTTTTTAGCTTCAACCACTCTATCTAAAGCAACAAAGCTAGTATTGAGCCAGTTTTAAAAATAAAACCAAATCGTCTGGTGGTGGAGTATACCCCCAATAAAAATTTGTTTATATACTCATAGATCAAAACTGTTTATGTCACATGCACGTGATTTCACATACGCATGAATAGTGAATAGGTTTTTTAAACATTAAAACTTAGTTGTATTTTGTAGTATGCAGCTTCGGAGATAACTGAAAGTTCTCTGCTAGCGACTTGTATTCGACAGCTTCAGAAGGTAGGTAACTCTAGGATTTCCCTTAGGGAGGTACATGTAGCAAAAAACGGAAGGCTAATACACGAAACCGTAGATCTACCTGTTCTGTTGAAGACCAATCACTACAAATTGGTCCCTTGTATCTGTCAAAAAGGGTTCCTTATACAAATCGCTTGAAATTAATCTATTTCATCTATACCTCAGTCTGTTTTTGGATCTTGTTGCGGTTATTTACTTCCATCATCTCACTCTTTGTCCGTATGCAAATAACGAAGTTATTGTTGGAGGACTCGTAATCGACAAACCAGATAAAACAGATTGCTGTGTTTTATTTTAATAATTTACATGCATCCGCGTTTGTACCAGTCAATTTAACTACCTAATGTATGCGCTTTGTTACTTGATCGATGAAATTTTAAAAAATTTTTCAAAATTTTTTGAATTATTTGTCGTCCAGTACCGGTACTTCATACATAATTCTTTGCTTTTGTTGTGTAACGTCAACGTTAGTAGCTTAGGATATCGTACTGTACTCAATGACCCTCTAGACTTGTGTAAGCAATCCGAGGCCAACCACCGGGTACACCACTGCCGGGGTCTATCCACGGGCATGAAATTTGCAACTACGCTTCGATTGCTTGTCTGGTTATACTTTTAACCTCAAGGGGTCGCTACCTACAAATAACTCCATTGTAAAACTTCATCGGCACAAGAAGACCACAGTCGGTAACTCCTTGATCAGAATGCCAGAAGGGCACCCAGCAAATTATGATTAGATACGAAACTACTAGCTAGCCTTCTTTGAGATGCTCTCTCATCACTTTGCCATATTCTAGCGTCGGGCAAAGTCCCCAAATCCCCCTAAAAATGTCGATTGTATAACGGCACGCTAGTGACCAGAATGCCTTCGTTTTTATACTAAGGGGTTTGAAACGGGTTAAATACGAACTAATAAAGTTCGGGTACTGAGTACGCATGTACAAGGTCTCCATGATCAACCTCTGGTAGAACCGTTATACTTTTTAGTAATACTGGATATACTTGGTAATAATGTGCTTTTTCAGGTGACGGAACTTAGGCCGTCGCGAATACCGGCAAAAGTCTCAGCTAAGTTAAACCCAGTTAGAAGCTTTAATGTTTAGACTAATTACATCAACGCAAGGTCGCATGGGGCCCTAAATCACCGGGGCTACTAACCGTACTGCAGGAGTCAAAGCCTCTTTGCTAGAAATCTTGTATGTAATGCACAGATCTGCTCACTTAGGCCGAGAGCATCATCCATAGCAAAATAGGGTCCGGTACCCGTGGTCACCACTGATACCGCAAGAGCAAAAGCGTCATCCTATCTGGGATTTTTTATATTGAGAGTTAGGTTGTCAGGGTCTTGCAGTCAAAAAGTTTTGAGCTTTTGATTGGCACTATTTTGAACCCACTTTAAACTACCCTAGATATCGTCTCACGCGGCACTGGGACCAGGTTCAGTCTGCTTAATCTTTGGGGTCTATTAACTTATTACGTCTGTCAATCATAGAACCAATCATGCTGCAAAACGAGACTCATCTTTTCTCTGTATATACGACCTCCCCAATCGCACAGGGTCATTCTCCCCCTAAGGCACCAAGTGTTTCACTTTTCTGAAATCCTGATACAAAGAGCAACCATCTAGAAAGTGAAATCATGTTTTTATAGGACTGTGTGTAGGTAACTTCCTAAAGATTCCGTGTCCTGTCAACACGCATCCTACCTCTAAGGGTGGCCAACTCCAAACATACTCTAGTCGTGTCGCTACATTAGGAACGAGAATCTGTGACTTTTTATGTTAAAATCCCACTGCCTTTGTTATACCTGGTTTAGCCTCCCATGCAGGAGACGTTTATGGTCAGGCCTTAGCCAGTTTTTCTCAGCCAGACTCAGCAGGTCTATCGACCCATCGATTTTGATTTGTCTTCTAATCATGAACTTTCTCCGCAGAGTCGTGTATCCAAGGTTGTTTACCGATGAGCACTTGCATTGCTTTAGTTGAGAGACTGTTCTGCATACTGCTATTGTCATGTACCTAGCCACTATTGTGCTATATTGACTAGAACAGCTAGTGAGCTGGGTCGTAGAGTTGCGTACAAGACTCTGGCGTGGAACATGACGCAGTTGTCCATCAGTCTTTTCAAGATCCGTTTAGCAGCAACATTTTGTTGCTTACGATCAACATCTTCAGGCGAGAAAGGTAGTTTATGCGCTCTCCAAACGTGACTCCATAGTAACGGATATTGTTCACACATGAAACTCCTGATCCACCAAGTCGCCGCGAGCTAGTAACCTTTCCCCTTTCAACGCCATTATACAGGTCTTTCCTTGGATGCACTTACTTCAACCGCAGTGCCCCACCTTTCAACAATGCTAAGTCATCTAGTTCCCTTTCTCTCGAACTTTCGCTTACTCATTTCAGAAACAAACAGGACAAGGTCGTCCGCGTAGGCAATAACGTCGCACCCAGCATGCTCAAGTTTCAGATGGCGGGCCAGCAGATAGATTTTTGGTGGCATCCCCAAGTTACCTTTCTCTTGACCCAAGTGACTTTTCTTGAAAGGGTGACGCTTCTACCAGTAAAGAAGTCGCGCCACGCCTATTGTGAAAAAGCTTTCCTACGACCACCGACTACAGAAGTCAACAAAAATGCCACTTTGTCTTGAGACAAAGCCATGGCACTCTTAAGCTTTAACCAGGCGTTTTCCACCGATAAGCCTTGATTGAAACCGAACTGCCTGTCGTTGCGTACCGAATTTGTATCGCAATAACCTGTTCACCAGTAACCGTTTGAATATCTTTCCAAAGACGCTGATTAGACAGAGTCGGAAGGTTTTTGTTTTCTCCCAGTTTCTTTCAGGATTCTAATAACACGGAGCTGCTTCCAGGACACAGAAAAAACTCCGCCAGCAGGTGGGAGTTGATCAGCTTTCTAAAATAGTTCCAGGAACTCAGTACATATATAGTTAGATATGGTGGGATTGATTCCATCTAGGCCAGGGGCTTTTCCCACCCTCATCGGATCGACACCTGACCAACCTCTGCATCACTGAAAAGATCAGGAAGGTCTACCTCGGGGCCTTTGCGATTCTAGGTGTTGGCTGAAAGTGTACGTGTAGAAGTTTAATTGCTCTTTCCTCCCATGTAAGAACGTGACCGTAACATTGACATATTTGGTTGACGGCTCTGCGTTACCCACGTTAGTCACAAGCTCTCTCCAGCTGTTGGGTTTAACCATCAAGATCGACCGAATGAGAAGGCGTTTGGTTTTAAGGTAAATTCATCTTGCCTCCAGCTCTTCCACTCCACCATGTTGCCCCTAAACTGACAGTAACGCCTACGCTTTGCATGAACGTTGCGTTTAAGACAATCTAGCTTGTCGGTCCACTACCAGACACTCTCTTTTGGTAGTCGTCTTCCTACTTCTCTTTAAAGAGTTTTGAAGTTGGTTTTCCTGCTAAGTAAAAACTTGTAGTTTTTCTGTGGTCCTAAGCTCTGCATATTCTGCTACCGTCATAAAAACTCGCTTCCTCAGGCTCGCTCGGTAAGCGTTCCAGTTCACGCCCACAGCGCGGGATTCCAGTCTCTGCCATGGGTTTAGAGCTACAGGGTTGGATTTGGACAGCTATAGCGTTATAGTCACTAGTTGCAATCCATTCCGGAACCATGTTCTATGTCGCTGCGAATGCTACCACCCACATGTAATTGACAGCAGAGATGTCAATATTACTTGGGCCCACTGGGTTGTTAAACGTGTAGTGTTCGGACGGCTGGTTTGTCGCAGCGTAGTGATACAGTCCACCCTAACAGGACGCCCTAGCGTGGTGGGCTGGTATCTTGTTGTGCCAAAGGTGATACACCGTTAGCATACATTAGCTGCGGACAGGTCTCTAATTGGATCTCATCGGAGTATCTGCAGTACGCTGAGACAACATACATCTGCTGCCATCAAACTGCACATGCACACATAAGCCTCGCACGGTGTTAGGTGCCTCACCTCCATCGCATCGACCAGAACGGCAAACCAGCCACCGCTTGAGATTCAGGTCTAAACATCGGAGGGACATAAATGCGCCCTTCCTTCAGGTATAGTTCCTGGAGCAACGCAACTTAAATACCTTCCCGCACCATTAGGGCCGACAGCTCGGTCATACAATCATTATCAGTTCTACTAAACAAGCTTCAGGACACTCTCCCCATCTTCTTCTTCTACCTTCGTCTTATTGACCGAAATCGTATGCTTCCGAGAAGGCCGCGGCCATTTTGATAACGTGCTTCGCTACAAACAGTTAGCAGTCACCGCAGCAGGCTCAGCGTTCCACTCCCTCCCCAGGAAGATAACACTTCCAGCAGTGGTACTACCCTCCTCCTCCGTAGATTCTAGATTCCAAATCTGGTTAAACTTTAGGGTTTTCTTAATGGTTTCATAACATGTAAGCCATTGAGATCCATAAATATTCAAAAAATTTGAAAAGAAAGAAGAAACCCTAAGGCTCAGCCAGATTAAAAATTCAATTTAAAATTCTGCTAGAACTGTAGCAAATGGAACGTAAAATAAACAATAAAGCTACAATAATATGTATATACAAGTTATATTTACATATTTACGTTGACATATAAAAGTTTTTTACAAAAAAAAAAAAATAAAAACTGACTAGCACATAATGTAATGAAATATATACCTGACCGTCAACCAGCCAGCTTTCAATTCAATTCTGGATCAAGCTATCACAGAATTTTTAAAAGCACCTCCATACAAGGTATTTATTAAATTTAACAACTATTTGGCATAACCACCTGTACAATTAGATAATACTATAAAATTTGCTAAAATTACTGACGCCATCGGAACGGCTAGCATGGTTCTTCTACGTCCTGCGTTGTTACGTCATTGAGCAAATTGTAACTGTTTCTTTAAAATTACTGATAGTCTGTTGGGTTGTTGAATAAAATAGTGATGGTTGGCAGATACCTCCTTGTCTTCTTAGCGTTCGCATGCCTACTTCGATTGTTTGCTTGGTAAACACCAACGATTTGTATGCGTTCACAAAGACCCGATTAGTATGCAGCTTCCCGGTAAATATAAACCCGTAGGTAAACAGTGGACTAGCTACATCAGAAAAAGTAGTTGAAAGGTACACCCAACGTCTGATGGCGGGGGTAACTTCATCAATACCCTGAAACAAAATTCATAAAAAAACTTGGATCCAGAATGAGCTAGGTACTTACTTCTTCTAACCACATGATTGGAAAAATCATACTTGGGAACGTTGATACTGGTACCACATTCTCAGCTTTATCCACTTTCAGGTTAAGTTGAACTCGAATTTTTCCCTCCAAAGGTATTCCAAGCCTCTGAAAGCGGAGAAATTATGCATTACCCAAACTTTTGGCACAAACACTTACCGGTTGAATTTTGAAATAATTCTCGTGTTTGTGTTTCTGCGGTTTTAAACCTTCCACGGCTTTCAGCAAGCTAGGGTCTGATTTGTAAAAGTGCGGGAAGGACAGATAGACTGGGGCGTCTAAAATAAATTATCAATGTGTTGATGTCAGACATACGTTTAGTGCTTACCGTATTGGCATGGGCTAATGTTTTGCAATCCCTCGGGGACAAAACTCGGTTCCAGAACAGTAACATTTGTTTTTGGGTTCTTTTGACGCTGTTTCAAATACGTTGTCGGGAGGGGTGTACAGGTCCACGGCAATACCTGAAAGAAAAATTTAAACAATTATTTAGTGCCCGCTATTACATTAATACTAAACACTTTTTTAGTTTTTACGGTTACAATAAATTACTAAAAAAAATTTTTGGCGCCTAACGTTGGGGGTACTATATTCTTAAAGTGTTGCATTTTTGTAAAATAATTTTATTATTATTATTATTATTAAAAAAATTATAAAATATTAAATTTTAAAAATTCAAAAAATTACAATTAATTTTATAGAACAACTTCGTTAATTTAAAAATTAAACACAGACGTGTTTAAAATAAATTTTAAACTTAATTTATTAATATTATTATTTTGAAATAATTTATGTATACAAAAATTAATTAAAATAAATGACTTAGACTTAAACCAAAATATTAATTTTTAAAATTTTATGTTTTAATGTAAACGTTATTATCTTCATGGAAACGTTTAAACAAATCATAAAATATTAAATTTTAAAAATACAAAAATTACAATTCTTTTTAAAAAGTAATGTAAATTTAAACACTTAATCCTATATTTACAAAAATCATAAAATATTAAACTAAAAATATAAAAATTTTATTTTGAAAAAAAATTATGTATACAAAAATTATTAAAATAAATGATTTAAACTTAAAGCAAATATTAATTTTTCAAACATTTAAGTTTTAACGTAAAGACAAATCAATTTTTTTTAAATATTATTATATTGAGGAAAACATCTAAAATAATCATAATATATTAAATTTTAAAAATACAAAATAATTAATTATTTTTAATTTTTTGATTTTTTAAAAATTTAAGTTTTAATGTAAGAAGTTTAACAACTTTATTTAATGCTAAACATTATATTAAGTAAAAATGTTGGAATGAATTATAAATATATTACATTTTAAAAATACAAAAAAAATACAATTATACTTATAAATCAATTTTGTTTAATTAAAAATTAAACACTAACGTATTTAAAATAAATTTTTAATTACATTTTAAAATACTCTTCCTTTATTTTATGTATTACTTAAAAACATTTTTTGGGCAAAATTAATTAATTTTTAATAAATAAATACGTTAATTAATTAATGGTTTGAACTTTTTAAATTTTAACGTAATTAATAAATCAAGTTTTTTTTATGATAAAAGTTTTATGTTGATTGAAATTCTGAAAAATTATAAAATATTAAATTTTAAGAGTTACAATTATTTTTATATAACAATGTGCATTTTTAAATATATCCAATATTAAATTTATTACTTAAGAAAATTAAACTTAAACCAAATATTGATTTTTTAAGAAATTTTAGTTTTAATGTAAAAAATTAAATTAAAAATTTTGAAAAAATCATAAAATCATAAAAGACGCATTTAAAATAAATTTTTAAATTTAACTTAAATTTGTTCAACCTATGTTAATTTTAAAAATCATGTATGCAAAATTTATTAAAATAAATGGTCTTTAACCAAAACTAATTTATCAAAAAATTTGGACAAATTCTTGTATACCTATGGAATAAATTATTTAAAATAAGAAGTTACATAATAAAAATATTTAAAATTTAAAAAATACAAAAAATGTTAAATGCCTTGACATACTATTTGTAAATATTTTTAAAAAACTGATTCGACAGCTAAATATTCAAATAAATAAATAAAAGCTTTAAAGCTTGAAAAAATATTTATTTATTTTCATTTTAAAATCAACTCAAAATTTTTAAATTGTTAAAAAGTTTTTTTTATTTTTTTTTACATTTTTACATTTATTTTAATTTTAATCTAAGAAATTAAAGTTTGAGTAATTAAAATAATTTAAAAAAACTAATACTGATTTGTTTAAAAATACACATAAAAAATAATTCAACAATATGACATTTTTATTGTTTGAAAAATATTTAGATGTTTTTTAGTTATTTTTAAACTAACAGTAATAAATAAAATAAACAATTTATATAAAAATTTCTACAAATGTAAAATAATATCTGCAAATAAAAATAAACTGTGTTAAAATATTTTGCAAAAGTTTTAAAAAAGTCACATATTACTAAAATAAAACCAATATTAAGTTTTTAAGAAAAGTATTTTTATAATTTTTTATGTTAAAAACTAAATTAAAAATAAAAAACATTTTTACAAACATAAAAAACTAAAAATTTAATTCATAAATTTGTCATTATTTTTAATATATTTGATGGTTTGAAGCTTACTTTTTTATATCAATAATAACGACTCATGTCGTATTTTTTTCAACAGTAAAAGTTTCATTATAAATTATTTTTAATTTGTTTAATTTTGTAATACAATAATATTTAAAAAGTATCGGTGTAACGTTTTCAACATTTTACAAATTTTCTTAAAAATATTTGTAACTAGGTTTATAGAAATTAAAATAAAATAAAATTATTTTTTATATTTTTATTTACACAGAGTTAAAATATAAAATATTCTGTACATCACACGACAAATTTTTATTAAAAAAAACAATCACAATAAAAAAGCAAGAAATATTAAAATTATTATGTATAATGCAAATTATTTTTTTTTTAATTCTTAAAATTTGCAGTTTTTACTTATTTTTATTTATTAAAAAGTGTGTGTATTTCAACATACAACATTCACAAAAAATAGAAAAAACTAATATTTTTTTTTGAATTGTAAATTAGCGTGTAAAAAAATGTTTTAAAAATATTAAATTCTACAAAAATATTTATAAACTTAAAAAAATTAGTTAATCAAATTTAAGCAAATAAAAATTAAATTTTTTTTAGAAATTTAAAATTTATTATTTTATATAAAATAATAATTTTTTAGACAGTAACATAATAAATAAATTAAAATTATTATTACTATTTGAAAATATTGAGGTGGGGTCAAATTGTATATAATGAGATGAAACCATAAACAATTTTTTATTTTCTTAAAATTAACTAAAATTTTTAAAATAAAGTTCTATAATTTTTTTTAAATTAGAATTAGAGTTGTTTAAAAATTAATTATTAATGAAATTTCAAAATATATCCATAATTTATTTATAATTTCTTATTTTCCTTAATTGCTTACTATTAGTTTAATATTTTCAAAATTTAATTGACACATTGACTGATTTAGAAGCTTTTACTTTTAAACTCATTTTTTCCTCCAATAAAAATCTAATTCACAATTACAAAATTATAATAAAATTAAAATACGTTAAAAATTGACAATTTATAAAACTATTATGTTAATATTGTGTTAAATGTTCAAATTATAAATTAAATTGTAATATTTCAGTGTTTAAAAAAAAATTGTATTTTTTCACTGTTTTGTTTAAAAATAATTTTTTAATTTTTTTAATTCAACTCACAATTTTTTTTTTTAAATATTTGTAAACAATTCTAAAGCATACGTTTTTCCAATAAATAAAATGTATAAAGTTAATTTTTGATTTTTTAATTTAATTAAATATTTGATCAGTATCAATATCTTATTCTTAATTTTGAGTAATTAATTAAAAAAAAAATTAAAAATATTTTTAAAATTTTAAATTTTATTAAATTGTTTTTTTTGTTAAAATGTTACCAATTTTTAAATAAGTGATTAGTTATATTTAAATTTTTTTTAATTTAATTAAACAGAATTTTTTGAAAGTTTCTATACTGATTGACAAATTAAACCATGATCATATAAAAACTCAAGCTACCGCACTAATGCACCTTAAAAACAAATTGAAATAATCTAGATTATCAACTAACGCAAACAACAACAAAATCCCGTTCGTTCTATACCAAGAAAAAGAGCGGTAAGCAATAATGCAATTTTTGCTGCCGCCGCAAGCAAGACAACAAAGTAGTTTGAAAATTAACTTCGTCTAAACAATCTAATTGCTTCTGTTACAAATAAACAAACACATGAGTAAAGAGAAGAAAATTACACGCGTGGAGAAACTAATTGTTGACTTGCACATAGAAAAAAGGACTAATTTAGTAATGATTAATTATCATTATCATTAATAATAGGTTGGTGAGAGGTAATTTGATCTCTCGCATTTTGCATATTTTTGTTCATTATTTGTTTTATTATATACGTTATTAATGCATATTTATGCTTGAGTGTACGTAGGCAATTATTAATTCTAGTTTGATAGGTGATTACACCCTATTATTTTTGTTTGATTAATTGTAATTGCACTTTACTTTCATTTTAAAGTCCTAGTTTGTTTTATTTTGCCAAAATGTAGTAAAATTACCCAAAAAGTTTTTTTGGAACTGAAAAATCTGAACAGTTTGAAAAACAAAAAATTTATACTTTTTATTTAATTTTTCATAATTAAAAAACTGATTGGTTATTTTTACATGTAAAATTTTTAAATGTTATTATTTCAGTTTCTTTCGTCATATTGTGCAGTTAAAATTAAAAAAAAATGATTAATATAAAAATTAAGTTTTTATTGCTACAATCCTTAGATAACAAAATTTACAATTTCTTTAAAAAACAGTAAAAATGAAAATTAATGTTAATATTTTGAACAAATCTAAAATTTAAAATTATCAAAATTATTATTCAAAAGCATCCAAGTAAATAATTTTTTACCCCATCAAAAAATTAAAAATAATTTGCAAAAATTAAATACAAAAATATTTTTAAGTAATGCATAATTTGACTTCAATTGTTATGTATTTGTTTCAACTAAAATTTGAAGAGATACAAAAAAATTAATTAAATTGACCAAAAATTTTATTAATATTTAATTTTAAAAATTTTAAGGTTCAAACATTTTTACATAATTGAAAACTTTTAATTAAATTAAATTTTAAGTTAAAATTGTAAATTTAAAGCTATCTAAAACAAATATTTGAATTGAATCTTTTTCTTAATTATTCGGTGTAATTGGATTTATTATTTTCTAAAAATTTTTAAAAACTAAACCCAAATTAATTAATTCAGTAATTAAGTTTAAGTTAAAAAAGCGTCTAAAATAATTTTAAAGTAAATACGTTATTGATATAGTCAAGAAAGCTTAAATTTTTTTTAAAATTCTTTAAAAAAAATTTAATAATTGTAAAAATTAAATTGTCGTGTATTTTTTTTTATATATTAATTATTATTTTATTATTAATTAAAAAAAAATAAAATTAAAAATTAAATTAAAAAAAAAATTCTTGATAGTTTAAAGTTTTGAACTTTTTTAAGTTTTAAACTTATACATTTTAAAAACAAATGCAATTAAAATTTTAAATTCAGATTTTAAATTTAAATGATCTGATTTCTAAAATTGATATCTAAATTTAAAACAAAAATTAGGATTTTATTTATTGTTGTTTAATTTGATTTTAATCAATTTTTTTATAATTTTTAAAAAAATTTACGATATGTTATATTTGTATTTTTGTGTTAATAAAATTTTTAATATTACTTTTAAAATGTTGAGCATCTTTTTAGTAACTCAACTTGGTAGTTGTTTAAAATTTTTTCTGCTTGGACGTTTTTAAGTTTCAGTTAATTTTTTTAAACATTTAATATTTAAAAATTATTTTCTAATTTAGAAAAAAATTGAATATAATTATCTTTTAGTGGCAATAACTTAAATTCATTAAAAAAAAATTGAATTATTTAGTGTGAATAAGATTATTATTTTTAAAAAATTTAAAAATCTGCAATTATTTAATTCAACCTTTAAGTTTATGTTAAAGAAGAGCCCGAAATAATTTATACTAATTACGTTTTTTGTTACTATTTTCAAAACCGTTTTTTTTTTAAATTTAAAAAAATCTGCAATTATTTAATTCAAACTTGAGTTTATGTTAAAGAGGAGCCCGAAATAATTTATACTAATTACGTTTTTGTTACCATTTTCAAAAACCGTTTTAGTCAAAATACCAACAATTAATGAATAAATTTCGCTTAAAAATTATAAATATTAAAAAAAATTAAAAATTAAATTGTTGTATGCGGTTTTTATATTTAATATTAAAAATCTTTAAAAGTTATTAATTAAAATAAATATAAAATAAAGAATTCATTTTCAAAAAATTTAGCACAAACTAAGTGATTTTCAAAAGTGACATCTTCTAATTTTATTATTTTTGATTGAAATTAGAAAACTAGACAAAAATGTTAAAACTTTATAAAGTTTAAAGAATAAAAAATATGATTTAAGAAATATTATTCTTAAACGTTTAAAATTTTTAATTTTTCATTTTTTGAACTTATTTTAAGTTTTAAACTTTTACTTTTTGAAAATAAATTCAAATAAAATTTTAAATTGATATTTCAAATTTAATTAATATGATTTCTAAATCAAATTCTAATTTAATAAAATTAAAAAAAAATTAATAGTTAAAATTAAAATTAAAATTAGAAATTACAACCATAATAATTTTTAAGAATGAAAATAAATATAAAATAAAAACTAATTAAATACTAACATAAAAGAATTGAAACATTTTGTAATATTATTAATTTTAATAAATATTCAAAAATTAGAGCAAAATAGTAAATTTTTTACTTTTTGTTGATTGGTTTGTATTTATTAATAAAACACGTATAAAATAATAAATTTTGTTTTTTAATTTTTTTAATTCAAAATTTGTAATTTTAAAAATTTTTAAATATTTAAAAAATCGGGCAAACAACCTTACGTTATTTTAAATATTATTTTTTTAAATACTTTTGACATTAGAAAAAAACAAATTTTTTTTTCAATTTAAATGTTCAATTTTACAATATTTAAAAACAAAATTGACATTTTTTAAAGACTAAAATTTAAAAAATTAAATTTAAATTTTAAAAAATCTAAAATTTAAAATTATATATGTTGAATTTTATTAATATAAATTTATCAAATTAAATTAGTTTTACAATTATGAACAATGTTAAAAAAATATATTATGAAAGCGCAAAATATTTTATAAAAAATGCATAATTTGATTTCAAGTTTAAATAAAATATGCAACTTATTATTTTACTTGTAATAAATGCTTGACAATTGCAAAAATTCTATGCCAAAAACTAATTGCAAATTCCCACACATTTTTAAGAAAAAAATTGTTACTTATTTGATTTAAATAGAATTTAAAGAAGTGAAAAAAAATTAATTGAAATGACAACGTAAAAATGAAAAAATTATTACATAATTAAAATTTTTTTAAACTTAATTGAATAGTTTTTTAAAACAAATACATAATTTAAAAAAAAAATTAATTTTTTTTTTAGTTATTTAATGTAATTAAAATTATTAAATTCTAAAAAAAATAAAAAAATTAAACCTGTAATACTAATTAATTATTTTACTCTTTAAGTTAAAAGTTAAAAGGAGCCACCAAAGTAATTTTAAACTTAATATGTTTTTCTCACCATTATAAACATTAATTTTGATTAACAAAATTTTAGATTTCAAATTTAATTGATATAATTTCTAAAATAAATATTTAAATTTTTGAAAAATGATTTTGATTGAGAGTTCAATTTAATTAGAATTTTAAAAATTTAAAAAAAATTGTCTGTAATTAGTATATTTAGCTTATATTAATAAAAACTTTAAAATATTATTAAATTGTTTAATATTTTTTTGAATTTTTTTAATTTATTATTTCAAATTTATTAGAATTAAAAAAAAGGTTTTTTTAAAACTAAAAATTAGTGATTTAAAATTTACAACAATCTAAATAATTGTTTTATAGTCTTTTAATCCTTTACTTTTTATTATTTTTACAATTTTTGAAAATTAGTATTTCTAATAATTTTACAAATTTTAAATTTTTTCAAATTTTGTTCAAGCATTATTAACTTTGTTAATATTTATTTTTTTTATAATAGTTTTAGATTGTAATTGTTAGAAACTTGTGATTAATATATTTTTAAAAAATAATAAAATCTATTGTTAAACTTTCATATTTAAAAATAAAAGCTGTACTAAAAGTACATAAGTAGATTTAAAACCTGCAACAA
Organism: Abscondita cerata; assembly: GCA_030710515.1. Lineage (NCBI taxonomy): Eukaryota > Metazoa > Arthropoda > Insecta > Coleoptera > Lampyridae > Abscondita > Abscondita cerata. The sequence continues at coordinate 35,935 of JALBCR010001403.1, read as the reverse complement.
TTTTTTAATTTTTTAACCCTTCACTTTTTTATTATAATTACTTTTTCAATTTATTATCCTAAACAAAAATTGATTATTTTATAATTTCTTGTGGTTCTTGTAGCAATTTTTTGAAAATTTTTATTTTTCTAATTATTTTATAATAATTCCAAAGTTAGTTTTTGTTTTAAATTTTACAAATTTTAGTAGGAGCAATATTAATATTTTTATTTATTATTCAAAAATTTTATAATATTAGTTGATAGAACTTTTGTGTTAATTTTTTTAATTTATAAAGTAATAAAATATATTGATGAACTTTTCATATTAAAAATAATAAACCTAAATTTTTTTTAAGTAAAAATAAATTTAAAATTAAAAATAGCATTGCTTAACTATGTTAAATTAATATTTCTTTCATTTTATTTATTTTTTATGTCATCGTTAAGCAAAATTAAATTAAATCAATTTAAATAATTTTTTTATAAGTATTTTAACTTTTATTTGTTTATTATATTTACGTTTTCAATATTTCATTTTAAACAAAATATTTTTATAATTCCTAGTAGCCAATTTTTAAAAATGTTTATTTTATAATCATTTATTCAAACTTTAAATTTGTTGTTTAATTGATTTAAGATTTCAGTACAAGAATTATTAATTTAAAAAAAAAATATTGTTAGATTATAATTTATTGAACTTTGTTTAAAATATTTTAAATTTGAGTATCATCTAAACTTTTTAAAATTTTATTTTATTTATTTATATTGTTATAGTATGAAAAAATGTATTAAATTTTAAAATTAAAACATTGTACTAAGCAATAAACTGACTATATTTATTTAAATTTTTAAAAACTGTTATTTTTGTATTATTAAATAAAAAAATTTAAAAAATTCTAAATTAAAAAGTATTTTTTATGTTTAAAATTTTATTTCAATTTTTGATCATGTTATTTCTTTATTGATTAATTAATTAATTAATTATAATTTAATTTAATATTAACAAATTGATAAATTGATTTTTTCAATACTTACATTTTTAATTTTGTCTTTTTGAATTTTTAAATGTTATAGTTTTTTGATTAATACAATTATCAAAATTTTGTTTAAATTTTGGTTAATTTTAAAAATATTAAATATTGTAAAATTTATATTTACTGTTGTTTTGTTTGTTTTTGATTTTTGCGTTTACTAAAATTTTAAAATCCTAAAATTTTTTGTTTAAAAATTTATTTAATTTAAAATTTAATATTTAAACAAATAATTGTAATTAATAAATCAATATTGTACATTATAATGTTGTTATTAATTTTTTTTTTGTAATTTATATATAAATAGTTTTAAATTCGTCTTAAAATATTTAAAAAAAAAATTGATAATTGCAAAAAATTAAATTGTCGTGTAATTTTTTTTATATGTAATATTAAAACTTTAAAATTATTAATTAACCCAAATTAAATTAAAACATCCATGTTAATTTAAAAGAAATTTAAGGATAAACTAAATGAAAATCGTAAAACCTTGTAAAATTAAAAAAAAATTTTTGATGGTTTAAAATTTTGAACTTTATAAGTTATAAGTTTTAAACTTATAAAACAAATGCAATTAAAATTTGAGATTTAAATTTCAAATTTAAATGGTCGATTTTTAAAATTGATATTTAAATTTAAAACAAAAATTAGATTTTATTTATTGTTGTTTATTTTAATATTTTAATCAATTTTAAATAATAAAAAATAAAATTGGGATTTGTTACATTTTATTTTTGTGTGTTAATAAAATTTTTTAAATTATTATCAAAATTGTGTTGAGTACTTTTTAGTAATTCAACTGAAATTTTTTTCTTGTAAATTTTTTTACGTTTAAGTTAATTTTGTATCCTTTAATTATTTAAAATTTTTATATTTTAATTTTAAAATAAATTGGTTATATTTGTTTTTTAGTAGCAATAACTTACTTAAATTTTTAAAAATTGTATTATTTTTTTTAATTATGTAATGTAATTAAAATTATTATTTTTAAAAATTTAAAAAAAAAAAAAAAAACGCAATTATTTAATTCAATTTTTAAATTTACTGACAAAAAGGCATGAAACAATTTTAGACTTATTATTAATTTTTAATTTTTAATGGTATAGTTTTTTATTGAAAAATTATCAAAATTTTGTATGGAATTTTGGTTAATTTTAAAAAATATTGAATATTGTAAAATTTATATTTACTGTTAGTTTGTTTGTTTTTAGTTTTGCTTTGATAAAATTTTAAAAATCCTAAAATTTAAATTTTTTTGTATTTTAATAGAATTTATTTACTTAAAAAATCTGATATTTTAAATAAGTAATTGTAATTAATAAATCAATATAATACATTCTAACGTTGTTATTAATTTTTTTATAAATTCAAAATTTGGTAATTTATTTAAACTTTTCACTTTTCAAATCAAATCAAATCAAAGTTAGCGTTTTTAAGCAGCTTCCAGAACAAAAAAAATAAACCTTAATCCCCCTAATTATAATTAATGATGTAACTAAAACTAAAATACAACTAAGTATGGTTAATAAATAACACATGAAGAAATCAAGAAAAAATTAGTTTTAATTTAACTAAGCGTTATTAAAAAGTCTCGTAACACTAATTTATGAATAATTAAAACTAAAAGTGGAATATTTGCTCAACTTACTAAATTAATGATTATGGGTTCAATCATGCATGAACTAATGAATTGCGTAAATTAATGGTGCGATTGTATGCAAACTAAATTTATTAACCGATTTCTCAAATTTATTTAGTAAGTACTTAAAAAAATTTCAAAAAATTGAACAATTATTTAGCTTGACTTGAGTGATCTGACTTGACAAAAACTTTTTTTTGTAATGTTTTGAAACATTGACGATAAAATTAAAAAATTATACATAGTATGGGTCATCAAACTGTATAGTTTTAAAAAAAATGTCAAGGTTAGAAATTCTTCTTTAATTTATTTTTGATTATATAGTAAAGCATAAATTACTTACTTTTTTGTGTTATTTTAGAGTTGAATAAATTGATTATTGCTAATTTAGCATTAAAACAATTTTTTCGTTGTGCTTATGATTTGTGTGTTTTTTTGACTTTTTGATGCGGAATATTATTAAAAAGTGTGTTTATAATAACGATTATTGTTTTAGATTTCAATAAAAATTAAAAATTTTATTATGCAAATATTGGTAATTTTAAAACAATAATATATGACGTCCTATTTCCGTCATTTTTAAACTAATTTAGGACGTTAACCTTAATATTGTTTAAGAAAAATACAAAAGTATTGTTTTATCGTATTATTCAGAATGTCACGTATATATAACGTCATTTTATTCGGTGTTTAGTTAAAGATGTCAACGTATTCTGTAATTTTTTAATGTATTAGTAAATTAAAAAAACAAAAATAATTTAAAAATGAAAAAAATTGAGTGACTTAAAACTGACTCAAATTTATATTGAAATAAATAGATTAACGAGCTTTATTTAAATTTTTATGCAAACCAATTAAACAAGTGTTTTCAAAATTTGCAAAATTAATTCCTTAAATTTTTTATGACTCGATAATAAAATAAACATTAAATTTTATTTTGCTCAAGTAAACAATTACACAATCAATTGGCAACATACGCTTTTATTGATTGTTTTTGAAAAAATAAAAATTGTAGCATGATTAGTATCTTCAAAAAAATTCAATTTTTAATTAAGACAAAAATTTTAGAAAGTTTTTTAAACTTTATTTATCAGTTTTAAGCTAATTATTTACATCGTACCTACTAATACAACAAAACTGACGTAAAAATGACGTAAAATTACCTAAAAATGCCGCTTTTTTTAATTCCAAAAGATTAACCAACAAATATCAAAGTGTTTAATGTTGAGAATTTTTAGACAATGTTATATTTCCGCCATTTTTTAACTGAATGTAAGACGTTAACATTAAAGTTGTTTAAAAACATAAAAAATATTGTTTTATAATATTAATTAGAATGTAACGTATAAAAAACGTTACTTTTTGCTTTTCGTTTAAGATTATAATGTATTCTGTGATTTGTGATTTTATTAGTAAATTTTCAAAAAACAAAAATTAAAAAACAATAATAAAACCAGGGTTTTTAGTTTTAGAGTGACTGATATTTAACGTTTTTAAGCAAATCAAAAAACAAGTGATTTCAAAATTTGCATAAATTAGTTGTTTGGGTCGGTAAGAAAATAATTTTTTTAAAAACAAATAGGTTGTATAACTTACTTTTCTAACAAACCATTTTTTTAACAATAATTAAGCTTTTGTTTTGTTGCTTAAACTTTAAAAACTAAAAATATTTTTCTTTAAAACACAATATTGAAAATTATTCAGAATTAATAAGAATTTTGAGAAAGTGTAAATTTTTTATATGACGTACTGTTTTGTTACCAAAATTTTTAAAAATTTAAAAATAACATACTGACTAGATAGTGACGTAAAAATGACGTAAAGCTTCCTTAAAAATGTCAATTACTCTGTAAACCCAAAAAATTAACGAATGAATATAAAAGTGTTTGATATTGAAAATTAAAGAAAAATAATATGTGATGTGTTTATTTTCGTCATTTTTTAACCGAATTTATGACGGTAACAATAATAATGTTTTAAAAAACACTAGAATATTAATCAGAATGTAACGTATAAATAACGTCATTTAATCGTTTTTTTAGTGAAAGGTGTCAACGTATTCTGTGATTTTGAATTTATTAGTAAATTTTTAAAAACATAATTAGTGTAAAAATGATAAAGAAATTTTGAGTTTAGAGAGACACAGGGTTTACTCAAATTTACCAAACAGAATAACGGGCTTTATCTAAATTTTTATGCAAATCAATTAAACAACTGTTTTCAAAATTTGCAAAAATTCAATTTCTAAAAATTTTTATAACTATAAACTTAACATTAAATTGTTGATTTAATAATTTGATTCTTTTAAAAATAATTTTTTTTATTTAAATTTGAACGTCAATACGTCACATTTTCATCTAAGGTTTTAACATCAAAATGACGTTAGTATATATTTTGATTCAGTTTTTAATACAAATATTTTTTTGAAATCATACCGTATTTTTTTAGCCAACTGAAATATTAATTCTTCTTCTTTTAATTATAATTGAGTTTTTTGTTGCTACAAATTTTTGCATTATAATTTTAAAAAGTTTAAAAATATTTAAATATTTTTAAACTATTATTAATCAGTTTTAACCACATGAAATACGTCGCCAATTAAATTTTTGTCAAAACTTAAAAATAACTTACTGATCAAGAATGTGACGTAAAAATGACGTAAACTTACCTAAAAAATATCACCTACTTTGTATTACAAAAGATTGTTTGATGTTGAGAACATTTCAGTCAGAGTTAAATCACGTATTATTTACGTCATTTTTAACCAATTTACGACGTTGATATTAAAATTGTTGTAAAGTTATCGTATTCTGTGATTTTTGATTTTATTAATAAATTTTTCCAAAAAACAAAATAGGTGTGAAAATAATGAAACATCTTTTCAGTTATAGTGATTTAATATTTAGACAAGGATAGAATAAAGAGTGTTTATCTAACATAATCAAAAACAAAATATGCAAAAATTGTTTTCTAAACATTTTTTTGGAAATAAAAATTAGTATTAAACTAAATTTCACTTAAGTTACTAATTGCAAACTCTAGCATTAAAAATTTAAAATTTTTTAAAATTTTAAAATATACAATTTTCAATAAAACTAATAAGGTTTTTAAAAATTTGTAAACTTTTATTTATCGGTATTAACCGAATTAGTTACGTCGCCAATTAAAAGTTTTAGAAACTTAAAATAACGTAATTATCACAAAATGACGTAAAAATGACGTAAAATAACATTAACTTTTTTGCTTTTAGTTTAAGATTTTAATGTATCCTGTGATTTTAATAATAAATTTTTGATAAAAACACAATTGAAAAAACAATGATAAAAACTGGTTTTGAGTTATAGAGTGACTGAAGACTTACTTAAATTAATTTATACAAAGACAGAATAACTGTTGTTTATCTAAATTTTTATGAATATTGATTAAACACGTAATTTAAAATTGGCAAAAATTAATTCCTAAAAATTATTTTAGGTCAGAATAAAAAATGCATTGTAATTAAAAATTTATTTATTTTAACAATCACAAATTCAATTGGCATTATATGCTTGCTTTGATTATTTTTGAAAAAATAAAAATAAGCAAGTTTTCTTTGTTTAAGTTCATACGTCACTTTTAGTGTTTTTTGGTTAAGTTTCTAACGTTGAAATAACGTCAATAAGCGTTTTTTATTAAATTTTAGTACAAATAAATTTAATAAACAAACGTTATCACAAAACTCCACATCGCATTGATAAGTAAAAAATAAATTTGCGTTTTAGAAAAAAATGGTTCAAACAAAAGTTATAGACAACAGATTTTTCAACTACTTTTTACCTTCAACTTTTTTGAAAAATTGATATTGGTGGAGATACTGTTACGTGTCACGTATATTTTAGTAAATACTTATCGGATAATTTAAACAAAAGTTATGTATAATTAAATTATGAACAACTTTTATTTAAAATAAAAATCTGTTAAATGTGTTAAAACCGAAAATCTGTGGCTAAATAGATTATGCCTAAAATCTAATCAAATCAACTTAAATTCTTTGAAAACATAAACATTACGTTTTATAACATTAGTTAGAATGTAACGTATAAATAACGTCACTATTTTCGTACTCTTTAGTGATTTTAATGTGTTCTGTGATTTTTGATGGTTTTATGTGTAAATTTTGTCACTGATTGACTTAGTAGTGTTAAAACATTTTCATGGGTTTTTGTCACAAACTGTTCTTTTCTTTACTTTTAATATTATTTTTCAGTATCATTGTAAACGGGGGTGTTTTTTTAAGATTACAACATTTAAAAAATTTTTTTGTTTTTACTTAAAATAAACAATGTTTGAAGAACTTTCTGTTGACAGTTATTTTTTTGCCAATTTATTGATTTAACCAATAAGTATTAATTAGAATGTGACGTAAATATGACGTCAGTTTTTGGATATAATCACATTTGCAAATCAACTGCTTACTTTAATTTTTTTAAAGTGTTAATTTTTAATAAAACGCAAACTTTTTAAAACAACCTTTTACCTTACGTACTTTATTCGTCATTTTAAACAAGTTATAGACGTTTATTAAAAAATTCAAAAATTATTTTTGATTTATATACTGTATATTCAACACGTTTACCTTTTAAACTTTATTTATTATATGACGTACTTTTTTCGTCATTGTTAATCGATTACTGACGTCTTTATAAATGTTTTAAACACACAAAAGATATTATAATGTGCCGTAAATATGTGTTAATTTGTTTTAAATAAAAATTTTAATCAAACAAATATTTATGGAAACCGTTAAACAACTCGTGATTTTTTCGTCATTTTTATGACGTCTTCTTACCTTGTGTTTATTGCTGGATTTCGATATTGTAATGGCAAGACCCTACACAATCCTTATCGTACACATGTACAATGTCAGATTTAGTAACGTCTCGTGGCGGAAAAAACGAACCTTCGCTGGCCGAAATATCATTGCACGGACGCTCCAGACCAATATGGCAGTTCGTCTAACCCGTTCAACTTATCCAAAAGTCCAAATTTGTCCATCCCCGTATATCCGGTGTAAAGAGTGTGAACTTCTGCCAAAGTACCATTTCGCTGCAAAATTGTAACCATAAAGACATGACGGAAAATCCATAAAGTCAAGGTAACCTTGATTAGCAAAACCCATTTTCTCCATTGGTCTTTTTTGTTTTTGGATAAAATTTGTGGGCGAGCGACACCAAAGAATCTTCGTAACCGAAGACCAACTGGTCGGCGGTTATCGCGACGAAGGGATGGTAGTTTCCCATGCTGAGGGCGAACGAAATGGTTTTTTGTATTAAGTAACCAAGAGAGTTTGACAGCGAAGACAAAGTCTGCAAAAAATCATGTCTGCAAAGCGATTTTTGCAAAATCGTAGACTCACCAGGCATGGGGATATTAGAGCACAGTCAGCAGCTTGTTTTTTGTCCACTGAAGCTCAGGAACAAACTGAAGAATTTTCTTGTGCTTGATACGACACCGTTCCGTTATCGTGAAACTTGATGTTGACTTTTGCATGTCCTCCCTAAATAAAAGAAAAAATAAATCGCGTAACACCCGCGGTGTTGCGTGACCCACTAACACGTAAAAATATTGAACGTTACGTGTTATCAAAAACGTTTACGTTACGTAAGCGCCGAAAAGAAGACGTTTTTACATGCACATGCAAATTGCAAGTATAAACAAAAACTTTCTCCTCATATGCAACAACATAACCAGATAATTATGTTTAATAGCTTTGACATGATCTATTTAACGAAATGTCTTCGTAGCGTGCAGCTTTTCATCTCTTCTTTATCTTTAATTATTGATATTTTTGTAATTTGTTGTTGTAATATACGTGTTGCGTTGCGACCAACTTTCACGTATGTCAACGTGTTCGTTGCGTAAATTTTTGGGTATTTTATATTAAATTAATTGCTATCAAATTCACGTTCTATTTGGTTGTCAAAAATGTTTACAATCGCCCTATTAGCACTGAGAATTAATTACCAACATATCAAAAATTAATTATTACTTTGAGCTTATTTTGTTTCCACGTGCTCAGAGTATTCCAGTCAGTCACTTTAATTAAAACTAACTTACTTAATTAACCAATAATTGTATTGACACGGTTAGGTTTCGAAAACAAAAGAATAAAAAATATGTCAGTCAGTAAAATTTGTTGTCAGTCATATATTACGGTAAAACCCCCACTCAATTGATTACTTACTTAATTAGTTTAATTATTTAAAAAATAAAAGGCTTTTGTGCAAATCAGTGATTATAGTCAGATTAATTAATGAATTAAATGTTTTTTAATTAAATTGATTTAATCAGTGGCTAATAAGTACGTAAAATGTCAGTCACTAAATCAGTCAAAAGTTAATAAGTACTTTTATTACTCAATTAGTAAAATCAACGTTCAAAATTACTTCATTAGTTAGTTACTCGTTGAATTAGAATCAGACGATGATTTAATAAAATCAAGAAAGTAATTAGTTAAGAAATTAGTACCTCTCAAAATCAATTAGTTAATATTCAATTAATTAATAATTGATTAAATTACTTTAATTACTTACTCGGTTAATGTAAATAATCAATTAAAAAAATTGGTTAACGGAGACACAAAGGTAAAACTATGATTTAGTAAAAATTAATTCATACGTCACTTATTTACTTGATCAATTGATTTATCAAACCTATTGTTTTAATTAATTATATAAAGTCTTGTTCTCTGAAACTTACTAAGCAATTAGTAACTAACTAAATTAGTAATTTGTTTAAATAATTAAGCAAATACTTCATCGCGTAACTCATAAACTAATTAGTAATTTTAGTTGGTTGTAATTTAGTTGATTTGATAATAAAACTAATCAATTAGTAAATACCAAGAAAATCAACTAGTAACAAAATTTGTCCGTCAATTAGTCAAAGCAAATAATTGAGTTAGTAACTTTCTTAGGGTTTAGAATATTAATTATGCAGCATTCAGTTAATTAATGATAATTACACTAGGTAGTGACTTATACAATTATTTAAATAAAATAATATAAAGAAACATAACTATACAAATACTAAATATTAATTAAGTAGTCAATCAGTTAAGTACGTCAAAGAATAATTGAGCTTAACAGTTACGAAAATTCTGTTAATTAGTAAGTAGGTTAGTAATTCTATCAATGTTTTACCAAATAATGATAATACTCAAGTAATAAATAAATTGTTATTTTATTGCTAGTTCCAGATTATCAATTAGTTAACAGAATCTTTACTTAGTGATACATTTACTTACGTCAGAAATAATTTAAACATTATCAATTACCTAGTTACGTAATATTTAGTTACAGTTTAATTAAACGTTGATTTTTTTTGACCACTAATCAACTAATTAATTAGCCTACTTAATTATTTTATTAACGTCAGTCAATCATTTAGTCTACTCACGTCAGTCCCGTAGTCAATAGACTTGTATTCAAACCTTGAAACAACTTTTGAACAAAAATTTATTTGGATTTGAAATAGTGTCAAACTCATTTGTTTAGTTGCCTGACAATCAATCAGTCAGTTATAATTCAGTTAATTAGTAATTTATACAATAGTGCCAAGTGTTTAATAATTAATTTAATAGGTGGCTTAGATAGTCATTTACCTACTTCCTTACTTGTATAATCAGTAAAAAATTCGTCAGTCACTTATTAAGATTAAAATAATGAAATTTTAAAATTATTTAGATACAAACTCAAAATTTAAAAAATAATTAATAACACTAAGTCAATTAGTCAATCAATTAGTCAAAATTTACTTAACCAGTTTGTAACTTGCATTTAAAATTAATGTGTCAGTCAGAGTATTGAAGCGATTAATTGCCTAATTGTTAAAATTCTTGCAAATGTACAAAAATTATTAAGTACACACTGTTAACTAACTTCTGATTTCTTAATTAGTGCGTCACTATGTTCCTAAGTAAATCAAAAAATGCTTTAATTGTCGGTATCTAACTAATTAGCTAGCATAAAATTGATTTAAATTAATTATTGCTTAAAAATACGTCAGTAAGTGAATCAAGAATTAAACAAAAATTATTTACTTAATTGATTTAATAAATTAAGATTAAATTGATATTATGCAAAATATGACTGAACTTGTACAAAATAATTAAAAATTATGAATGACGTAGTAATTTAAGATGCTAATTAGTCTGCTAATATTGTGTAATTATTTGGTAATTCAACATTTTGTAATAATGTTAGTGTCAATCATCCAAATAATTATTAATTAATTAAAAATAAATAATATTTTTATCGGAACCCAAAGAAATGTCAGTCACTCATGTAATAGCTATTAAATTAGTAAGACAGTGTAATCACTTACTTATTTATTTATTATTTATTAATTTTTTTTAATTAGTGAATCAGTGAATACTAAAATAATTAAATATAAATTTAAAATAAATTTAATTAAACTAATTAATTAATCATGAGGTTTTTTTAATTAGTCCTAAAAACAATTTACATTTTGAGTAAGTAATTAACAATTTAAAAAATGTACAAATTAGATCTGCGTGAATCAATTAAATGACACGTACATGCTAAGTTAGTAGTATAAACTTAAATCAAATTTAGTTAATTAATTTGACCTAATTAATTAATAAATTAATTAGTTAGTAAATTATTTAGTTAGTCAAGTATTGTTTTGTATATCAGTCACGTTTGTAATACTACTATTGTCACTAATTAATTAATGAACCCTATTAATTAATTTAAGTAATTATTAAATTTATTTTTTTTAAAAAGTTTAAATGTTTTAATTAAGTACAAAATTAAATAGCATTTAGAATGTTTTCTGATAGACTGACAATTACTATCAATAGCTAAGCTTATCAATACCGTAATTAGTAAATCAATTGATACTAACATAATCACACATAAAAACAAAAAATCTTGTTTAATAATTGAAAAGTTACTCAATATTGCTGGTTGGTTTTTTAGTCAGTTATTGTGTGATTGTAATTGATTAATTAATTAGATTAATTAAAATCAATAACAATATTAAGCAACTAGTAAACTAGTCGGTTTATAATTGTCATTGTTATAAAACCGTCAGTCATTATGACTTTATTTTTGGTAAATAAAACTTTATTAAGAGTAAACATTAATTATGCAATTAGCAAGAGTTGCAATTATTATTTACTAAATTCTATGTGCTTAAACAGATCGTAAGAAAAATGTAATTTTTTTACAGAAGTAAAAATAAACTAATTAGTAATTAATAGGTTTTTTAATATTTTAAACAAACAGCTAATAAAAGTTAGTCTAAGTTTTATTAATCATTTACTCGTTTCTAAAATCAAATAATTAAATTGACACGTAATTACAATAATCATTTAAAAATGTATTTTTGTCCAAAATTGTATGATGCAAAGTTTTTATTTTCCTAATTGGTTCTTCGATAAGTTACTAATCGGTTGCATTAATTAATTAGTAAAGAAATGATTAAACCGATTGATCAATTGGTAACTTATTCATCTATTTAATGAAATAGTTTGTTATATGACTTATCAATTGTTAATTATTTAGCATTAAAATTACTTATTTAATTCAATTAGTAACTTAGTAGCTACGGTTAGCCACAGTAAACAAATAGTTTGCTATTTGCAAAATTTATTGTGAGACGCAATGAAATAACGTGTCAGTAAATATTTGATTTACTAAGGATATCAATTGATTAACTAAGTAACTCTCCTTCATAAGTAATGTAACATTTCTAACATAATTAAAGAGTAATTTACTTATAACAATCTACAATCGAAACATATAGGTATTTTACTCAATCAATTACTAATTAAAATTAATTAAATAAAATCTAAGACATTTTATTTTAATTGATAAAGCAACAATTAGAGAGTTAGTAAACAAGTTTTTGTTTTTAATCACAATGACAAAAGTCAGTTACTACGCAATGGTTATTTAATAATTTATTAATTTGTTAATACAAATTAATTGATTTAATTAGTAAAATACTGTAAAGTTAGTCAAGTAAGATACAATAGTTTATTTAATTAGTAACTATGTTAGTCAGTTATAGTTTGTTGTGTTGAAACAAAAATTTAATAAAAATTTATTTAATTGATTTACTAATTCTAATAACTTGACAATTAAATTCCGATTACTGAGTTACGGTTTTAAACTTCATATCAGTGTAAGTAGGTGTGTGACCAGTTAAACAAATTAAGTAAATTAATCAGTAAATTACTATAAAAATTACTTAAATTAGTAATCAATAGCTTATTTGGTCAATAACTGTGTCAGTCGGTTACATTTGCGATGTTGGCGCATTAATTCAATTAGAAAAATATTTATATGGCTATTTAGTTATGGTTTAAACGCTCTGTTGGTTAATAAATCAAATTAACTATTTTATTAGTTGACTGACAGTTAGAAATCAGTTAAAAATTAAATAATAATCCAAATTAATTTAATTTATCAGTAAATTACTAAAAACTTACGGCAGTAAGCAAACTATAGTTTATTCATCCAATAACTCGGTCAATCAGTTACTGAATCAGTCGGTAAATGATTGGTCAATTAGTTAATACAATATATTATTAGTTGACTGACAGTTAGTAACAAGTCAAATAATTACACAAATTAATTAATTTAATCAGTAAATTACTTTAAATTAGTCAAACAAGCAATCAATAGCGTATTTAGCCATTAAGTATGTCAGTCAATTACAGAATGTTAATGCACAAAAATGTTAGTTTACCAACTTTGTTAACCTGACAATTAACTACCGGATCCTAAGTTATGGTTTTAAACACTGTCAGTGAATAAATCGTTAGTCATTTAATTCAATTACCCAATTTAACAATTGACTGACAGTTAGTAACCAGTAACGAATAAATTAATTACCAAAATTAATTAAATTAAGTAGTAAATTACAATAAAAATATGCAGTTACTAGTTTACTAGACTAATAATTAGTAATCGATTAGTTAAATCAAATCTCAAAACATTTTATTTTAATTAATAAAGCAACAGCTAAACAGTTAGTAAACAAGGTTAGTTTTTAACTACGTATCATCGGTTAGACACACTATAAATGAGTAGGTGTCAGTCAATTAGTGCACAATGGTTATGTAATAATTTGTCAATAAAAACAGCACTTAGTCAGTAGTTCTACATTAACAATTACATAAATTGAAATATTGATTAACCGACAAATTACATGAAAATTAATGATCATTAAGTACTTACTCAATATTTAAGTTTGATAATCAGTGAATCAAAACGATGTTAAAGGAATCAGATAATAAAGCAATTAACCAATTAATTGAATACTGGCTATTTATAGTTAGTAACTAGTTACAAATTAAATGATTACCATGAAATTAATTAGTGATATACTATATAAAATAGTCAAGTAAAGAAACAATACTTTATTTAATTAGTAACTACGTTAATCAGTTATAGTTGTTGTGTTGAAACAAAAATTTATTAAAAATGTATTTAATTAGTTACTAATTCTAATAACTTGACAATTAAACCCCGACTACTTGAGTTATGGTTTAAACACTGTCAGTACGTATCGGTTAGTAAAACTATAAATGAGTAGATGTCAGTCAATTAGTGCACAATGGTTATGTAATAAGTTATCAATTTGTTGAAGCAAAAATGTATTAAAAATTATTTAATTGGTTACGAATTCTAATAACTTAACAATTAAACCCCGACTACTTAGTTATAGTTTAGACATCCCATCACTGCAAATAGTTAGTCATCTAGCAACCAGTTAAACAAATTAATCAGTAATTTAATAATTTAAAATGTTAATTTGTTAATTAATCAGTAACAATTTAGTTACGGTTTAAACGCTCTGTCAGTAAATAAATAGTTGGTTATTTATTTAATCAAATTAACTAATTGATTAGTTGCCTGACAGTTAGTAACTAGTTACAAACTCAATAATTACTCAAATTAATTTAATCAATCAGTAAATTACTATAAAACTTACTAAAGTAAGCAAACTATAGTTTATTCACCCAATAACTCTGTCAGTCAATTACTGAATTAGTCGGTAAATGATCGGCCAATATTTAATTAGTCTAATAATAATTAATGTTACAGACAAATTATTAGGCGACTGACAGTTACAAGTCAAATAATTACATAAATTAATTAAATTAATCAGTAAATAACTGTAAAATTAATCAAGTAAGCAATCAATAACTTATTTAGTCATTAAGTATGTCAGTCAGTTACAATTGGGGTGTTTATGCATAACAAAACTATTTAATTGGTTACCAATTCTGTTAATCTGTTAATTAACTTAAATTAATTTAATTAATAAGTAAGAAAATAACAATAAAAGTTTTGTCTAGTGAGCAAACATTAGTTTATTCAACCAATAAGTGTATCAGTCAGTTATGCGGTCATTTTATCAATCATTTGCAAATGTTTAAATTCTAGATTTTTTCTAGCAAAGGTCAATATGTTTGTCTTGACAAATAACTAGGCCAGTAAAATCATACTATGGTTAAAAATGATTAATTTGATTTGAAACTGTTAACTTGTCAAATAACCTCGTGTTACTTAGTTATAAATTAAATAATCCTCGGTCGGTCTCAAATAATTGGTAATTTAATCAAATTAACCAATTTATTAGTTGATTGGTTAAGCAAAATCCAGTACAAAAAATAATTGCTCAATTAGTTTAAGAAATCAGTAAATTACTAGAAAATTGGTTACCCAGTCACTTCTTAGTCAATCATTCTGTCCGGTCAAACTGTCAATCAGTTCAAAAGTTTGCTAGTTGGTCTTTGATTACATCAATAGTTTATTGAAACAATAACTGTGGCGGAGTTTCAATTGTAGTGTTGGTCCAATAATTTCATAAAAAAATATTTAATTGTCATGGTTTAAACATTCTGTCAGTGTCTATATAGTTGGAACATAATCAAATTAGCGATTTATTAGTTGATTGACAGTTAGTATTGAGTTGCTAATCAAATAAATACTCAAATTAATTTAAGCGATCAGTAAGTTACTAACAAAATAGTTACTTACGATAACTAGTCACTTAGTAAATGATCGGATCAGTCGGTCAATCATTTAATAAGTCGATCAATTTGATGATCAAACATGATTTTTAATTTCGAAAACTCTGATTACGCACCAAAATCTGATGATGATGATGCCGTGCAACCATTGTATTTACTGATTCATTAAATGCGCCAGTAAGTCTCTAATTGCTGATGTTGATGCAATCACGTAACTCAAAAAACATCTAATTAATTGATTTAACCAATAACCGGAATGGTTTAAACGCTTCTGGCTTCACGTTTGATCTAAATAGTTTTAGTCAATTAACTCGTCCCATTTATTAGTTTACTAGACAGTTGTCTTAGTACACCAATTAAGCAGTTACTCACGATTAATGGTAGGTATCCACTGAATGAAGTAAATTAAGCAAACAAGATTCTACTCGATAACTATGCGTTGCCAACGTTACTAAATCGGCATGCAAATGATCGGTCAATCAGTTCAGTCAGATAAATAGTTGGAAGTAGAAAACTGTAGGTCATCGATCAACCAATTTTCATTCGCAAAATGAGGACACAGGTCAAATACTACCAAGGCTAATAATTCTGTGGCAATCGATGCATGTTTTTTGTACGCAACAGATAATTATTGTCGGGAAAAAAAGCGATGTAATCCGAAATGTCACCTCTTCTTGATTGACCATGAACGCGGCCACTCCATTTCCGAAACGTTTCGCGCTCGCACAAAATACGATGTCATACGTTACGTAAAAGTGAAGCGAAAGATTCCATCAATCAAATTCCGATTTAAAATCTGCAATTAACTTGACGTCGAGAAATTGAAGAAAGCCTCGTTTTAACTGCACAGTTACGTACTCAGATAATCGAGAAGCCGAAGCCGGCAATTAAAATGAATCGGTCCGTTTTCTTTTTGTGACGCTTTAATAATAATGTGGAGCGGTGCAATTATCTAGTAAATGAAAGGTCCGACTTCTGTTCAGTTTGGGTTTTCTCCGAGTGTGAGAAAATACTCTGGATTGGTTACGTTGAAGATGTAAACTTTGGTCAAACGCACGACGCCCGGTTTTGCCAGGTAATAGTAGCTCAAGGAACCGTTCTCGACAACCTCAGCTCCTAAACACAAACAGAATTAGACGCTTTTGTTGGAATCATCATCAGCTTTTTTTTTTTTTAAATTACTGACCTTCAGTATGAGGTAGTCTAACCAAGGCACCGAAGAGCGGTAGTATACCCATAGCAAGTGTAAAAGCCCGAGGGACGATGATCAACAGTCGACCTGAAACACAACATAATAAATTAATCTACATTTCTGGTAAAAGTAAAAAAAAATGGTCGAAAACTGACTGGTTTAGTAACTAATGATAACACAAAACGTGTCCATTAAAAAAAAAACTTGAAGTTTTGGTTTCGATTGGTATTATTATTATTAAGCAATTACGCGTATATTAAGGTGTTATGAGTGCAGTTATTACAAAGTGTATCATTGTCTTTAATGATAAAAGTTTCACCCGCGCTTCACTTATTACCTCGTTATTCATATTTTTATCTTTGATAGTTTGTAATCGATCAAATTTGCAATTACTTACGGAAATGTTTATACTTTTACTGCTAGTTTGTTTGTTCATCGGTGTCGACATAGTTGTAAAAACCAATGGAAAAGCATGTTGTTAATAATTTAGTTCTGATTGCGACAGGAAAAAGTAGTTCATGTTAGTAAAATCTGCAGTAAAAGGTATCCTCCATTAGTTTTACTGAGATTTTGACAGATTTGATCTGAATTGGTTAGATTTTTGTTAAAAAAAATTTAGTTTCTAGATTATAATTAGCATAATTGAGTTTTCAAATTATGAGGTCATTTTGTCAAATATAAGAAAAAAATTTAATTTAATTCTAATTAAAAACCATAAATTAGATGAAAACGTAAAAGTTGAAGATTCTCAACAGTTTTACGGACGAAACGCAAGGAAGTTGATAAATTGGAATAATCCGATAGTGATAATTTGAAACAATAATTAAATATTACTTGAAATTTTTAAGCTTTAAACAAAAACTTAAATATGGAATTTTTAGTGACGCATTTCACATTATTTCAGTTTACTGTAGTATACTATAAGAAATTTTGGTTTTAGGAATTTTGGTTTTAAAATCATAAATGACTTATTTTTTTTTAAAAATGTTATTTTAATTTGTTGTGTATATTATAATAAGTTTGGTATGTTTTGTTTTATTTTTTTTATTCTTAAATATTTTAAAATAAAATTTATAGTTTATCACTACGACGAAATATTTTTTTTAATATTTTAAAACTAGAATTAAAGTAGAGTACTGAAGAAAAACTCAAATATGAAATTTTGGTTTTGAAGAATACACAAATTACAATTTTACTCTTAAAAATACTATTTCAGTTTGTTGCGTAGATTATAAGTAGTTTGTTGTTGTTGTTTTATTTTTTTTTTCTAAATTTTTAAAATAAAGTTTATGGTTGATTACTATGACAAAATATTTTTGAGGTAATTTTGAACTAATTAAATCAGATTACTGAACAAAACTCAAATAAGGACTTTTGGTTTAACAAAAACAATAATTTAAGCATTTTTTATCTTAAAAAGTTTATTTTAGTTTTTTTGCGTATAATATAAGTATTTGTTATGCTTTGTTTTATTTTTTTATTTTATATTTTTAAAATAAAATTTTAAGTTTATTACTACGATAAATTTTTTTTATTTAAAATAATTTTAAAACTAGAATTAAAGCAGATTACTGAACAAAAAAACCCAAATATAAATTTTTTTGTTTTGAAAAATACATAAATTGCAAATTTTACTCTTAAAAACACTAATTCAGTTTCTTGCGTATATTACAAGTAGTTTGTTATGCTTTGTTTAATTTATTAGTCTAAATTTTTTAAAATCAAATTATAGTTTATTACTACGAAAAAAAATTTGTTATTTGAAGTAATTTTTGAAACTAGACTTAAAGCGAATTACTGAACAAAAAACTCAAATATGTTATTTTAATTTGTTGTTGTGTATATTATAAAAGTTTGATATGTTTTGTTTTATTGTTTATTCTAAATTTTTTAAAATAAAATTGATCGTTTATTACTACGACAATATATGTTTTTTTTAATAACTTTTGAAACTAGACTTAAAACGAATTACTAAACAAAAAACTCAAATATGAAATTTTTGGTTTTGAAAAATACATAAAATACAAATTTTATTCTTAAAAACACTATTTCAGTTTGTTGCTTAAATTATAAGTAGTTTGTTATGCTTTGTTTTATTTTTTATTCTAATTTTTTAAAATAAATAATATAGTTTATTACTACGACAAAATATTTTTGTTTGAAATAATTTTTAAAATTAGATTTAAAGCAGATTACTGAACAAATAAACTCAAATATAAATAATCTGGTTTTAAAAAATACAGAAATTATAAATTTTACTCTTTAAAACACTATTTTAGTTTGTTGCGTATATTATAAGTAGTTTGTTATGCTTTGTTTTATATTTTATTCTAAATTTTTTAAAATAAAATTTATAGTTTATTCTACAAAAATATATTTTTTTATTTGAAATAATTTTAAAACTACAATTAAAGCGGATTATTGAACAAAAACACTTAAATATGGAATTTTAGTTTTGAAAAATATATAAATTTTGAAATTTATTCTTAAAAACACTATTTTAGTTTGTTACGTATATTATAAATAGTTTGTTATACTCGTTTTATTTTTATTTAAAATTTTTAAAATAAATTTTATAGTTTTTTCCTATGACAAAATATTTTTATTAGAAATAATTTTTAAAACTAGAATTAAATCAGATTACTAAACAAATAACTCAAATTAATAAGTTTTGATTTTGGAAACAAAAACATAAATTACGAATTTTACTGTTAAAAACACTATTTCAGTTTGTTGCGTATATTATAAGTAATTGTTATGCTTGGTTTTATTTTTTATACTAATTTTTTGAAATAAAATGTATCGTTTATTTCTACGACAAAATATTTTTTTGTTGGAAATAGTTTTTGAAACTAGAATTAAAGCGGATTATTAAACAAAACACTCAAATATGGAATTTTTGGTTTTGAAAAATACATAAATCATAAATTTTATCTTAAAAAACACTATTTCAGTTTGTTGTGTAAGTTATAAGTAGTTCAAGTTTTATTTTTTTATTTTAAATTTTTAAAATAAAGTTTATAGTTGGTTACTATGACAAAATATTTTTATTTGAGGTAATTTTTAAATTATAATTAAATCAAATTACTGAACAAAATTTCAAATTAAGCTTTTTGGTTAAAAAACATAATTTACGAATTTCTATCGTAAGAGTATTATTTTAGTTTTTTGCGTATATTGTAAGTATTTGTTATGCTTTATTTTATTTTTTATTCAAATTTTTTAAAATAAAATTTTTTAGTTTATTACTTACGACAAATTTTTTTTTATTTAAAGTAATTTTTAAAACTAGAAATAAAGCAGATATCTGAACAAGAAAACTCATATAATTTTTTTTTGGTTTTGAAAATACATAAATTACAAATACTCTTAAAAAACACTATTTCAGTTTGTTGCGTTGATTATAAGTAGTTTGTTATGCTTTGTTTTATTTTGTTCCAAATTTTTAAAGAAAATTTTATAGTTTATTACTACGACAATATATTTTTTATTCTAAATTTAAAAAAATTTTAATTTATTACTACGCCAAAAATTTTTTATTTGAAGTAATTTTAAAACTAGACTTAAAGCGAATTATTAAACAAAAACTCAAATATGAATTTTTTAGTTTTAAAAAATACATATATTATAAATTATTTCTATTAAAAACACTACTATAGTTTGTTGCGCATATTATAAGTAGATTGTTTTGCTTTGTTTTATTTATTACTCTAAATTTAAAAAAATTTAAGTTTATTACTACGCCAAAAAAAATTTTTTATTTGAAGTAATTTTTAAAACTAGACTTAAAGCGAATTATTAAACAAAAACCCAAATATGAATTTTTTTGGTTTTAAAAATACATAAATTACAAATTTTACTCTTAAAAGCACTATTTCAGTTTGTTGCGTAAATTATAAGTAGTTTGTTATAACTTGTTTTATTCTTTATTCTAATTTTTTAAAATAAAGTTTATGGTTGATTACAATATTTTAAATTTGAAGTAATTTTTTGTAACTATAATTGAATCAGATTACTAAACAAGAAAACTGAAATTAGGAATTTTTGGTTTAAAAAACATAATTTACGAATTTATATCTTAAAAACATTATATTAGTTTGTTGCAGATAATATAACGAGATTGTTATGCTTTCTTTTATTTTTTTAATCTAAATTTTTAAAATAAGTTTTATAGTTTACGACGAAATATTTTTTTTTGAAATAATTTATGAAACTATAATTAAAAAGCAATTACTAAACAAAAGCTCAAATTTGAATTTTTGTTTTTGAAAATACATAAACTATAAACTATTTCTATTAAAAACACTATTATAGTTTGTTGCGTATATTATAAGTAGTTTGTTATGCTTTGTTTTATTTATTATTTTAATTTTTTTTAAAATAAAATTTATTTTTGATTACTATGACATAATATTTTTAATTGAGTTAATTGTTGAAACTAAAATTAAATTAGACTACTGAACAAAAACTCAAAATACGAATTATACTTTAAAAAAAACATAATGACGCATTTCTTTCTAAAAATGCTACATTTAGTTTGTGTTGTATATTATAAGAAGTTTCATTATTTATTCTAAAATTTTTAGTTTACTACTATTACTAAATATTTTTTTGTTAATTTTGAAACTAGAAAAAAGAAAAATTTTAAACCACAATAAAAATTAAACTTTATTTTATTTTATTTTTAATTTCGTGTACCCTGTAACGATGGCCAAATATTTTAAAATTTTGCGTAATTTTTGAATCTAGAATTACAGACAAATTTGAAAAACTAAAAATTTTAAATTTGAGATTTTTGATTTTGAATATTACCAAATGCGATTATCTTTTTTAAAAACATTAGTTTAATGTGTTGCGTACATAATAAGAAATAGATTAATTTGTGTTTAATTTTTATTCTAAATTTTCTTAAATTTATATTGCGTTGTTTATTACTGAAAAATTATTATAAAATATTTAGTTAATTATTGAAATTAAAACTAGAGACGAATTTTTAAACAACAATAAAACTTAAACTTTTTTTTTTTATTTTGAAAATTAATTAAATGTAATTTGATAAACATAACAAAAATTTTTTTTAAATTTTAACAAATTTAATAAATAATAAAACATTATTTCAGTTTGTTTCGTATATTATAAAAATCGATTGTATTTTGTTTAATTTTTAATTCTAAATTTTCTTAAATTCAAAGGGCGTTTTTTATTACTATGATAAAATATTTAAGAAAATTTGATTTAATTTTGGTACTAAACTAAACATTAATTATTGAACAACAATAAATTTTAATAATTTTAATTTTGAAAATTAAGTAAATAAAATTTTTTTTTAAATTTTTAAATTTTTTTATAATTTAAAGTGTTTTGTTTACCATGGCAAAATTGTTTTTAAAAATATAACGTGATACTTAAACCTAGATCAACAGACAATTTTTCAACACTAAAATTTTTTTTTAAATTGCGCATGTTTTATACATAATAAAAAGAGAAAGTAGAAAGAGAAGAATAAAAAGAGAAATAAGACGCAAAAAATAAATAAGTAGTGGAAAGTATAAAGAAAAAAGGTGGAGGAAAATCAGAAGACGACAGAAATAAAAAAAGTGGTTAAGAAATGCAAGAAGATGATAAATTATAGCATAAGCAAAAAATACAGAAAAAAATAAGGCGTAGTAGAACATAGAGTGTAAAAAAAATAAACAAAATAGAAAAGAGAAAGTATACAAGTATAAAAACACAAGAAATTAAAAAAATACAAAGAAAATAATGTAAGTAGTAAAAAACAGTACAAGAGGGAAGCGAAAAAGGGTTCAAGAAAAACAATAAACAAAAGGTTATGGTAAAAGAGTAAGAATAAAAGAAGAAAAATATAAACAATATTGTGTAAAATTATTACAAAGCAAAAGATAGAAGATTTAGAAAAAAAAGGACTATTGTGGATAGGGTACATGAAAATGTAAAAATGGTAAAATGAGGAATAATTACGAAAGTGAATGAAGCAATTTAAGGCAAACAGATATAAGAAATGATAAAACAAAGTACAAAAAACAGAAAGAAAAGAAAAACATAAAATAATAATAACATATGGAAAAGATATAGAAAAGGTGTAAAGGAAATTATATGTGAAGAAAAACAAATAATCAAAAATGTGCAAAGATAGTCGGAGACAGTCATAAATGGAAACATGGAAGAAGGTGAAAAAACATAATAATATAAATGAAAGGTGTTTAAAGAACTAGAAGGGTACGGAATGAATAAAAATAGAATTACCATCTACTCAAAACTTTTGTGAATATAAAAAAGTTAAAAAAGAATAAAAAGAAGAATGTAGGAAAAAATAGCTACAGAAGAGTATTAAAAATGGAGGAAAAATTAGAAAAAATACAGGAATAAATAAAAAGTGTTGTTAAAAAATGGAGGATGTTGGGAAAAAAAGGTATGAAATTAGCAAAAAAATGCAAGAAAAAAGAAGTAGTTAAAAATGATAGGGAAGAGAAAGAACAAAATAAAATAAAGTAACATAAGAATACAAGAATAAAAAATAGTAAGAAGAAAGCTGTAAAATAAAAAAGTATAAAATAAACAATAAAAGTAAAAAAACAAAAAGTGATAGAACAGAGAAATCAAAAACAAAAACAAAAATGCAAAAATAAAGGGATATTAAAATTTTAAAAAATACAAAAAGATTGTGTAAGAAGAAAGTGGACAAGAAGAAGATACTAATCAAGAAACCATAAAAATTTTCTAACAAAGAAAAAACGAAGGGTAATGGACAAAAAATGAATGAAAAAAATAAGTGAAAAATGGAAAAGAGAACATTTAGACACGGCATAGAGAGAGAGAGACTTTTGTTAAATTGGTTAAATTAAATTGAGATATTTGAGATACAAGTTGAGATATAATAACAATAACGACTGACACAAAAAAAGCTAGTGAATATGGGAAACAGAATAGTAGAGCGGTATGGAAAATAGAAAAGTAATGTTTAGAAACAACATAGAATGGAAAAGGAGGATTGTAAATAAATTTCTTAAAATGAATGGAGATATTTGGGATACAAGTTGAGATATAATAACAAAACACAACGGGCACAAAAAACCAGAAATGATAGAAAAAAAGTAAAAATAGAAAAGAGTCTGTTTAGACAGGGCATTGAGAAGAAAAGGTGGATCTTTGATAAATTGGTTGAATTGAATTGAGATATTTATGATACAAGTTGAGATATAATAACAAGGACGATAGACACAACAAAAAGCTAGTAAATATGGGAAACAGAATAGTAGAACGGTATAGAAAATGGAAGAAGTAACGTTTAGAAACAACATAGAATAGAAGAAGAGGATTGTTAATAAATTGGTTAAATGAAATGAGAGATTTGGAATACAAGTTGAGATATAATAACAAACACAACGGACACAAAAGAAACTTTCAATAATAAAAAATAAAATAGAAAAAAAAGTAAAAAAAATGGAAAAGAGAGTATTTAGACACGGCATAGAGAAGAAAACGTAGACTTTTGTTAAATTGGTTAAATTAAATTGAGATATTTGAGATACAAGTTGAGATATAATAACAATAACGACTGACACAAAAGAAAGCTAGTGAATATGGGAAACAGAATAGTGGAGCGGTATGGAAGATAGAAGAAGTAATGTTTAGAAACAACTTAAATAGAAAAAAAGGATTGTTAATAAATTGGTTAAAATTAATTGAGATATTTGGGATACAAGTTGAGTTATAAAAATAAACACACGGGCACTAAAAGAAAAGTTAACAATAATAAAAAACAAAATAGCAAAAAAGTAAAAAATGGAAAAGAGAGTATTTAGACACGGCATAGTAAAGAGAAGGTGGACTTTTGTTAAATTGGTTAAATTAAATTGAGATATTTGAGATACCAGTTGAGATATAATAACAAACACAACGGACACAAAAGGAAAGTTAGCAATGATAGAAAACAAAATAGAAGAAAAAGTGAAAAAATAGAAAAGAGAGTATTTAGACAAGGCATTGAGAAGAGAAGGTGGATCTTTGATAAATTGGTTAAATTGGATTGAGATATTTGAGATACAAGTTGAGATATAATAACAATAACGAGTGACACAAAAGAAAGCTAGTAAATACGGAAAACAGAATAGTAAAGCGGTATGGAAAATAGAAGAAGTAATGTTTAGAAACAACATAGAATGGAAAAGGAGGATTGTTAATAAATTTGTTAAAATGAATTGAGATATTTGGGATACAAGTTGAGATATAATAACAAACACAACAGGCACAAAAAAAGCTAGCAATGATAGAAAACAAAATAGAAAAAAAAATTAAAAAATGGAAAAGAGAGTATTTAGACAGGGCATTGAGAAGAGAAGGTGGATCTTTGATAAATTGGTTAAATTGAATTGAGATATTTGGGATACAAGTTGAGATATAATAACAAGGACGATAGACACAACAAAAAAGCTAGTAAATATGGGAAACAGAATAGTAGAACGGTATAGAAAATGGAAGAAGTAATGTTTAGAAACAAGATAGAATGGAAAAAGAAGATTGTTAATAAATTTTTAAAATGAGTTGAGATATTTGAGATACAAGTTGAGGTATAATAACAAACACAACGGATACAAAAGAAAGTTAGCAATAATGAAAAACAAAATAAAAAAAAATAAAAAATGGAAAAGAGAGTATTTTGACACAGCATAGAGAAGAAAAGGGGATTTTTGATAAATTGGTTAAATTAAATTGAGATATTTGAGATACAAGTTGAGATATAATAACAATAACGACTGACACAAAAGAAAGCTAGTAAATACGGGAAACAGAATAGTAGAGCAGTATGGAAGATAGAAGAAGTAATGTTTAGAAACAACATAGAATTGAAAAGGAGGATTGTTAATAAATTTGTTAAAATGAATTGAGATATTTGGGATACAAGTTGAGATATAATAACAAACACAACGTGCACAAAAAAGCTATCAATGATAGAAAACAAAATAGAAGAAAAGTAAAAAATGGAAAAAAGAGTATTTAGACAAGGCATTGAGAAGAAAAGGTGGATCTTTGATAAATTGGTTAAATTGAATTGAGATATTTGAAATACAATTTGAGACACAAGGACGATAGACACAAGAAAAGCTAGTAAATATGGGATACAGAATAATAAAAATGGAAAAAGTAATGTTTAGAAACAACATGACGTGACATAATAGAAAGTAAAACACCTGCGATGCTTGTTCTTTAACACCAATTGCTTCAGAAAAAAACGCGTAAAACTTTAAATTAGCAACTTCATTACAACGTAACTTGTTCCACTAAGTAGCTTTTCTTTTCGGATAACACGAATGTATAAAAAATTAAATTATAATAAAGTGTGACGCCCATTTATCATGATAGCTGGAGGGAACCGAGTTATTATAACCGCAATTTTTGGATCAATCTTTTTGTAATTTAGTTGACTTCCGCATTGACAAAATTAACTTTTATTTTTTTTCTGTTGCAAAATTAAAAAAAATTAAATTGTTTAATTCGAAAATCAAAAATTGACAGCATTTTGTTTTGACTTAAAGTAAAAAAAATTAAAAATTATTATATAATTATTAAATTTTTTGTTTAAAAAACAATAGTGCTATTTCATAAATTATTAAAAATTAATTTTAAAATCATTATCATTAAAAAAAATGTGTGAAACATGTTTATTAGAAATTAATTTTTTTAAATTATTTTTACTAAAAATTAAAAATAAATATTACAGGTACGACATTTACAAAATCAAAAAGTTAAGCAAACGTTTCTTATTTAAAAAATTTTTTTTAATTATTTCTTTATTTAATTTAAATATTTAATTTAGTTTTTGTTATTGAAACTGCTTTCTTTTAATTAATTATTTTAAAATACAAACATAAACCATAACACATCACTAAAGTTAATTTAAAATTATCTTATTACGATTTTATTCATTTTAAATAAAAAACTTCAAACTCATCTGTTTTATTTTTAAATAAAATTTTAAAAAAGTATAATTAGAACATTTAAGAAATTAAAAAATTTAGTAAATGCTAATTTTAAAAATTTTTTCCTTCTTAAATTTATAAAAATTGTATTATTGTAATATTTTTTTAATTTATTTAAATATTTTTAAATATTTAAGTTTTTGTTATTGCAATTACTTTTTTTTTCAATTAATTAAAATACAAAATCCATAATTAAATAAATAAAATGAATGTTAAATAATTTCAAATTAAATATACTTAAAACCAACTAAATTACGATTTTATTTATTTATAATAAAAAACAACAAAATTTATACTTTCTTTTTAAATTTAAGAAATTCAAGAAATTAAAAAATTATTATTGGACTAACACAATTTTCATAATATTTTTTCCTTCCTAAATTTAACAATAAACAATTAAATATTTTAAAATACAAAACTGATCTATAATGTAAAATCAAATAAGTGAAATAATTGTTAAATAATTAAAAATTTTAAAATAATCAAAGTTATGATTTTATTTATTTTTAATTAAAAACAAGAAATTTATATTTTTTTATAAATTTTTAAAAACAAATAAATTGAAAAATTAATTATTAAATGCTCTAATTTTTTTTTATTTTTCTATTTATAAATTTAAAATAAACTACTGTTAAAAGAAAAAATATTTTTTTAATTTGAACATTTATTTGCAGTTTTGTTACTGCAACAACTTTTATCTCAAATAATTATTTTAAAATACAAAACTAAACTAATATAAAATCACATAAATTAAATAAATATTAGATAAATAAAAATTAAATAAATTAAAAATTATGATTGTATTTAATTAAATTAAATTTAATAAAAAACAACAAATATATATCTACGTTAATTTTTTAAATTATCAAAAGTTTTTGTTTTTGCAATTGTTTTTTATTAATTTAAACAAAAATGTTTTAAATAATATTAAAAATAAATAATACTGGAAAACATTTAAAAAATTAAGCAAATTTTATTTAATTTTATTAATTTTTTTTCTTTATTAAATTTAATAATAAACTAAATTTGCTAATAATTCGATATTTTAAAATACAAAACTAAACTATAAAACAAAACCAAATAAATAAAAAAAAATTTTAAATAAATAATTAAAAATTAAATAAATTTAAATTCACCTAAATTACGATTTTAATTATTTTTAATAAAACAACAAATTAATCATTTCTTTTCAAAAGTTTTTATTATTGCAGTTAAACAAGAACAGTTGAATAAAATTAAAATAAAATAGAAAAAATAATTATTTTAAAATTATTTTTGTATTTTATTTAAATATTTAATAGTAGTTTTATGTCAATTAATTAAATAACAAATTTAAAATTATTTAAATTACTTTATTATTTATTTTTAATAAAAATTAACAAATTTATACATTTTTTTTTTAATTTTTGTTTTACAGAATAAATCTTGCTGCAAAAATTAAACTAAACCTTTTTACGTTATAAGAAGTACTTTAGATATAAAATGAAATTGTCAGTAAAATAAACATTAAACGTAACTAAAATAATTTAAATATATTACAAATTTATTAAAAAACAAATTGACTGACACTGTCTGACGTGAATATAAAATTACAATATTTGTATTAATTTTGCAAATCTTTCACAATTTAAAGACTGATTAACTAATTAATCAACTAAAAACCTTATAATATTAATAAAGCATTAAGAATTCAGTTTGATTAATTTACTAATTTGAAGGATTGATGAACTGGGCAATTAAGTAATTACATTACTCTGTTGTTGTAAGGAGTGACTACTCACTAATTGTTCAATTGTACACGGTTTTGCTAATTTTATTTTTAATTATTTTATATAATTTTACACAATTTTAGTAAAATTAATTTAGTTATGTTTTGAGTAACATGTAAACTTATTTTACTAATTTAATTGGTTGTGTGATTTTTTTATTAATTTATTGACTCATTAACTGACTTACTTTTTTGTGCAATGGTTTTGGCCCAACTAAATTAATTTCATACTAATTATTTAATTAACTACAGCCTATTAAGACCTTACTTGATTGACTTAAGAATCTATTAAGTACTAATTTTATGACTTTCGTACATTTTCAGAAAATGTTGAACAAATTTTGACAAAATGATTGACTGACTGACTTAAACAACCAATGAGTATAAATGAGTGACTAACGGATTGTTTACAGATTATATAAGAAAGAAAATAAATAGATGACTGACATTTTATTTTTAACTATTAAACATTTGACTTATTGATTAGTGATTCATTCAACTGATTTATAACAGACTGATTAATTGTCAGGCAACTAAAAAATTAGTTCCTTAATAACGGTTTAATATTATAACAAATTGACATTGTTTAAACGAACAAAATGTTTAATTTAATAGTTTATGTGACTGACATAATTGACTTAAAATTGTTTTTGAGTGACCATTTTAAAATTATAAAGTAGACTAATTAATTAATTATTAATAATCAAAAATTAATTTGTTTTTTAATTAACCTGTCATTAACTAATGATTCTGTAGTTGGGTAATTAATTGATAATTAAATTATTTTTGACATAAGTGAATGTATCACTAAGTGAATCTAAAATTAAACTTTTATATCAAAAATTAAATAGCAAAACATTAATTGAATTAATTACCTACTCAACAAAACCATTTGTTACTGTTAGGGTCAATCATTAATAGACTTAATTTTGTTACTGATTAATTATTTAAACATTATCTAATTAATGTGTTAAATACTTATATTGTATGATCTTATAAGTCACTGTCTAAGTTAATTATGATTAATTAACTAAATACTGCATGATTAATATTCTAATTAATTTACTAACTCCCAAGAAAATTAGTAACACAATTATTTATTTCAGATCAAATTTGATTAACTTTATTACTAATACTTATTGCAACCAACTAAAATTACTTACTAATTCAAAATTATTTATGAGTTACGTGATGAACTATTTTTTAGTTAGTAGAAATTATTTAATTACTCACTAATTGCTTAGTAAGTTACAAGCAACTCATTAAGTGGATATCTTAGATTTATATAGATTTTGCATAAAATAAAATTACGTGGTTAATCTATGAGTTATTTTATCATTTGATAACGTGACTAAGTGAATAAGTCAGTGGTTCAATCAATGATTAATTACTTGATTAATTAATTTAATTTGATAACACGATAATTTAACTAACAAGTTTATTGTTTGTTTATCAGATTCTAATTCAGCGGATAACTAACTGATAAAATTAATTACATTTAATTTACTAATTAAGTAATTAATTTACTTACCTATTTTCGACTAAATCAGTGACTGACATTCATTTACTTATTAGTAACTAATTTAGCAATTAATTTGCAGCTTAAGAAACCAAAGTTTATGAGTTATTTGAGTTAATTAATTATTTAAGTAAAATGTTAACTGACCAATTAATTTAATTACTTACTTATTCAAGTTCTTTTATTTTTTATATTTCGAAACCTAAGTGTGTAAATCTCGACAATGTAGTATTTTGTTAATTAAGTGAGTGAATTTTAATTAAAGTGACTGACTTACTCAGTGCTTACAATTGATTGAGTGTTAGTTACTTACTTGTCAGAAGATGAGACCGTTTAGGTTATAGTTGTTAGTGAGATATTTTGAGAACGTATAGGATAATGTAAAAAAATGAGCATTTGATAGGTTAGTAATTATTTCTCATTGTTGACAGAACTGTTAAACCACTTTTCAAATGAATTAAGTCAATACCCATTTGTCAATTAATTCATTATTTAAATTAATGTACATTTCTGCAATGACTAACACTGAAACTATTAGTATCGGTAAAAGTTTTAAATAATTTTAATTTGCAATCGAATTGCACAATTATACATAACTTATAATTATAATAATAAGAACACCAGTTAATTACCTGTAGGTTTGGTATTCAATCCAAGCTAACAAACTAAGAAATTAATTTATGAATCAGTAAGTTGACTACAGCAATTAATTTGATGACCGTAATGTCAGTATCAAATCAATTTTCAATCATTTTGTCAGTCACAATATAAACCATTTTGCGGTAAATCATTATAAAATTGTCAGTCATTAATAAAATACTGATTCAATCTAATCAAATAATTTTATTTATTAGTTAATCGGTGAATAAACCTATCACTTTGTCAAGCAGAATAAAAAGAATTACTAAGTTGTTATAAATGACAGCAATCGATATTTTGACAAAAATAATTACATAATTTTACAGTAATTTACATAATAGTTAATTAATCATTTCTTTATTACAAATAAAGTTGGTTGATTAGCTGTTTAATTTAATTTATTCTGTTAGGTACCAAAATAAATAACTTGTCAGTCAAAATATCAGGTAGTTAGTATTCAATATATTTCAATTAATTACTCACTACGCAAATTTGTTGATTTGTTTTTTAGTCATTAATAAAATATTAATTAATTACTTATTAGTTACTCGGTGAATAAACAATTACTTAGTCAGTCAGAATAAAAACTTTGTTTGTTAGTTTTCAAATCAAAACGCGAAATAGTAGTTGGTATTTTAGTGACTTAGCAGTCAGCATTGATTTTTTAGAATTATTCAATTAAATAGTTTTACTGATAAGTAAATCAGTAAAAAAAAGATACTGTCAGTCAGAATGGCAATCAG
Organism: Abscondita cerata; assembly: GCA_030710515.1. Taxonomy (NCBI): domain Eukaryota; kingdom Metazoa; phylum Arthropoda; class Insecta; order Coleoptera; family Lampyridae; genus Abscondita; species Abscondita cerata. The sequence goes on along the minus strand of JALBCR010001403.1, from coordinate 4,374 downwards.
TTTGTAAATTTGTTTTAATAAAATCTCTAGTAATAAATCTGTTAGTAAGAAAACCAGTAAATTTATTTGTCAGTCATTAATTAGATATTTAATTTAGCGGTTTTCTTATTATTTAAATTAATTATTTAATTAATTTCACACTGGTTGTTTTATTTGACAGTGGGTCAATAAAAAAACAATCATTTAGTCAAATTTAATTAATTAGGCACTAAGCAACTGTAACAAAATTTGGCAGTCAAAGTATTAGTAAGTAACAAGTTAGTAGTAAATCAGCTTAGTTTATTAGTCGTTATGTCAGTCATTTAAAAGCTAAACGAATTTACTTAATTAAACAACTAATTAATTAACTAGTAGATTATTTAATTAATATTACTTATAAATTAATAAGTTTTGTCAGTCAGAATATCTGGCACGACGTAAATAAGGGTTAAATCCGTTTCACTAGATTGTCAGTTGTTAATTGAAACAAAGGAATATATGGTTTATTAATTAATTGGCGCAATAAACAGTAATTGGTATGTTCGGTTGATTAGCAGCATATTTAAATCGATTAGTTAGTGACTGAGGTAAATGTTTTGTCAGTCAGAATATCACTCAGTTAATAAATGAGTAGTAAATTCTTAAACTTTTAATGTAATTAACAAAAGGAAACAAGTCAGTAATTAATTATAATTATTAGTAAATTTGTAAAAAATAATTAGATTGTCAGTTAGAACGGCATATAAATTAATTAAGCATTTTGTTTACCAAATAATTTTATTTATTTAAAGTTATTTATTAACAATCATTTTCAGTATAAGTGTGATCCAGCTGTAAGTCAGCTTTTTCCGTCGATTTTAATTAATTAGTCACTAAGTAACTGTGACAAAATAGATAAGTCAATAACGGATACAGGAATTTATTAAACAACATGTTAATTAGTTAACTTATCAGTAAATAATTTATTTGATTAATACATACTTAGTAAATATTATAATTATTTTGTCAGTCACGATATTAGTCATATAATAGATTAGTTTAAAATTACTTAAAATTTGTTAATTCGGTTAATTCTACACAACGAGTTTCGTATATGGGAATGTCTGGTTTTTAAGTTTAGTTAGTTGCTCAAATTATTTATTATTTATTAAACAATTACTTTTGTCAGTCACGTAATGAATAAGTTTTATTTTTTTTAATAAATTGCATAATATTAGGAATAACAATATTTTATTAATTAGTTTTCAGTCGTAAATTAAAACAAATATTTTGTCAGTCAGTAAGTTAGTAAAACTTTTGTCTGCTAAAATTTTAAAATAAAAAATTTTTTTAATAATATTATTATTAAAAAACTGTTTATTATGGAAACATTTGTAAAATTGCCCAAAATTTGTTTCGCAATAAAAACAAAAATGATTGCGTTTGTTTTGATGAATGAATTTATCGAACTGATAACCTTATATAAAAATAGTATTTTCAAAACATTTGAGGTGTGCAACAATTTAATTTAAAATAAGTACATTTAAAAACGCATCCATTTCCTTTATGAAAGTCGTATACTAACGGAACCGTAATCAAATAAATCAAATTGAAGTTTTGGTTTTACTGCATTAATTAATTTCGAACCGACCACCAAAACAATAGGCGCTTTCCCGAATTTCAAATAAACATGTAATTACGTATAGGTACGAGAAAAATGTAGAAAGTGTAATGCAATAAAAGATATTAAATTAATACGGACACGATTTGATGGTCTACCTGTGTTTTTATAAAATAATTTATGATCTCCTGCATATTTTAATCCACGAATATCGTGTAGGGTGAAAGTAATGCCAAAACGCTTGCTTTTAATTACGTAATTTATGTTATAAATCATTATTATTATTCGGTACTTTCTTGATACTATCACTCATACATAAAATAAATAAACCCGTAACAATAATACTGCGGTTTGCGTTTACCGAGACCTATAGAATACGTGCAATCCGCTGCAGTGGAAATTTCTGATTTAATCAAGAAATTGTTAGAGCGTGCGAATCGTTCTCATTGATTTTTGCTTGAACACCAACAATAGCAGATAAAATTGTTTATGACATGCAAAAATGGGAAGTATGTAAAAGTGATTGTAAATAGTGTCATGAAATGTGCATTGGGCAAACGAAACAATTTGTTAAAATTTCACCCAGGAAGTATCAGTTATTACGACAACTGATTTATTACATTTTTCTTCGAGTTTTTGTAAGAAGGATTGATAATTCTTAAGAATTTTTAACATTTATTTTTATATTGTTATATTTTTTCAGTACGTATTTGTTTTTTATTTTTAAAAATTTTTAGGTTTTAATTGTTTTTTTTTCGTTTTTCTTAGTATTGATGTAATTCCTTTGTTCTAAAAGAAATTAATTAAACCATTAAGATTTTACAAAAAAATTATATATATTGCGATGGGTTGTTAATGTGCTTTTAATAAACAAATTTTTGTTTGGCATGAGACATCTAAGTTTTTAAATAAATCTTATAAATTTAGCTTTTAAATCTTTTAACTCTCTTAATCTCAGATTTGGGTACGTTTGCTTTTCTCCGTCAGATGCAATAATTTCTTCCTTCTCTCGGTGTTAACACCATTTACTTTATTCTTTCTATCAATTTTCTTTACTTAATTCTTTAATTGTTTATAACAATTTTTTTTACAACGCGGCAAATAAACAACGCAAGCTGCAACAACGTTGGGATTTTAATTGTTTAATTATTAAACTTTAAGGAGATTTACTTTTAAGTTACTTTTTACATGTTCATTCAGAAAAGCATAATTTTTTAAATAATGAGTTTAAAATTTTATTCAACCGATTTTTAATTATTTGTTCACTTTTTATTTTGCTAACGTCTTAGCAGTTTAATATTTTAACGTTTAGTTCTCGCGCTTACTTTAACCTTTTCATACCTCTATCTTTTAACACCAAATACTGCGCTTTTATTATTACGTCTTGGCGGTTCAACATCTTAACATCGAGCCCTCTTTGTGTCAGTAATAATTCTCTGTATACCTGTTTTCATTTTTGTCTTTCAAAAATGTTCACACACAAAATCACTGAGTTTGTTTTCAGGTATAGCTGTCATCTTACAGTTCGGTGCCTAAATGTCGGTAATATTATATCCAATACGTGATATTTTGTTCAATTTAACCGAACGTTTCACACAAACAGTTTTTTTTATTTAGACTGCAGATAATTTTATTTTACGCTTACAACTAACAAACAAATTTTATTTACTACTTACTTAATTTAATTAAAGAAAAGGCTTTGCCTACACAAATGAAAATAATTCTTTTAATTGAAATTAGATTGGTACCAGAAATTTGTATCTTAATTTTATTACTTTATTAATGATTGATTTAAATTAACACTTACTATAAATTTTTTTATTAATAATTTTTTGTTTCTAAATTTTTTATTTAAAATAAACATTTTCAGTGCAATATTTACATACAATAAAAATGCAAAAATAAAAACCAATTAAGTTGACATTCATTTAAGTTGACCCATCGATCAGACTAAACACTATTAGTAGTCACTAAAAATCTGTCAGATTCTATCATAATGTCAAATCAACAAAGTTATACAACGTAAATCTTGGTCAGTAACTAAATGGACCACCAGCTGGAAAGTCAGTTAGTCAATCAGTCAGTTGCTCAATTGATTAGTTAATTAGCTTTAATAATCTATCAACTTTTTTTTGTTGTCCAGTTAGATAATTTAAGCTTTTTGGCAGTCAGTATGATAATTATTTACAAATTCTGAATTGTCAAATTAATTTACAATTAGCAAATTACTGATACACCCAATATGAGATCATTTATTGAAACCCATTTAACATTTATTCATTTTGTGACGAATATCTTGACAGACATAATTTTATTGATTGCTGTAAATTTAATATCTACTAATTAATTAACCTACAAATAATAATATCCTAACGTCTTCTCTCGATCAGACGCGCACTATTATCTCCTTCCACTATTTTCGATAAATTTGTAAAAAACAGCTGGCGATAACGAACGCGACGTTGTAGCGCTGGTTGGAACGCTTTTTACGCAGTCTAAAAAAACGTTTTTTTTAAATTTTCCGTTTATTAAAAGCAGTCGAAACGCAAACCAAAAAACAAAAATTTTAATTTTCGTTTTGGTTTTCTTTTAATTTTACGAGTTCCAATTTAAAACAATTCTAATTTTATTGCGTAGATAAAAAACGCGTTTAAATGGAACGCTGAGAGTTACGTTTTTTTGAAAATTTTCGTTTCGGGCAATTTGGCAAACTTGAGTAAGAAAAGCCAGCGTATAAGTCGCGAAGCAAAATTTATTTTCATAATAGCAATACGTACTGGAACGAAGTACAATGA
>JALBCR010001402.1:0-93216 GCA_030710515.1 Abscondita cerata | reverse complement strand
AAGAGCACACATCACACACATTCTTTCATGCTACATTATTACATTATTCTTATTATTATTATTATTATTATTTAAGGTTGAATATAATGTTAACAACATTACTGTTATTATTCATAATAAACAATAATAATATGGAATGATTTCCCAAGTCACTGTGTCACTCGGGTGGGTGGGTGGGGGTGGGTGGGTGGGTGTGGAGGGGGGTAAAAAGTGTGTAACAAATTCCTTTTCTTTTTTGCGAGATTTCACAATCACACCCAACTGAAAAGTAAGTGTAAGTAAAGTGCAGTGTGTGGGTGTGGGTGTGTGTGGAAATGAACCCACCCCAATAATAAAGGTGTTGTATCGGGTGGAACAGCTATCCCCCGGAACTTTATAAGAATGTTGAAGGAATATGAACCAAGATGAATAACACTTTTGAAGTGTTGAGGGCAGATAAGAATTTTTATTCAATCCAAAAATTGTCAAAGATTAATGATTCACAGATTAGTTGGTCCCGCTACTTAGGTAACTGGTGAGTTTTATAAACCTTTCTATTAAATTTATTTCAAAGCAACTGGCCCTCGGGGGTGGTACTTTTTGCATTCTAAGTGTAAAAATTAGCAAAAGCATTGAACATTTGCAATGGCCGGAATTCACCCCACTACAGAATTTTATGTGTTGGTCATTTTATGCGGTTTTATAACCCTGGCAACAAATTACCCCTAATAGTGCCGTCAGGGGTAACAATTTTATTCTACATGAAAATTCAAAGAAAACATTTAACATTCGCAATAATGGGCTTTGAACCCCCACTAATTATTATGGCAAAAAATTTAAAACAAGTTTGTATAACCTTTCTTATGAAATTATTTCAAACTGCCCCTCAGGGTGGCACTTTTTATTCTAAGTGTAAAAATTTAGCTAAAAGCATTGAATGATTTTGCAGTAATGAATTACTCCCAGCAGATTTTTTATCATTTTAAAGTCAGTTTTATAATTCTGGCAAAATTACCCAAGATGCCGTCAGGGGATAGAACTTTATTCTAAGTGTAAAAATGTTAGCAAAAACACTGAACATTTGCAATAATGAAATTGGTATCCCCAAATTTTTTATATGTTAATTATTTTAAGTAAGTTTTATAACCTATTTTTGAAAATGTTTAATGTGTTTTGCTCACTTTTACATAGAAAAAAAAATTGTGGACCGCCTGATTTTAAGCACTTTTTTATGCTTAATTTGTTGCCAATAATATCAATAAAAATAGTAACGTGGTCATTAGATCGATTAATTGACAATGGTAAAGTAACATTGCTGGAAGAAGTACTGCTAGAAAAAAATATGTCTTAAATGCATAGTTTGAAAGAAAAAAGATGACAAAAGAAAGCGCGTGACCCAACTCAAAGCATGATAACGTTCTCTTTTCGTACAAACTTGGTATTTTTTTTTTTAAAGCAAACCAGAAGAATCTGAGTGGTAGATTTCTTTAGAAATGTTTTCTTTCTTGAATTCTGGAGGTTTCATTACCATTTGAAGACTCCACTCTGGAAATCCTCCTGTGTTTGTGGTAACATTTAAATAAATGCGTTTGTAGCATTGGAAATGGCGCTATGCGAACTGGGTGATTACACCAATTTAAACGGGTGAGGACGATTTTCGCACTAACTTGAATTACGATCTTTTGGTGATAATTGTCTGTAGTTCTTCAAACAATTAATACAATTTAGCATATAACATTTTTTTATTGAATCCACTTGACCTAAGATACACCTGTAGGTGGGCTAATGTAGTTGCATTCAGGTGCCGTTTACTCTCTTCTTTGAAAACGAAGACAAGTAAGTTGTAATCGGAATTCCTTATTTAAAATTAGAAAAATTTTAATAATAAAAATTTACGACATTACTGGCTTAGATATAGAACCCATAGAAAGTTCCATAGGATTGAATGAATTAGTGCTCAAAACATTTTTTTACGTCGTAAGTAACATTTCGATGTATTTTTACTTTCTGAACTTCTTTCTTTCGCCGATGGAAACACGTTTTAGAACTTTCACTGATCTGGATGATAGAAAATGAATACGAGGCGAGCGCAGTTAAATATGGTTATTTAAATCGTATCAACTCATTCTCTGGTAGGCCGTTACTTCAATCTACTTCTTTTCACCGGCTGCTGTCTATGTTCTGATCCGTTCTGGGATACGAACCTGCTTAGTTTCTGATCGTAATTTTTAATTAAATCAGTTAAGTGCAACTGGTGCATGCTCATTTCATACACGTTTACTTAAAACGCAATTGTATCTGGTATTCTGACACAAATTTAACTACTAATTCGTCCGCGCATTGTATTTGATTGAATGTAATTTGAAAGAACTTTTAAAAATTCATATAATGATGGGTGCGCCTTTAGTTTTATTGATTTTCTTCGGGTACCGATTAACAAACGGTAAAGTGTGTAACCTTGTATTTAATTTCATTGATCACCAAACGTATTTGTGTGTGAGAGTTTGTTAAATTTAATTGATCGGTTGGTTTCTGGGTTGACTGATTGATTCCGTTCACTCAGTGGCAATAACGGATGGCGGTACGATTATTAGCTAGTTTCACGGTTCCATGGAATATGTTACAGAAACTTATTATTTAGTCGAAATGATTTGTATTGGATAGTTTCGCTACATCCTTGTTGGTTATCTATTTTATCTGTGGTATGTGTAGATTAGGTCTAGACTTAAACTCGGCCAGCGTCCCAAGGGTTTGTATCAGCGTTTGAAGTTTTCAGAGTGCTCTAGCGTGGCTTACGCATACCGTTTCGAGGGCGACAGCATTTTATTGGCTTTTTTACTGAATTTAAAATGGCGATTCGAATTGGCTACTGAATATGACCCACAATCCCTCTTCGACTGGGCGAGGAGTTTATGGTCGCGAGCCGATATTTGCATCGTGTTTTTTAACTTTGTTACCAATCTGAAACCTTTACTAGGGTTTTCCGACTCAGTTCGATTAAAGTAATGGAACCATTTGTGACGTTATTTTTCTGTCCATTCGGAAGTGTGTCGAGATTTAACTCGTAATTTGGATTAATTAATCTTTATTATTGGCATTACCTCGTTGTGATGAGGCAGCTCAAAACGTCCTGGTTGAGTACATCTAATTGCGTGCGTAACCTGGTTCTTTCTGCTTGCGTGAACGTTTGTTTTACGATAAAGTACATATGAATATAGCTTGTAACATATTTTCGAACAATTACCGCTTTGGCATTTTTTAAAATGGCTTTCGACGGATGGTGAAGTGCTTTGTGCATTACAAGAAGGTGAGGTTTTTTTATCGCGTAAACTTTCAAATGATTTTGATCAGTTAAAAGTTGTAGAGTAAATCGACGAATTCTTTTACTTATAATGACCTGAAATGGCGATCGAGGATTCTGCATGTTGTCGGCGCCGGGAGGATCATGCATCATTTTTTGAATGGCACCACCGCTATTTGGGTTTCTCCTTTTACAATTTTATCACTCTACGAAAAATTACAAGCTATTAATGGGCAGACAAATTACGATCCGATCTCTTCGGATGCTGCTTCCTATTCTACTTTCTTTCTGTAGGTCAGACGGCGGCAAAAACCGTGGCATTTAATTTTAGCAGTGGTCGTCACCCTCTGACACCTGTCCGTCGTCCGTATTAGTAACTTTCATGATTGTAGTTGCGGGTAATGATAAAACTTTATGTCGCGACATATCTACGTGTTACCTTGAATTTAAATTGAATTACTCGGTTTGGTAACGAAAATTAGAGGTTCAACATCATTTTTGTGGAATTTAGCTTATAATAGTATGAATTAGGGTAGTTGAACCTGTTATTTTGGTGTTGATCACTTTGATCCTGGCGCTGGCGCTTTATAATCGCAATCACGATGTTTGTTAAATGAACGATTATGACTAATCGGAATTTCAATTAACAGTGACGCTATGGTCGCTGATCTAATTTATTCGCTATTTATTTTTTCAAAGCGTTTCTATGAAGTTACTTGATGTGTTGTGACGACAGTCTGCACAAGTGGTAAAATTAACCCGGTATTTTATCAGTTTACATATTTGTTGTTATGAATAGTTTGTTTTCTGTGGGACCTTACTATTTAGGACAAATCCCTTTAAGTTATGAGAGAACGCCACTTTTTGGTCTCAGATGGACCTTAAAATCTTTAACCGCCCACGACTCCGCGCCGACCGCCGCTTTCGGAAGATGGTTTAGTAAAACTAATAAAAAATGTTATTATTTTATTATTGAAAACGAGTTGCAATTTGAAAAGATGTTTCCAAAATTTGAACACTAAAGATTAAGTGATCATATTAAATATTAAAAAAAATTTTTGGGGAACAAAGGACCCAAGATATAAAAGGTAGACAACGAAGCTCTATTATAGAAAATACTATCACATGTAATTAGAGATAAACCTTCGCGAAATGGCCATGATTTGAATTTAATTTTCATTTTCGTGTGGTCATGACGATTATTTTCTTCCGCATCCACGTTAAGAATCACGTTTTCAGTATCATACTACGTGTCGCTTTTGTATTCAATTTCTTGTAAGCGCCCAACAACACAATGTTTTTAACGAAATTTCGACTTTGGTTCTGCGGGCTTTAATTTCTTTGGCTTCTATTGGCGTGTTTAATTAGTTTTTGGTTTGAAGCGATTAAGTTGCGCTTGGTTTACAATAATGGGTACCGAGTGTGGATTAGTTTATGCGGCTTGTGAGAAACCCGAAATTCCTTGAACTGATGGTAAGAAGTTGTTGCCGTTCTTGAATAGATTCTTTGAGTTTGGTGAGCTCTGGAGGGAATAATTGATGAACGATTTAAAGTCGTAGATCTTTTAGTTACAGAAACTTGTTCTGGAATTAAAGTGTTCGGATACGTCAGTATGTATTAATCGGGTCCTCTCGAGACGTAATGAAATCATTCGAAATTAATCATTCGTTTAACTCGCCCAATAATGTAATTGGTACGAGTTAGGTAACAGAATACAGTGTATGATGGTTTTAAGTTGATATTGATGTTGCGAACTACATACGTTATTAATCTGAAATACGGTGGTAAAATTATTTTGGTTTACGGTTTGAAACCGGGTTTTGAAATCGGATATTCAGTAGTTGATTTGCATTGCAGTTTTAGTTTGATTGGTCACGTTCAGTTTCGGCGGTATAGAGCAGTGAACCGATGTTCAATTTTTTCTTAAGTATTCCTCTTTCATTGACTAACTCGTTTTCACCTATTTAACGTAAACTCAGTTCCCTAAAGCTTGATTTTTATTATTTTAATCAACTTACTCAAACCATTACAACCGCTACTCATTATAAGCTTCTGATCCATTCTTCTAATTTTTTTGCATTTAAAATCAATACGTAACGAGGATGGGTGAAGTATTGATAAAACCAAGATTGAAAATACTGCTAAATGCGGAACCGAGATTTTGTATTTACTAGCGTTGATTTAACAAGGTTTTCGTGCTGACAACATTTTTTCTTCTATTCTGGACTTTGTAATCAATGAAAATGTCTGGTGTTATGTAATCGATATTATGTTTATTTATACTGAATTGATAGTAAAATTTAATTTAGTTTTGATTTCCACGGGGAGCACGCCTTCAATTTTTAAAAATTTAATAAAAAGCAATTACACTCTACATATTAAATGGAGAATAAAATTACTCTCTAAAATTTTTATAAGAGCGTTAATTTAAATTATATGAGACGGGGTGAAATTTCAACGATCATGGTTTAAAGAATAACATCTAATGCATATGCTTAATTTATATACGATGGTGTCTACTTAAGTTTGGCAACTTGACGGGAAACTGTAATTGGTAAAAAAATTGTGGAATAAAAACTAGATTTTAATGATAATTACATTCTTCTATTTTTTAAAAATAATTTTACAAATTGCACTCTAATTGCTTTGTAACGAAGATTTATTTATTTATTATATTACAAACGATGAACTTTTCCGTCCGTTCAGAAAGATAGATTGATCTCACGGAACTATTAGAAAATAAAATACGTTTCAAATCGAAATGAATCCGCTTTCTGTATCAATTCGAGTTGGCATTTGCATTACTATTTAAACCAAAAAAAAAAAATTTTTATCTCAATTAGATGTAATTTCATATTTGAAAGTTTTTCGCCCCTAGGAGAATTACTAATGTTTCTAGTCGGATCAGATTTATCCATGGTTTTTTTTGAGAATTGTCATGAGAATTGTTATAAAAACTACACTGAATCCTCAATATACATTTTAGAATAGAATGGAATGAACAGCATTTGAACCAACATTTTTTTTGGCGCCCACGTGTGGGCCTGTTCGAACGGTAGAAAGCGCAGTAGGTGAGTTTCAGTTGGTTCACTTGTTCGAATTATGGAGGAAAATGTTAGATTTCAAATCAAAGATGAATAGTACTGGCTGTTTGAACATGAAGAGGCAACTGGGCCTGGATATGAATTGAAACATAGATAACAATGGCGATAAACCAAGATTTCTGTTGAGGTCAATAGCTAGTTGAAAAGATTGATTAAAGAAGAGCCACAGTTTGGTCTTATGAGTTTATTAAATCACCTCTCGCAGGAGCAAAGAAACTCAAGCTACCTGGGATTGAACTAAGAAGATCGGGGATTACAAAGAATGAGACAAACTTCAGTATTTATGACAGACAACTGGTGGAAGGACCTTCTAGCAAGGAAGTCATAAACAAGGATCTTACTTCTTCAAGAAAATTACAAGAATGCAAGGCAGCCTTTGAAAGATCTGGTTTGGAAGAAATGAAGTTTGTAAGGCAGCTCTACTCAAGCTACCTACTCAGAATCTAGAAGATAGAAATGTAGATTTGGTCTCATCACAGCTTTATGATTAGATGGACATAGCACCTGCGTTCATTGGATTTGGTTTACGATGGCAGAAAACGGGTACGAAACCTTGTTGTATGTCATGATAGAATCGGGTCTCTTAGTTCATGCTTTGCGTTGAAGCTAAGTCTGAACAGAATCTAAAGGAGACGAGTCCACAGAAACCCACTGGAACCCCCGTTGAGAGGAAATAAAGTAAAAATGAAACCCATCGGCTTTGCAATGCTAGGTCTCTAGACTCTGGAGAGTCTTCGTCGGACAAATCCAAGAACAAGAAAAATGAAAGCTAAGAAGGTTGTCTCTGAACAACAAAGAAGGATACACTCGAATGTGGCTGAATTGGTAAATGAAGAAAAAGAAGACATGTTGGGCTGACTGCATGGTGAAAACAGGACATGAAAATCAAGACTGTCATATCGGCGAGAGTATGTCAATGGAGCTACACGAGGAGAAGATTCAACTTTTGGATGGTGCAGACATGGAGATCTGTAAACAGGTACGATTCCGTCTGGAAGGTATAGATGGGTCAAGTTAAGAGGGCTTATCAAATTGAGCTAATTATTGGATGTTCGAACTTCCATCTGCAGTTCTAGTGGAAAGGGAGTTCTGGGAACACCTGTAAAAAATGTGAAAGGACTACTAGTGGGAATGTTAGGAGGTTGTTCTGAAGTACAAGGACGAGATAACTTGAACACGCTTCCCCGTATGGTTATCCAGAGCTTGTATAATTCAACTCTTAAAGAATGTGATGTCATTGACAAAAACTGGATTCAGCGGTACTAGGTTTCGTCAATTCACGAGTTGTTGAAGGATCTTCGTGAAAGGTTTCACTAAAAATTTCTTAGCTTACGGTTGCAGACCAACAACAACAAAGAGTAGTGAATTTAAGTAGGAGACGGAATAATCATATTAGATAACCTACGCAAAAGAATTGACTAGCCTTTGGGAAAAATGGTGGAACTTTTGATAGGAAGCAAGCAAGCAGAAACTACACCGTATGGAACGTCAATGATAAAGGAAGATTCATGGTGAAGATTACTCTGACTTGGAGGCGAAATTAAAGCAAAAAAAGTATGGGTAAATAGAGTGAAGTGTAAATATTAGTTTGATTCGTCTGGTGATGGATGGTTAGTAAAGAATTGTTGCAAATTCTTTAGGTGGGACTTTATGTTAAATAATCAAGTTTTCTCTGAATTGCATCTCCCATGAGGAATATTATGTTGCTGAATTGGATCGCGAATGATATCATTGTTTTTTATAGAACTGTTTATGAGGAATTCAAGAGTTATATGATGGGCTTCTGAACTGCACTTTGGCGGAAAATTTGAATTTCATTGTGTCGTCAGGGCGTGCGCACCTATTCGGCGAGGTTTGTGAGTAAAGACAAGATAGCGCCAAAACGGCGATTTGCTGGATCGTCAGTCGTCGTCGCTTCAATGTTCGTGTTCGGGAGTAGGGTCAAGATGGCGATGTGAGTGCGGTCGGCTATGTACGGAAGCTCTCCGGATGTCAGCCATGTTCGGTAGCTTTCAGTCATGTTCGTCGGTCGATTGTTATGAGAACTCATGATTTTAACTCAACGACATACTTAAAATAAAATGGCTTAACAGCACTTACCCCATTGAATCCACAGGAGAATTTTAGTTTATGATCAACTTTTTCAATAACAAATTTAATTTAGATTTTATAAAAGATAACTTTTTTTTAAAATAACAATAGAGCAATTTTTCCATGTATTGCCAACTTTGGAGATTAACACTCGGTATGATATAACGTTAAGAGTCGATACTTTATTCTAAAATTAGTAAAATTTGTAATTTTATGATTTTTTATGTTTCTCAAAACATAAAATAAGTTGTACGGCAAAACGATACAGAGGTAAACAAGTATAAAAAATATTTTAACTTTTGAACGATTTAAATGCAGTTTTTTCTGAATTGTGAATATAATATTTATGGGTTTTTATGCATAAAGATCTGTTTAATTTTAAAAACGACTTTCTAAATGCTTTTGATCGACTCCACATTAAGGAGGTCGAGATAAAAAATATAATACAAACCACAATCTATTTAATAAAATAATACAAATAATACAGTTAAAGTTGATATTAATTCTTCATAAATAAGTAAACTTTACAGATTTTATACAGAGTACTAAGTTGGAACCAAATATGGAATTTTTTTTATTATTGTTTTTGGAAAAAAAGTATACTGTTGATAAAAGGTTCTGTATATCTTAAAAATGCAACCATAAAATAACAATTTTTTAGCCGTATACGAGGTTTATCAAAAATTATAAATTTTGCTCAAGAGTAAAGTACCATTGTTCTTACAATACAGAAAATGCCCAATGTTAGAACACAAAATTTTTATCGACGTTTAGTGGTTTCAAGAGGCATTCCCATGACTTACTCATAGAAATAAAAGGATTTGAACTCACTTACTGTTTAATGTTTTAAGTGAAAAGAATATAAACATGCCAAATGAAAGTAGTTTGCTTTATTTTTCTGGCGACAGAAACCGAGCGTGTGCGTTTATTTCTTCCAACACATTCAATTGTTTATAGTATCACCCTTCATATTATGTGGTTGCCAAATGACAACTCTCAACAATAATATCCGCGTTCCTTAAAATGCGAAACCATCAACAAGCACATTTAGCATTACGGAAATAATAATGACAAACCAGGAAATCAACCCGACCTTGCTAACTACGCAAACAACGTACTTGGCGTTAATATAAATAGTAGGGTTAAAAATCGAATACGTAATCACAAAAAACGGTACGCGCTTGTATTTATGTCAACAGTTCGCATCATTCATAAATCGTACTTTTATTCATCCATCGACATTCTTTCTTCCTCTGATGCAACCGGTGTTATTCAACCCCCTAACACTACAATATAACGGTTGTAGTAGTACTGTTGAATGATATATCTTAAAAAAACTACGAAAAGGGGGTAAAAAGCGCAAATTTATAGCGAGTACGTGATAACATTGCAAGTTTATGAAAAAGTAGTAATGTGGCATAATAAAAAACCAAGAAAACAAACAAAATGTTGATTTTAGCACTTACTGAACAATTTAGTTAGAATTATACGTACTTAAAGTTAATTATTGTATTTCTAAACGCTTTTGTTGGTTTGTTTCTTTTTAATTGCACAGAAAATTGTTTTAGTTCCATTCTATTCAAATTGAAATTAAGTAAATGCTGTCAAGGGATTACTGGGATACAAGAGTTCAAACTAGGATACATAACCCAGTTTCGATTAATCACACAATTTTTTGTTAATTTTTACTATTTTTGATCAAAATAATAACTGTCAGTCGTATCAGAATGATGTTGACCCATTTCTAAATAAACGGTTGATTTGAGTCTGTGGGTGCATTTAAACAACTGGAAATAATAAATGGGCCGAACAGGTTCGCATAAAATCGATATCGAAACGTTTTCGGGTTTTAGTAGTTGTAGTAATCTATATAAAGTTAAGGTCAATTACGTTACGGGAGGAAAGTGCATCGTATTTAGAAGAGATAATAAATTTGAGTTTAACTGTTCATTTGCTAAGTATATGTTGGGGGTTAATATAATTCGTAGTGTTCGGGAAGTTAGTTTGTAAACCAATTATCAAATAAATTAGTGTTTATATCTAATGCAAAATTTTCTACTAACATGATTTATGACTCTTTTTATTTCTTGTATACACGATATCAGTCATCTTTTGGCAAAAATTGTTTTTATAATTTTGGTCAAAATTCCATTATTGACGTCATTACCACCACTTTACTAATGACAAAAACAAAATCAGAAAAACCAACCAACTTGTCATAAAATATCTTTTGGTGGTAACAGTGCCAGTGATTCTCGTTTTTATATCCTATAACTAGTTATGACTTCTCTTTATGCACGGACGAAAATTATCCACGGCGAAAACACAGCTAAGCACTCTTTTTGGTCGAGAAGAAAATTACGTTTACTTTAGGGTACAATCACAAATAAAATTCTTCTTTTAGGTCATATACCAAATATAACATTATCTTTCCGTTCCAATGTTGTACTTAAATTGTACTTTTGGCATTAAATATGTACGACTTAAAAGTTTAGTGAACTCTTTTAACTAGTTACACTATTTTTACCTAAATTTAATACATCGACAAAATTTCTTAACCGCGCCCAATATACCTAAGCACTATTTTTCGGTTGTATTTCAATTAAGTTAATTCCAGTTAATGACTGACAGATATACCTAATGTTGGGTTCTAATACCACTACTTTCCTAAACCATAATACAAGACATTGAGGCAAAATTAGGATTAGGAAGAAAATTAAATAAACGAGAAAAAAGGAATAAAAAAAAATAAATTACCATATAAAATAGTATAATAGGGGAAACTAAATAAACTACTTAAAACTAAAATAAAATTGAGGAAAAATTCAAAAAAGGGACGGAAAAAAAAGTAATAGGTAAATCAATTAACTCGTAAGCAATGTATAAAAAATAACATTATGGAGTGCATTGCATTAGAGCATTAGAGATCATTTGAAGGTAAACTAATAGTTTTAAAGATTAAATATAAATTTGAAGGATAATCGATTCTGTTATTCAAGAGCACTGGAATCCTAGAATCTATTCCTACTACACATATCCAAAGTCACAAACCGCATAGGAAAATTCTAAAAAAGCACGATTTTAAACCAACCAAGATTTAAAAAACCATCAGATCAACAAAAGACAAAAGAGACTATTTTTAGTAGTCGAGTTTACCGTATATCAAAGTATACATTGGAACCACCAAGACATCGATGAGAACTAGGCTAAAAAAACATTTACCAAACTGCCGTCTGGGACACACCAAAAGTCAGCGATAACCGAACATACGCTTAACAATGATGATCAAAGATACTCTTCAAAAGCTTCAGCACTTAAAGATTATCATAACAAATTGGTTAAGGGCGCCATTGAGGTCCACTAACATCTAGAAAACTTCAACAAAAACGAAGAAACCTTGAGGCTCAACCAAATTTGAAATCCAATTCTTAAGACCGCCGGTATGGAACCATACAAAAAACCGGATTTGACTGGCGCGCAAATCGCACTTCTTTTGAACCAGTATAAATGCAACTTGCAAAGCAGATCTCGCCTATCTACATTGGAGATGGAAGGACTTTTAAAAAAGCTGACCACTCTCGTTAACCAAATTTGGATAAAAATTTCATTCAATCATATGGCCTTTAGACCTAAATCCTGACTACACTAGTTCACAAATAGACCACTAAAGCCTAAACCAAGATGCTTCTATGAGTAGGAGAAAGGAGTAAAAAATACCAACGATCTTACAAAGTGAGGAAGCAAAAGGCATCGTTACTTACTACCTTGACATTTTTGTGCCGGTGCCTAGACACGTACATCGAACCAGCGTTCATTAAACAATAAATATTTATTAAATCTGCTTAAGCAAACAGAACCTACGCCAGAACCGAAAGTAAAATAGTAAAAGAAGAAATTTCAAAGATATCATCTCCAGCAACGGTTCAGCAATCCGACACCAGACGAAGACGCAAAAGCAATAAGAATCGAGACGGCTAAGGCAAAACCTTCATAGAACAACTTATCAAGAAATAAAGCATTTGCATTAATAGATCTAAATGCAGACAAGGAGACTACGACTTATCAAGTCATCTTCTCTGCCAGAAGATACTCAAAAACGAATTTTAAGATTTGAAACAGTTTCCCCAAGACTTTACAAGCTACACAAAAGATACAAGGTAGATGTCCCTCTAAGACACCCCTGGATTACCAACATACTATTTAGCTAAGTACTTAGCATCTCTACTCCAACTACATATAGGAAAGTATCAATGTCAAACCCCAAGACATCCTCGTAAGCTTTGAGATGGTTTCGCTGTTTACCAAATTGACATTTGATGTTGTGACCAAAATCTACCGTTCTGACATCATCAGCAAGCTTTTCAATTTTGTTTCACCAAAAACTACTTCGTTTAGAAAAGAGAGTTCTTTGAAGATAGAGTGGCCAGTGATCTTAGTAATAGCCAATCTCTCCATAGAGACTTTTGAAAAGAAAGTCATCAAAAACGCGGAATACAAACCTGCTACATGGTTCCGGTAGCTTCGACACTTGGACAGCCAACACCACTGTATCCAGTTCACTATGGAGACAGAAGATAAACAACAACAAGCCTTCTTGCATGTGCTGGTGAAAAAATGAGAAAACGAACTAAGTCGCACAATGTACAAAAAACCAACACACCCGGACTGGTACTTGCATGCTTTATCAAACCAAAATGTAGAGATAAAACACGCAAGCATATTTGCACCTTAGAATGGAAAGTTGCCTATACGACTGGATGACTGATTTCATATTCTTCTAATTTTTACCAAAAGTTGCATGTTTAACGTCATAAAGACTATCACATAAAGGGTTAATCGTTAATAATTTAGTAAAATTCATCAACTGATGATAGTCAATTACTTTAAAATGGCGACAAACAATTATTACACCATACCGTTCAAACACTTTTTTATTCTTTGTTTCTCACTTTATTTTAATTTCCTCTTAAATGTTGTTTTTTTTGTTAAACCGTACTCAATAAACACCGACTTTCCACAAATTTATATTTATTATTTTAAATCATTAATTTTTCTTCAAATTATTTTATCTTTGTCAATATTATAAAAATTTTTTCCTATTTCCTTTATATGCGATGCGGTCTCATTGCGCCATTTTTAATATCTATCTTTCGAGGTTTGTTTATTATTGCCCCTTGTTTTGCTTATTTCTGAATGTTATTTCCGTTCTTAGTTTTTTGTTTTTTCCTTGAATTTTTCAGTTACCGCCACAGTATTTTTATCTATTTTCTATTGAAAGTTTTGTTCGTTTTTTCTTTTTCTTCAAATTAATCTATCTTTGTCACTACTAATCATTTTTCTTGCTTTATATTCAATGCATTTCATGACATTAGATTATTTTCATCTAATTCACCTTTCTTCGATTTTTAATTTTTTTGACCTTTGGTTCTTTCTTCTTCGCCCACTTTTAAACATGCAGAGCTAAAAAATAGAAAGAGAACATTTTAGAATTCACATGAAATTTAGTTTGCAGAAAAAGAAGAAAAAAATAGGAAGGGCAAAGGGAGAAATAATAAAGGCGTAAAAAGGGAAAAAGGAAAAAGATACAAGAAGAAGTTTTAAAAGGGTGTTGAAAAACAATTGTGGAGACAGAGGAAAGAAGATAAGTATGAAATAAGTAACGGTATATGGAAGAGAAATAAAGACACAAAGGAAAAGATAAAAGAGCAGTAATAGAGGAAGAAGAGTGTAAAATAATTATAGGAAGAGATTTTAACGCATGATCAGAAGAAGAAGGAGGGCCAAAACTGTTAGATTTATGAGAAGAAAGAGGATGGACCATAATGAATGGAAATCTGAATGTAGGATAAAAGGAAAATACACTTTATAGGCGGAAGAGGAGGATAAGTAATAGATTATGAAATTGTAAATAAAAAATGAAGTGAGGAGATACATAATCTGATCATCGGGAGGAGAAAGGATTAGATCAACAGCCATTCAAAGTAAATTTAATAGAGGGAGGAGAGAGAAAGAGGAAGAAAAAGAGGAGTAGGGAGAATGAAAAATATAGATGAAAAAAAGTACAAAAACATATAAAGAAAGAAATGGAGAAAGGAACAGCAACAAAACTTGAAAGAAAAATACAAGAGGCCTTAAAAGGGAGTGGAAGGGAAAAAGCAAAAAAATGGATGAGGCAATAAGAAAAGTGAAAAAGAAGACGCAAAGAGAAAATATAAAAATTAGGAGAAAAGATGAGACAAAAGATAAGAAGAGTTTCGAAAGAATATGGAAAGGGAGAAAGCTTTCCAGAAAAATCAAAAGAAACTGGTATGCTTAATATATAATGGAGAGTATAAAAAAAAGGGATAAAAAATTATAGAACGGAAATGTTAAGACTAAAATTGGAAAAAGAGCTAGAGGTGATTAACATACTACCAGAATGACAAATAGAATTTAGGAAGGGAGAGGGGGGTACATTAGATAATATACAGTAAAAATAGGGATAAACGTTCATTCAAACATATACTTTTGAGCTTTGGTTTTGGAGCTGGAGCTCTTTGAACATTATGTCTTCATATCATTTTTTATACATATCTTCAGGTTGATGGTCGTGATTCCCAATAAAAAAATAATAGAGTGACAGCTAAAAATTTTAAAAAACGATTTTTTCTTAAAACGGTAAATCTTGTGTACTCTATACAAGATTATCTTTTTTTTTTAGCCAAAGTTTTGAAATTTTTTAATGAATTATCTAAATTGTAACAAAGTTACAGATAAAAAATATCCTTTAACGCCATAAGAGACGATTTATGATTGTGGTAGAGAAATCTAACCTGCATTGGAAAAGTGACTCACATTGACTCATATTGCCAATTTTCGTTTTTTTTTTTTTAAAACGGCGTTCTCAAGATATGTATAAAAAATAACTTAAAGATATCTTCAAACAGCTTCAGCTCCGAAACCAAAGCTTAAAAGTATAAGTTTATATAAACTGTTCACCCTAT
Organism: Abscondita cerata; assembly: GCA_030710515.1. Taxonomy (NCBI): domain Eukaryota; kingdom Metazoa; phylum Arthropoda; class Insecta; order Coleoptera; family Lampyridae; genus Abscondita; species Abscondita cerata. The sequence goes on along the minus strand of JALBCR010001402.1, from coordinate 77,758 downwards.
TTTTGCATGATCCGTCTTGCCATTGCCATATTCATTAACAGCTTATGTATCTATTGTGATTGTAGTAAAGAAAGAGAGAGATATTAGGGTGATTTTAAGAGCAACAAGAAAATATCTAGGAAAAAAACTGAAGCTTAATGTGGAAAAAGTAAATTCATGGAATTCAAGAAAAACAGGTAGAAGAAAGAAGTAAAATGGTGGTAGGACAAAAAATAAAATCATTGGGCAAGCATTGAATGAGAGTAGAGATATTTGGGAAGGACAAAGGGAAGAGAAGGTAGCTGTTTGAGAAATTGGTAAAAAGCTTGATGTTGTAGGGAGTGGAAATCTGGGGTTGGAAGAAACGGGAGGAGTTGGATTAGATAAGAAAACACCAGGGTATATAATAGAAGAAAAGTTAAAAAGATAAGGATACAGGCAGGAAGATTTAAAAGGGAATGGATAACAGAAAGGGTAACAAACTAGTATACAAATATTAAAATATTAACACAGGATAGAAGACGGAAAGAGCGTATTTAGAAAGTGGAGGGGATGCAAGGAGAAATAAGAAACTTGAGACGAGAAGGAAGAAAGATAGAAGAAGAGATAAGGATACCCAAAAACAAGAGACAAAGCGAGGATAAAGAAAGGAAGATATAACAACAGATTCACAATTTAATTGATGGAGTTCCATCGTACTTGAGCGGAGGAAAAATGAAGATTTAGAATGAAGTGAAGAGAACAAGAACAAATATTGAGAAGTGAGTAAAAAAGATGATGTAGAATGTGCGGGAAGGGTAAGCAACATAAACGATTTAACGGAAGAATGTGGAGAGCTAGAAGGGAAGAAAGAGGGGAGAAGCACATTACTCGGGAAAATGAGGAAGAGCAGAATAGATGAATTAATTAATAGTTTGCTTAGTTTGAACCGAATCATTTGTTAATTTAAAAAAAAAAGACAAATAAAGTTTGAATGATAGTTAGCACATGCTAACCCAACTTTGCTCAATGTTAGCACCTGTAATAACAGAGTTGTTGAGAGTTGAATCTAGGAAACCACTTTGCTTAACGCTAGCATAATTTTAATAAGGAGTTATTGAGATTTAAATCTATGTAAACCAGGCGTTTCATCACAACAATATTTCGAAATTTTGAGGTCGTTTCCAACGTATCCAATAAAGTCGTCGTATGTAGATCATTTAGAAGTGCAGTCGTTTCCTTTTATCTTATTTTTCCTTGCATAAAATCTGCTTTTACAACAGAAGTGAGATGGAGGAGCTCAATTGACAAAAAATAATTGGGCAACGCCGGAAACTGTTAGATTTACGCGAAGAAAGAGGATGGACGATAATGAATGGAAACATGGAGATAGGGAAAAAAAGGGGAATACACGTTTATAGGCGGAATTGGAAGATCAGTAATAGTTTATAGAACTATAAATAAAAATGCGGATAGGGACATAGATTAGCTGATTATCGGTGAGGAGGAAGATCAGATCATCATCCCTTGGAAGTAAATTTAACAAGGAGTGAAGAGGAAAGGAAGAAAAAAAAAGAGTGGAAAAAAATTATGGACAGAAGAAAGTACAGAAACATATAAAGAGAATAAACAGAAAACATCAGAAGATGAGGAGGTACAGAGAATAGTGGGTAAAAATCGAAAATGCAAAAGTATAGAAAAAGAAAGAATAATTTAAAAAGAAAGGAGGAGGTGATAAAAATGCAAACAAGAAGATGGAAAAGAAAATTGAGAAAAGGAGGAGGTTATGGAGAATACAAACAGCAAAGGCAGATTTTAAGCCTAATGCAAAAGAAGAATTCAAAGAGCTGATGGAGAAGAAGATAGAAGAAATAAGAAATGAAAAGTAACTTGAAGTTTATAAACATAGAAAGAAGATTAGAAAAAGAAAGAAAATCTAAAATAGACAGCAAAAATAGGAAAAAGAGTGCAAAAGAGTTGGATAGAAATGCGAGAGGCTAAGAAAGAAAGTGAAAGAGAGAGAAAAGGAAAACATGCAAAACTGGGAAATAACCAGAAAGAAATGATGAGGCAAAATGGAAAAAGAAAAGCAGAGGGCATTAGCTGGGACACAAGAGAGAATCATGGAAAAATTTAGGAGGATAAATGAGAGAGAAGTTATGAAAAGTTTTCGAAAGAATATAGAATAGAGACAGCAGACAAAGGCGAGGATAAAAACAGAAGATGTAAGAACAGATATCACAATTTAATAGTAGATTGAGTTCCAAGGTACCTGACAGAGGAAAAAGTTTAAAGGAAAAGAAAACAATAGCAAGATTTAGAATGGGAATTGAGGAGAACAAGAACAAATGTTGAGAAGTAAGAAAGAAATATGGTGTAAAATGTGTAAAAAGGAGGAGGAGGACATTACTCCTCAGGGAACAGGGGAGGGGCAGAATGGATAAAAGAGATGGTGAGAAAGAAGAAGATGGTTAGAGGAAACAAAGAGAAAAAAATAGAATGAATAATTTATGGTTTGGTTGTATATTTGTTTCTGAATCATTTGTTAATTTAAAAAAAGACAAATATAGTTTGATTGATAGTTAGTCCAGGCTAACGCTAGCGCAACTTTAATAACAGAGTTATTGAGTGAGGGTTGAATCAATAGAAGTCAGTCCTCTCCCCACCAAAGCAACAAAATTTAGCTTTTCACGTTTGAACATTAAAGAACTGAGTTAGCACAAGTTAGCATAACTAAAATTAACTCTAACACACCATTAATAATGGATTTATTGAGGTTTTAATCCTACAAAAAAATCAAATTTTGATATGAAAATAGTTAGCACTAGCTAGCACAACATAGCTTAACGCAGCTAACATGCTTTTTAATAAGAAGTTATTGATATTTGAATGTATGGACATTAAAACGTTGAGCTAACTAAAATTAATGTTAGCAGACCTTTAAAAACGGGATTATTGAGGTTAGAATCTAGAAAGGCTTAGGCACGACTTGACCCACAAAATTTTTGTTTTACATTTGTACGCGAAAGAGAATAGCTACCTTGGCGCTAGCATAACTTTACTCCACTTGACTAACACCATCTCCCATAATAAAATTTTGAAATTATAATGTTTGAACATTAAAAGGCTGAGCTAGAATAGCTAGCACAACTAAAATTAACGCTAGCACTTCTTTAATAACTGAATTTGGTAGGGCTAAGATTGAGAAAAGTTGTGCTAGTCATAAAAAATCAATAGTTTTTTTGGAAGGACTAAGGTAGCTTTAACCCTATAGAAGTGCTAGCGTTAATTTTAAATATATACTAGTTTATGCTATTCAGCTCTTAATGTTTAAAATTAAAAGTGCAACATTTTGTTTGTGGGGGGCGGTTTCATAATTCAGACTCAATAACTTTGTTATTAAGGAGTGTGTTAAGGTTGAACAAAGTTGTGCTACCTTGGGCAAGCTATTCTCTTTCGTGTGCAAATATCAAAATTCGATATTTTTTTTGTGGAGGGCTGAGTTCACCTTACATCTACATCCTACCTGAAAACCATGAAAATATAACAAATATTTATTAAAAATAAATGTTGTTTAGGAAAAATAAAAAAAACAAGAAAAAATGAATATAAGAATAAAAACAAGAAACTGGAAATACTTAGAAAATAATAAGATAAATAATCAAAAATATGCATAATAGAAACATTAATAGCTACGTGGAGAAAATTTACTAAAAAATCAGTATAGTAGAAATGAGAATATGAAAAACAGGGAAAAAAGTAGGGTATTTGTATTTTAAGAATAAAACTAATTAGCATAGCAAAAAAAGGATGTAGAAGCAAAATAAATATAAGAAAACCTAACATACTAAAAAATGGAAGAAAATTAAAAACATAACCAATAGTATTGTATAGAAAATTGTGTTCTTTAAGAAAAACAAATATGAGAATATAAAAAAACATGAAATAAATAATGGAAAAACAAACATTTAAAGAATTAATAAAGCAAATCAATGAACTAAAAAAAATAAATCATCTACATCTTACTTGAAAAATAGTACCATGAAGAGCATCCCATAGAGAAAATGATAACGAATATGATTTTTAGAAGAAAATCTATATTTATTAAAAATATTTTAAATGTTTAAGAAGAAATTTAAAAAAAACAAGGAGAGTATAAGAATTTCAAAAAGAATATAAAGAAATCTGTAACAAAAGAAAGGAGGAATATAAGTGGGAGGTAGAAGATAAAATAAAAAATTAAAATAATTAAGAAGACATATGGAAGTTTATAAATGAGAAATGAAGAAACACAAAAACAAGAATTAGAAATAAACAAAAATAAATGGAGAGAGACACTGTGTAGAGTTGTTAGAAGAGAATAGAAACAAGCCAAAAGTAACAGACGGAGTGAAATCATCAAAAAAAGAAAAGAAGAAATAAGAAAAGTTGAACTAGAAGAAGTACTGAGAAAAATGAAGAGTGGAAAAAGGAGAGACGGACGGAACACGGGAACAATGAAAATATACAGGGATGAGAAAAGAAGAAAGTCAATACTAAGTAGAATATGGAGAGAAAGGATTACCTGAGAAGTGGAAAAAACAATAATATGTCCGATATAAAGGGGGAGATAGAGGAGAAGTACGGAATTACAGAAGAGTAAGTATCACAAACGCAGGGTACAAGATCTATGCGGAGATATTAAAAGGAGGCTAGAGGCGGAGATGAGAACAAGATCCTAAAAGGTGCGTTCGATAATGTGAATAGGAAAGAACTATAGAAAAGGCTAAGAGAAAAAGAGATAACAGAAGATCTGATAGAAGCACTGGACAAGTTATATAAAGAAACAAGAACCAAAGAAAAGTTGGAAAATGTTTTTAGACCAATAGGAACTTAAACAGGGATGTCCAGTAAGCCAGACCTTATTTGCGCTATACATGGCCTATATGGAAGAGGTAATGAAAGGGAATCAAAAGGATGGAGTGGTAATAGGAAGGAAGAAAGTAGGGTTCTGGACATGCAAACGATTTTTTAAGTGGTGGCAAGTAAGGAAGAAGAAATGAGAGCAGCAATAGAAGTAGATGAAGAAGTATATAGAAGGAAAGAAATGAAAGTGAATGTTGGAAAAACGAAAGTAATAGTGTTCTCAAGAAAAACAAAGAAGAAGGAAAAGAAAGAGAAAAAGTGGAAATGGGAGAAGAAGTGATTTAGAAAGAGTGAACGAATGGAAATATCTAGGATATACTATAGAATATAATAATAAGGATGAGGGGCATATAAGGAATTAGTAATAAAAGGTAACAAAGTTGTGGGAGCAGGAATTGGGAATAGGAGAGAGAGTGTTTAAGGCTAACATGGAAAAAATGGCTTTTTCAGAAATTAGGATAAATTGAAAAAGTACAAGAAAAGTATTGGAGGTAGACGTTCGGGCTAGAAAAGCACCGTCATATATAGTTAGGGAAGAAATAAAAAATGAAGAAAATACGAGTACAAGCTGGTAAGATAGCAATGAGGTATGAAGAAGAGTTAGAGAAAAGGAGAAAAATACAATTCTAAAGAAATGTTGGAAAGAAGTGAAGAAGCAGAAAATAAAATTAAGGACAAGAAAAATAAGATTAGATTACAAAAGAGTAGGATATGCCAAGAAGAAATAGAAAGAAGAATAGCAGTAGGCATAAGTGAGACGAAAATTCAAGAAAGAAGAACAAAAATAAGGAAAGCAAGATATAACAAAGGATATGGAAAGATTATGGTCGAGAGAGTACCGAAATATATAGCAAGAAACAAAAGTTTAAAGACCAAAAGGTGTGGGAATGAAGAAAAAGTAAACAGGTATTGGCTAGAGAAAAAAGTGAAGAATGTGTTGGGAAGGATGGGAAGGATTTGCAGCATTTGATGGAAGAATGCGAACAAATGAGAAGAAAGAAAGAAAATGAAATGTAATATTAGGAGAAATAGGGAAGGAGAGGAATAGATGAGGGAAGTATTAGTAGAAAAAATTTTTATGTGGAAGAAGGACATTTTAAGTTTTGGTGTTGGGTTGTTTTAAAGAAGAAACATTATTATTAGTTTTAGGGAGTTTGTTAGGGATGTAGTTTAAGTTAGAAGATTAACCGAAACGTTTGTAAAATGCTATATTAGACAAAACTAATAAAAATATCTATTTATCTAATTATTTTAAAGTTTGTCTTTATTTTTGTATTCTTTTTTCTTATTTTTTAAAAATTTCTTCCTAAACAACTTGTTTATTTTTAATAAATATAGATTTTCCACCAAAATCATATTCGTAATCTTTTCTCTTTTTGATGCTCTTCATGGTACTATTTTTTAAGTAGGATGTAGATGATCTTATTTTTTTAGTTCATTGGTATTGTATAGAAAATTGTGTTCTTTAAGAAGAACAAACTTAAGAATAACAAAAAAAAATGTAAAAATAAATAAAATAAAAAGAATTAATAAAGCAACATACTTCAAAAAAACTATTAAACTGTGAAGAACCGAAAATAAAATTCCCAAAACAAAATCCGAAATACAAATTTGAAAACTCCAAACCACCAGACCTAAGAGAAATCCAACAGATTATTAAAGAACTAAAAATGATAAAGCCCCAGGAGAAGACTCGGTAGTAGCAGAAATGTGGAAAAATGTAGATACCAAAACAGTCGAAAGCCTACATAAAATAATACAAAATATCTGGGAAACGGAGGAAATACCGGAGGATTGGAAAACAGCTATGATCCATCCAATACACAAAAAGGAGATAAAACAGATGCAAACAATTATAGAGGAATTTCACTCTATCGGTAACATACAAAATCCTATCCAAAGCATTACAAAACAGATTGGAGGGTCAACTGGACCCACAACTAGGTGACTACCAGGGAGGATTCAGGAAGGAAAGATCCTGTGCTGAGCAGATATTAAACCTGAAACTCATAATAAGGTACAGGAGACTGAGAGCCAAGGACATACAAGTAACATTTGTGGACTTCAAAAGGCCTACGATTCTATAGATAGAGAGACACTATTCAATATTTTGGAGGAATTCGGAGCCGATGACAAATCAATTGCAATCACGAAAAACTCTGACAAGCATGCAGGCAAAAGTAAAATTTATGGGAGAGATCTCAGAACCTTTTGAGGTCAGAACAGGAGTAAGACAGGGAGATGGCCTTTCCCACTACTCTTCAACTGTGTGCTGGAGAAGGTAATGAGAGAGTGGAGGAAGAGAATGGAAGAGGAAGGAATTCCAAAAATTAAAGATAGGAAGAAAGAAAGACAACCTTGAAATTGACTGTCTGGCTTTTGCAGATGATTTAGCAATACTAGCGGAAAACATGGAAGACGCAAGTAAACAGATAAATATACTGAAGGAGACAGCCGAAAAGCCGGACTGCAAATATCATATGAAAAGACAGAATTCATGACCAATAAAAAAAATGCACCAAGGCAGATTAAAACAAAATATGGGAAAATTAGGTGGTTAGCAAGTTCAAATACCTAGGAGAACTAATTCAACCAAACACCCTGGACAAAGAAGCGGTCCTGGCAAGAGCAAGAAAATGGAAATGGCATTTCAGTTGACGAAAAATATATATAATAAGAAGTCCATATCTATAAATGCAAAACTGAGGCACTACAATACGGTTATTAAGCCAGAGGGCCTCTACGCCTCAGAATGCCTTGCACTAAACACGGCCAAACAGTTAGACGAGGTAGAAAAAAAGAGAGAAAAATTATACGGAAAATCCTGGGACCAAAGTATGAAGATGGAAAATGGAAACTGAGAAGCAACAAAGAGATCTACACAAAAACAGAACGAATAACAGACTCGATGAGGAGAAGAAGAGTGACATTCTATGGACACATTAAGAGAATGGATGAAGAAAGACTGACAAAGAGAATATTCAACTATTTCGACAGAAATCCCAAGACACAGATGACATGGATCAAGGAGGTCAGAAGAGACATGGAAGAAATGAAAATTGATGGAGAGGAGGTGGAGAGAAGACAAGAATTCAGAGAGAAGATAAGAAAATTCAAAGGCTATCAAGAAAAGCCAAAAAGAAGACTGGAACTAAGTGGACGGAGGAAAGAAAAAAGCAACATGGAGAAAGAATGATAGAATACTGGAAGAGAAGAAAGAAGGGAGAGAAGAAATCATAAGTTATTTCACGTGGTCCAAATCGAAAGAAGAAGAAGAAAGCAAGTAAATAAACTAAAAAATAAATCAACTACATTCTACTTGAAAAATAGTACCATGAAGAGCATCACATAGACATAGAGAAAATATTGAGGAAAATCTATAATTATAAAAAATTAACAAATAATTAATCGAAAAATATACATAATAGAAACATTAATAGCTACGTGAAGAAAATTTACTAAAAGGATCAGTACAGTAGAAAAGAGAATATAAAAAAATAAGGAAAAAAGATAGGTATTTATATTCTAGGAATAAAATAATTAGCATAGCAAAAAAGTATGTGGAAGCAAAAGAAATATTAGAGAAAACAAACATTATAGTCGACAGCAAAAAATGATAAATTTCCGAAAAATGAAGAAAATCAAAGCAAAACCAATAGGTATTATATTGAAAATTGTGTTCTTTAAGATTAACAAAAAAATTTTAAATAAATAATTAAAAAAAGACTGAAAAATTAATTACGCAGTGATCGATAAAACTGATTAATCACTCGCATTGCATCCGAATTCCTAGTTTTCATTCCGAAAAAATAATACAGTTTTATGAGCAATCAGGATATGGTTATTTTCCAAAAAACAAAAAAACCAAAAATTTTTACTACCTCGTAAAGTCAAAGGTAGTACCGATAAAACGATCTCGTAATAACCCAACCGCATCATCTAAGCAGAAGATGCTTTCAGACGCAATACGTTTTAATCAAACGGATATGAGATACGGTGTCCTACACGATAAATGAAATTCGTGTGAAAGTTCTATAATAAAAATCATAGAGCGAGACAGCGCATTTATGAGTACATTTATGCGCGATGATGACTCTTATACAATTAAGCTAAACTCTCAATTATCTATTGGGAAAACCACTACTGAACGAACGACACATTCATAAAAGATTGTTGGGTTAAAACGAGCGTTATTGATACTTTCTAGCTTATTCGAATGGTACCATGCATTGTTTGCGTTTGCAAATCACCATTTTGTTAATTGTTACGGGTAAGTGACTACGTTGTATTATAATTAAAGGTCGTTTGCGATTAATCAACCGGTTTTTTGTTTACAGTTACTTTCGCTGCCGCTGGTACTTACAGACGCAACAGTACCAGAGTTTGTGAGTACGTGAACACATTTAACCTGATGCAAAATTTACGCATTTTTCTTTTAGTCGTTCCACATTTAAATGTAAATCGGGCGATTGTATTCCGGAAGAGACATTGTGCGATGGTACCGAAGATTGTTCCGATGGTTCCGACGAGACAAGAGATTGCGTTAACATAATACCGTACGTATCTTTTGAGGCGCGTCCCTATTTTAAGTTTTCGAACGCAGGTGTTCCAGTCACTTTCTGTTTCAATGCGATTACGGCGCCTGCATAAGCAAGAGGTACCAATGCGACGGTATCATCAATTGCAAAGACGGTTCGGACGAGTCGCAAATCGCTTGCGGTAAATGCGGGTGAGTACCTAGACGTTTAAAAAACGCGTTCCGGGTTATTTGATGGTGATGGTGACTAAGTATGAGTTTGACTTACAGAAAGAGGAGGTTTAAGTGCGGTACGGGCGAATGCATCGACGATAGTTTCTTGTGCGATGGCGTCGGCGATTGCAACGATAACTCGGATGAGACAGTTAATGAATGTTTAAGTACCAGATGTCCTTCGTACAGTTTTCGTTGCGATTACGGCGCGTGCATTATGAAACGACTTCGATGCGACGGCTTTTATGATTGCGTCGACGGTTCTGACGAACAATCTTGTTCGGTACCATCATCATCGTCTGCCCGGTAGCTTTCTATGATCTTTTTTTAATGTGACGAATTATCAATGTTTTCTGCAGTCTTGGAAAGTTTCGCTGTGGGTCCGGCGAGAATGTGAGCGATCATAATATTTGTGATGGGGTCGGAGATTGTCGCGATAATTCTGATGAAAGTGATAAACTTTGCGGGAGATTTTAACTGCCCGCTTTACACGTACCGATGCAAGTACGGTGCTTGCGTTAACAGGAACGCGCGTTGCAACGGCATAGTGGATTGTGTGGACGCCTCCGATGAGGCCGGGTGTTATTCAGGCCCAGTGAAACTAGAAGAAACAAACAACGATGTGGTGAAACCTCATTGTCAGAAGGACGAGTTCAAGTGCAACTCCGGACAGTGCGTGAAAGAGGAGTTGGTGTGCGACGGAAAGAAACACTGTGACGACGGTTCCGAGGAGACTTTTGAAGTTTGCGCGTACCGACGTTGCCCGTCTTACCTCTTCACATGCAATTACGGGGCTTGTGTGCCCGCAAATGCACGTTGCAATGGAGTGAACGATTGCTGGGATGGATCCGACGAAGAAAATTGCGGTTCACCTCAAGAGGCTTCGTTGAATGTTAGCTCCGGTGCGTAGTCCCAACGTATCCGGAATTTGGGGTCTACGAAATTGCCACCTCTAAGTTGGTACCCGGATCTGTCGCGCCTCCTTACAGCGTTTTAATTACTAAGCGCGACAAAGGCTATGGCGTTACGCCTCCGGAACAATCATTCTCAGTGTGCATCGGAGAACAATGGACACCTAGTCTTCAAACGTGTACCCGTAAGCTTATGTACACTAAAAATTGAACAACTTATACTACAACTTAGCATTTTAGGTACGTGCCCTTTGATCGAATCCACTTCACCCATAGAATGCAAATTTAACAACAAACTATTAAAATCGTGCGACAAAGCTGTTCACGGTTCGATCGCTCTTGTGCAATGCAACCCGGTCACCGATGGAGTCGTCAAAGTATCGTCAACTTTTGCCGAAATGGTATATGGGACTCGCCCATCAATCAATGCATACCAATTACGCAGAACAACTCCTCCAACGTCAACATATTCTACATATTCAACAAAAGCGATTAACGTCATTTATTTATAGAAAAAAAAATACACTATCTGATTTTTCTACCAGAAAAGACTTCACGATATAAAACAACACGCGCATCGACTTATTTGCTCAAAATAAATCCAATTTAAATCCAAAGATCTTGTTTTGCGCGACATAAATAAGCTCGCCACCCCTTTGCAAAATCAATATCCAGTTTATTTCAGAATTGTGTCCATACATATTTCGACACCGATAAATTTAATTAAATAAACGAGTAACTTTTTTTACTGTAATTTTAATATCATTGTTCATAAATGTAAGCATATACTATAGTATAAAAAGAAAACTACAAATAAAGCGCAACTAATATGCGACATCTATCCGCCATCACGCGTAATAATCGACGTATTGCGCAGAGTCCCGCGCGCTTATCGATCGAGATTATAATTTAATTTCGAAATTACTCACCCCAAAGTCTTCGTCGAGATCAGTGGAGTCTTCAGGCTTAAGAATCCGTTAAGTCGACTCTTTTTTTCGCGTCCCATTTCCATTTTCGGCGTGTTCTCGTTGCACTCGTCTTCGTCTTCTTCGTCGCGCTTACGCCGCTTCTTGTGGTAGAAGTAACAGGCGGCTCCAATTCCGGCGATTAAGATTAAAGCTGCCAAGCATGAAAATACGGCGGTTAAGATGATGTCGCGTTTCTGCATCATTAACTGAAAAAAAATTAAAATGATAGTAATTGTGCATATATATGGGTTTGATGAATGAATGGTTAGTAAACCGGATGGAAGTGCAGCTGGATGGTTGATAGATGGCGATCGGGTTAAAATAGATAAATAAGTTGAAGCGCAGTAATGAATATTTGTCTTATCTTAAGAAATTTATCATAATTTAAATTATTGCAAATAATTAATTTATTTGTAGAGACACGCATTCAGTTAGTAAGAAACTTTTAAAAATTAATGAAAAAGAAAACTGATCAATACAGAAAAGAGAAGAAGAAACAAAAAGTAAAAATATACAATTTATAATAAAATGGAAAAGAAAGTTCAAAGACAGTTACAAAAACTATTAGAAACAAAATGGGATTCAATGATAAGATAAAGAAATCCAAGAAGAAAAACCTAAATTCAGCAAAAAAAAGAAGTAGGTTTTCCTAAAGAAAAAAAGCAAAAATAAAAAGCAAAACGAGGAATAATAACAATAAATAACTCAGAAATATGTAACAAAGTGATAAATAGAAGAATAAGTAGGAGTCGGGGGGAAGATTGGTAAAACAGGAAAAAGAAATAAGAATACAGACAGGGAAGTTTGCAATAAATCATAAGAAACAAAAGATCTAGTACAGCACAAATACTAAAAAGAGCAAAAAATCTAAAGTAAGACATGGAAAAAATAAAGAAGAGGGTCACACAAAAAAATGTTGAAGAAAGAAGAAGCATGAATACAAAATAATGAAAATAATAGAGAAAATATGAATACCGGTTATTCCGATCTTTTCTCCAATGTTTATTGTATCTATTTTTTTATTATTATACTATTATACTATTACGTTATGTACAATTACTATTTATATAATAAAAGGTTATTATTAAAATCAAAATGATAGAGGAGAAAATAAAATAAGAGCATATGAGAAGGAAGAAAAGAAATAGATAAAAATAGAAATAGAAAGAAGAATAAAAAGTGAATGAAGACAAGTAGTTAAATAAGTAAATTTAAAAAATTTAGTAAAGTGAAAAAAAGATAGAAGCGAAAAAAACACATGAAAAATACTTGAAAAGTAGAGAAAGAAGATATGACGAAAAAATTAGACAAAATGTAGTTTAAGAATAGAAAAATAGAGAATAGAGAAATTGAAAACCAAAACCACATAAAAAAGAAAGGTGTTAAAGAACGGTTCAGAAGAAGGTAAAGATAGAAAAAATAAATAAACAACAGCTTCTACTTGATTTATTTTAATACCCTTCTTAAGTTTTATCTGTTTTCTTCTGATATTTTCTCTTTATTTTAGTTATTTCCTTTTTCTTCATTTTGATTTACAATTTCTATATGTTTTGTTTTGTTCTGTATTTTCTTTATCTTTTTTTTTCACTTAGTTTATATGTTTTTTGTAATTTCTGTTTAATCCTTTATTTTCATGAATGTCCAAGTGTTTATTTTTCATCGTTTCTCTTTGTTTATGTTCTCCTTGAATTTTTTTAATATCTTTGTTATTCCATTTTAGAATCTTCCTTAGGTTTCTTCTTTTTATTTTAAATTTATATTTTTCTTTGTTAATACCATTTCAGGCCAAGAAACCAGAGACCGAAGAAAACAAAGAATAATAAAAAGAAACAAGAATACGCAAATACAGAAATGACACACAAAGTGGAATAATAAAATCATAGAGTAAAAAGGTAATGCATTTAATAAAAATCAATAATTTAAAATTAATAGAAGAAATATTTATGCAAGATTGAGAAGATGATATATGCGGAATGTCTGGAAAAAAGGAATGGAGAAATAGGGAGAAACTAAACGAAAAAGAAAGAAAGAACGTAATACTGGGAAAGCAGCATAATGAATAAAACTAGTATTAGTAAGAAGAAAATAGTTATAAAAATAGAAGAAGAAGAAGAAGAATGAAAGTTTAATAATAAATGTGACAATTATAATTTTAACAATACCATCAAAAATATTACTTATGATTGTTGTAAATTACATCATCCACAACTTTTATTCAAACCATTATTTTTTATTGTGTATAGTTTGAGTTCATTATGTAACAAAAATAAGTAAAGGAGGGGTAGTAAAACAAATTAATGACGGGAAATTTTACAATGCAGAAATAGAAAAAGAAGAGCAAAGGGATAAATGACTAAGAATGTCTCAAAGATAAGAAGATGAGAAGAAAGTTTGGTAACACAGGAAAAGGTAGCAGAAAAAAATATAAAAATACAGACAGAAAAGTTTGCAATAAATCATGAGAAACAGAAAATCTTGTACTGCACAAGTACTAAAGAAGACAAAGAAAAATAAAGAACAGGGCAATACAACAAAGAATGTTGGAGAAAAAAAAGTATGAGTACAAAACCTATTAAAATGGATAAGAATTCGTAGGTGCAAAATGATACAAAAATATATAAGGGGAGAAAAAGAAAATGAAAGTATATAATAAGGAAGAAAAGAATTATATAAAGAAATATTAAAATAGAAACAAAACGAAGAATAGAATATAATAGAAAATAGAGAAATTAAAAGCGAATAAAAATTATAGAGAATTGTAAACGATAAAAGAGTTAAGGGAAAATAAAGTAAACAGCATATAAAGAAGAAAGATGCTAACAAAGAGATAGAAAGAAAGTAAAAAAGAAAAATTAAGATGATATACAGACGAAGCACAAGCGACTACTCTGTTTGTTTATAATGTTCTTCTTGAGTTTCATCCGTTCTTTCGGATTATCTTCTTTATTTTAGTTATTTTTTTCCTCTTTTTTTGACTTACAATTCATGTGTGTTTTTTTTGTTTTGTATTTTCTTTATCTTTTTTTATTTAATTTGTACTGTTCTCCTTTTTCATATCTCTTTTTGTAGTTTTTCATATATTACTGTCTGTTCTTTGTCTCGATAAATTCCACTTTTCTCGTTTCTTTTTGTTTATCTTTTCTTTTGTACTCTCTTTGCACTTTTAATGTTTTTTTATTTAAATTTATTTTTTCTGTACTTCACTTGGTTAATAATTTTTCAGGGCGTGGAACCATAAATAAAGAATGTAAGAGATAGAAAAAAGCATGATGATAAGATTAATAAAAAGAAGCAAGAATACGCAGATTCAGAAATGACATACAAAGAAAAAAGTATGGTGGAATGGAGAAATGTGGAAGAACCAAACAAAATAGAAAGAACGTAATTCTAAGAGAGCAGAAGAATGAATGAAAGTAATATTAGTAAGAAGAAAACAGTTAAAAGAGTAGAAGAAAAAGAATGAAACAATAAGATAAAGAATCCAAATTCAAAAAAAAGTTTTTCTTTTCTATTTCAAGTTTATTTATTTATTTATTCGTATGGTACATTACACAAATATTGTATTGTGATGTAAGTGTTATACATGGTGCCCCAGAAGATCAGTATAAACCTGTATCGTGTGGTGACAAAACCGTGTGCAACAGTCTTGGCAAAGCATTTACTTCAAGGTTTAGGAAAACCACTAAAACCTAAACATGCCAACCCTTACCCACCCTAGTGTTCACATGTAATAATATTAATTAAGTGTGTAAACATTATAGAAGATAAATAAGAACATAAAATATAACAGCACAGTCATTGCATGACGACATATAATGGACCGGTCCAAGCGCAAGTCACGACAATGACGAAAAAAATAGTAGGTGAAAGAAATAGCAAAACAAAATAATGGAAAAACAGATAATCAAGACAAGAATACAAAACATTGCTGAACTTCAGATGTCCTTCAGATTTGTAAGCCATAATATTGCTTCATCCGTTAAATTTCAAGTAATCGCCCTTCTAAAACTTTTAAAGATAATCAAGCCAATCATGTGACATTTATTATTTTAACACCTTTAAAAATTTAACTTATAAAAGATATTTATAAGAAATTGTAAATTACATCAACCACAACTTTTATTAGAACAATTAATTTTATTGTGTATATTTTGAGTTGAAACTAGGAATGATGTAACAAAATAAAGGTAGCAAAAAAAAAGAATTGAGATTTTTTCTGTTTTTTTGACACAACCCAAATAGTTATATTTACATAAATCGAGTAGGTAGGTGGGGATTGGCTAATACAAAATCTGGGTTAGAAAAATTTAAAAAATCGCAATTTAAAATGCCAATATATTTAACTATGACTTTTACACCATCTTGGAGTTTGACAATAAATTTAAACATGAAAACAAAATAAAGTAAACGTCACATACTTAAGAACCGGTCTCAAATGCATAAATTTGCTAAAAAGCACGTATATGCCTACTTCGATTTAAGAAGTAGCGGAACATTGGTATATAACGAGAAGCAGAAAACAACAACATCAGTCTTTAGAGTAACTTCTGAAGAAGCTAACAGCATGGTTAGCAAAACGTTAAGCAGAGAACGTAGGAAGGAAGTGCGAACACGGCTCAACTCGGAAGATAATAATCTTAGTAACAAATACTTTTACATATCGGACTTCCGTAGTATTCTGCTATTGTTCTTTTTCTTTACAATCTTTATATTTCTTTTATTTTATATTTTCGGTAGCTCTTTTTCACTTTCTTTTATTTCATTTCTCTTTTCGAACTTTCTTTTGAATCATTTATATTCCTCCATTTCCACTTGTCTATGCTTCTTGTTTTTTAGTTGTTTCTTGTATTTCTTATCTTCATATATAACAATTTTTTCATTCTTTTTCAACTTTTGTTTATTATTCAACCTATTTTTTTCCACACTTCTTACTT
Organism: Abscondita cerata; assembly: GCA_030710515.1. Taxonomy (NCBI): domain Eukaryota; kingdom Metazoa; phylum Arthropoda; class Insecta; order Coleoptera; family Lampyridae; genus Abscondita; species Abscondita cerata. Next base: position 61,332 of record JALBCR010001402.1, on the reverse strand, counting down.
ATTACTTTTCTCAATTCACTATATATCTCCATCGCTACATTAATTATCTATTCTTTTCATTATTCTTTATGAGCAATTTTTTGTATTAATCTTATAAACTTCTTTTCTTATTTACTTATCTTCTTGTTTTGTTTTAATCGTTCTTATTTACTTTGCTTTCTATATTTATTTCTATACATTTCTCTTTCTCTATCTGATATGTTTTTTCTTCTTTAAAATATTTTTCTTTACTCTGTTACTATTTCCGAATACTTCCTACATTTCTTTCTCTTTTTTTTTCATCGTTTCTAACTCCATTCTTCTCTATGTCCAATTAACATTTTGATCGTAGAGATGAAAATCTTGATAGCGTCGTCATCTAGTAGAATTGTAACGTGTGTTTGAATAAAAAACCTTTGATAATATTTTTAACGAAGTAGTCAGCGGATAAGGCATTTCAACACTTTTGCCAAAATGGCGTCTGTAGGGCAAAGGTTTTCATTCGAATGTGAGTAATTTATGTAGATTTTTTGTACTGTTAGTGGTCGTTTTATTTTAGTTAGTTATAGAATCTATGAAAGAGTATTTTAACTCAATTTATGTTTAAAATTACAAATAACAGGGATTCTAAAAACTTAACACTGTCACAATTTCCCTACTGCCACAGTTCACTACACGACCAAATGCTGGCATTACGGTACATTACAAATCAATTAAACGTATAAACTATATTAAAATCCTATACCTCAATGATAAAATCCATCTAATTATACGTAAGTTTGCTCTACAGTAGCCATTTTTAAAGGTTTTTGACACCTATCTGACAGCGCATTGAAATGCCTTATAGAAAGTTTAGGTTAGAATTTAAGGTATCTTATAACGTTTTCGACTGGGAACTTTGAAGCGATCTCCGATCTTAATTAATGTTTCACTACCCTACCTACTAAATCTCTCTGATTCTTTAGATGATGACGTTATTTCAGAAATTGTTTATCACATATCTTCAAAAAAATCAATCCAAAAAGGTCTGTAATTTGTAAATTGAATGATAACTGTCATAGAGAACAATAACTGTAGCATAACCTTAAAATTCTAAAATGTATGTTCAGCTGATAGATGCATCACACCAGGGAGCGCTCCGTAAACGAGCAATAGACATAAGCTTACCAATCAAAAACGCATTCATTTTTAGGTTATATTTATGTCAAGTTTTAATGCAGAGTTCCAGGTCACCTCGAGTTATATTCCAATATTCCACGGCTTCTGGTTCTTTATTTGAACACTTCCAGTAATGCTTAACTTAACTTGATGTTAATTACTGAATAAGTCACTGACTGAAATAATTATTTGTTTTTAAACTACTACTAATATCCTATAACTCCTATATTCAATGCTTACGGTTTCGTGATTATTGAATTAGTTGTAAAGTTGTTTTTTTTTCCTAATAGATGTCGCTTAACCGACATAACTTGCATTAAAGACAGCTGAGACTTGAAGCTTAAGTACAACTTGTATAATTTTAAACGAGTTTTGTTTTTAATTGAATTTAGTATATGGAACTTCTAGTGCTGTTAAAAACGTATTTAGTTAACTTTTATGGTAACAGATGTCACGTTCTACCCGAGAAAATAATAGGACACGTTTAAAAACTCCTTCATATTCACAAACATCAATTTATTTTAACTCAAAACATCAAAGCACCAAAACCGATATACACAGTTCGCTCGCTCATTAACGAGAAAATTAATTGAATCAATTTGCTAATGACGTTAAATCAATAAGGAAATGTGAAAGGAAACTTTGTTAAGTACATTTAGAAACCCTTTCGGTTTGTATTCGCCGAGATAAATTTAATTATCATTCGGTTTTGTTGTCGCGCTTTCCGGGGCAATCTGTTACGCCTAATTAACGCTAACAAAAAATATTATATGTGCATTAACCGACTGTGCTACGTCATGGCCACCGTTCTTTTGATGCTTTTGCTTTTCCAAGCAGTAAGTATAATTTACGTTAAATATTTGAGCAGCTTATTTAAATTTCAATAAGGTTTCGTCGGCGCGTAAAGGAAATATTGTGACGGTTGACTGCGCCGAATGCGCACCAAAATCCAATAACGGGATAGGGAAAGCGTTTTTCAGAAAACCCGAAAGGAATCGTTAAATTTTTGCATTTGCGCAACAAAATCGACGATGTGCAGACTAAAGCGGAGTATTACGATAAGATTGGTGATTAGTTTGTTACATTTTAATTACGAATCAAACTGTGCACTAATTTGTGACGCACCCAGTATTTTTTGAACAAATTTGAAAACTGTACGCATGCGCTTCGTGCACTTTATAACTAAGTTAACCTCAATAAATAATATGAAATAATGGAATTTCGCTTTTTATCGTTTAATTTTGGGAACAATGGCTAGTTCCGATACAAAATTGTCAGACGCTATTTGCGAGTTGATTACTAGCGTAACCGGTTTCAAAGTAAGTTAATTTTAATCGAAACCTCTCTTTAACATAAGTTTGCAGAAGGGCTCTAAGGACTTCAAAAAAGCTTTCAAAATGTATCGCCACGTGTTCAAAACTACAACACCGCTTACGTTCCAACGAAAAAAGAAATCGACGTTACCATCGCCAGCCTCGCCGAGAAGTTTGCGTTCCACGGTTTTCTTCGGCAAAAAAAGGAGTTGCTAGATCAATATGAAAAGTTGGAAACTTCAATTTCGGTCGTAAAGCTCTTGATCGAACTTGCCGATAGTCCCACGAATAACGTTACGAAATACGTTCCTATGCTTCGACGGAAAACCGAGGAATCGATTGATTGGGTAGAGTACATGATGGAGGGTATTGAACGTTGGACGCCGCCTCCGGATGATAGTAGCGTAAGTTTGTTTATTGATTTGTGTTGTGTAAGATACCGTTTCTATTTTAAGGAATCGGAGGAAGACAGTTATATTAATGATGTATTAGGCGGTAGTTGTTGGGCTGATGAGGTGCAAGGTGAACGGCGTTGTGATTCTGGAGAAGAACAAAACTGCGATCAAAGGATAACAAAGGAGGAGGCTGAATGTGTTTTGCGAAGCAGCGTCCAGTCCGGTTGGTTTACAATGAAGAAGTTCATTATGAAGCCGCCGAGCGAAACCGATGCAGGGAATCTTGCCTTTTATGGTGAGTTGATGTTTTTAAGAATCATTTGGTTAGAATGTGATTCTAGGCAGAAGCATGTGGATAAAATCACTAAAGGACTTATTGAGACGAGTCGCCGAGCGTTATAACAGAGTATCATGTGTTGCGTGAGATTCTTTTGGCAAACTTTAATCAACATACAAGTGTGTGTGTTATCGTCTAATCGGTGATAAGCTCGAATCTATTGATAAAGTCACCGTAAGCAGTGTTCGACAGGTGAGCGGCGAATTAGAATGAAACGATGACGGTTGTTTATTTTCAGCCGATGTTGGAGTCATTCATTAAGGAGTTTATTCCGTACATGGATTACTTTCAAGAATTGCAAAAGTTTAGCGCAATGCTTTCGTTCTTGAACAAAAATCAGGTCCCACACACATATCGTAGCTACTATTGCGCGGTGGAAATGATAACTAAGCCGATGATTGAACTTTTGGTCGATATTGAAGCGAAAGTTTTAAAGCAAGAAGAGGTTTATACGCTGTTGGTGTTGGCGAAAGAACTGCGCCCGATTCTACCGGCTTTAGAGATCCTTAATGAAATACAACAAATTGCGATTCTGGATTGTACAAATCATTCGGCGATGAGATGTGCGACCACGTTGCTTTCTTACTTGTACAAATGTTTGTTCAATACCAAGACGAAAGCCGAACAAGACCAGTACCTGACGCTTTACCTCCAAAGTTTCTACAAATACTTTCAGATAATGAACTCGTGGTTAGGTAGCGGTGAATTAATCGATTGTGTTGGCGAGTTCATCATCGCCGAGTAAGTATTTCTTAGCAGATTCTCGTGACTAATAAAACAGTTTGTAGTAATTATGTTAAGGATTTCGAGGTTGTCGATCCAATTTTGGACCTCATTTGCACGCAGGTCTTACAAATCGGTCGAAATATTACAATGCTAAAACGACTTGGTAGGATGAAACTTTTTTTCGATTACATCAGTAACAACGAAGGTAGTTTATTAAATTATAGTCACTTTGACTCCGAATACTGATTGTAGAAACTTTGTTCGACGCTTTTATTAGAAAAGTACTAGAAAAGATCGCGGCGTTTTTCGACGTTCCTATCGAGGAGGGGTCTGAATCTGCTGGGGAGGAGGAGGAGGAGGAACCGTCCGAGTTTATGTTTACTGGTGTGAACTCGGACGACTGTAAGTATTTCACTGAAATGGATAAGCTAGAGAATTTGGTCGATACCAGCAACGTCTTCTTGATGAAGGCGTTCGAGCCGTACTTTGTAAAAAAGCCCGCGAAGAAAGTCGTTCCAAAAATAACGCTGTATCGCAGAATTCAGAAACTGACTAAGACTTATGTACCAATCCATACTATCATAACCGGAGCGTTCGCAGAGCTTTTGGACGAACGCTACAGCGGATTGAGCGTTATGGTGAAGAATGTCTTAATGGACAACCACAATTTGGAGGAGTACTTTGAGTTCTTGCAGCACATGTTCTTGTTTAAAGAGGATATGATTTTTCCGTTCTATAGACACTTGTTTGACGGGGTGCGTATCCTAAGGAAAATATAATAAGAATGCCGTTAATTGATTTCAGATGGAATCGATCACCCATTTGGGTAACCACACGTCGTTGTCATCGTTTTTACAAGACGTGATCGTCGACGCGTACCCGAAATTGTACAACAAGGCAAGCGTGGAATTGAGGGAAGATTGGCGCCAAGCGGAAGATCCGCTCGAAGTGTGCAAGCTGGTTAACATTAAGTTCCGGAACGAATGGCCAACGAACGTCATTATTTTGACGAGCACATACCAATGTATAGAGAGTTGTTTCAATTCATCTTGAAGGTGAAATGGGCGCTCTACGCCTTGAACCACATGTATTTCAGCGGTAATTGTCATCAACGGTTACGTTAGTAACGAACCTCGAATTTTTCCTCCGCAGATATTGAACCGAAGAGGCGGGCGACCATTTCGAAAAGCGTCGTTGTCACGTTGTCGAAACTGAAAATACTACGTTTCGGATTGATAAACATCTTCAACACCATTCAGCACTATATTTTAGGCCACGTCTTCCGTATTTTCGGTGCGCTTCTACAAGGAACGCGAAGGCGCGTGCAATCTGGAAGCGCTTGTTAAAGCGCACAAAGGCTTCATTTTCAATTCATAAAGCGTGTCTCGATTTTCAAGAGTGCGAACGCACCGGCTATGGTTTCACCACGGTAACTCCTTTCTTTACTTCTACCTGTTCTAAAATGTACATTACAGTTATTGAATCTCGTCCGTGAACTTCGATTAACGTGGAGAAAAGTCGGTCACATTTGTTACGACAAGTTGTGCGCTTGGGAGAAGTCTTACTGGTTATGCCATAAGAAGTTGGATGAATTTATATACACTTCGCGAATTATTCATGATTTATAAGTTTTTTTTGTAATAAAATAAGTTTTTGTTTGATGTGTTTATTTTGAACACACCAACCACGTTCATATTTGTCTATCTATTTATTTACTTATTATCGTAGAAAGATGATTTTATTAAAAAACTAAATTGTTATACACTGCAAAAGTAACAGATTGGTATTATCGCGATACCCCCAAATGTGTGTAACACGATTACAACAAACTAATGTTTTTCAGTGTCTTTCTAATGATATTATTACGCATGACTCAAAAAAATTATCAATCTAGTATTTATCGTAGTAGGCTCTGATCGTAAAGTATTTGAATATCTTCATCGAGAAGGCGTACGAATCCTTCTGAGCATAGTGGTTACAGTATTTTGTGTTATAATACGTTCAGCGAACACATGGAGTTAAGCCGCCCTAAATTTAATGAAAATTATTTTATTGGTGTAATTTTTGAAGTCAGTATTACAACCAACTTCTGCTTTGTTTAACATTTTAGTTTTCACGAAGAATTTGGTTATTATTTTATTAGTAGTTTGCTATCATTTCCATTCTATTTACAAAACATTATTTTTCAATATTTTATAACGTATAAATAAATTATTTTTTAATATTTGCGTTTATATAAATTTACAGGGTGCATTTATTGGTTCAAATTACCATAAATGAATAAAGGAGTTACTTAACTCCATGTGTTCGCTGAACGTATTATAGTAACTTATTTTTGAGAAAAACATTTGTGACGCAAAAAATTATCAATTTATCGATGTATTTTAATTATTACAGAAAAATAATTTTATTAAATAAGACGAAAATTTCTTAACGCTTCTAACTTTTAAAATTTGTATCATACCTTCTAAGATCCGCTTAAATATCAGTTAACTTATGTCTACAGGGTATTTTTGGGTATATCCATGTTTTTACGTAATAAGCATAACTGTATTTTAATTTGCATATAATACGATAAGTTTTTCGACATCTAGTGTCGACTCGTGAAAGCGTTCACGTACGTAAATGTTAGCAACTTTGCCGACAGGTATGTAAAGCAGTTACATAGTCGATTCTTCAATAATATAGCCAACATAACAGTTGGCAGTATAATTTCGAATCGCCTGCAGTAAAGTACGCAAGAGGTTGTACAATAGCAAACAAACACTGAGAATCATCCGACAGCTGTTTCGTCCTTTTGGGACTCTGCAGGAGTGAGAGAACTCGTTTGCTATTGCACAACCTCTTGCGTACTTTACTGCAAGCGATTCGAAATGTTAAACTTGGCAACTGTTATGTTGGCTATAATTATTCAAGTATCGACTATGTAACTGCTTTACATACCTGTCGGAAAAGTTGCTTACATTTGCGTACGTAAACGCTTTCACGAGTCTACACTAAATGTCGAAAAACTTATCGTTTAAATATTATAATCCCTCCAGTAGGGCATATTTCGACAGAACGCGTTTGTACAATAGTGAACTTACACTCGAGTATTCTCACTCCTGAAGAGTCCCAAAAGGACGAAACAGCTGTCGGGTGATTCTCAGTGTTTGTTTGTTATTGTACAACTCTTGCGTACTTTACTGCAGGCGATTCTGAAATTTTATACTTGCCAACTGTTATGTTAGCTGTAATTATTGAAGAATCGACTATGTAACTGCATTACATACCTGTCGGCAAAGTTTATATACGCTTTCACGAGTCGACACTAGATGTCGAGAAACTTATCGTTTATATATACAGGGTGTCTCAGATAAGGGTGGCAATATTTCAAGGGTACATAGAGAAACTCCAGATTAGAGATTTGAGATAATAAATCTATGTCCGGAAATGCGTTGCTTCCGATATACAGGGCCTTGAAAAATTCAAAATTAATATGGTAGTCAAGTGTTTTTGAAGTTCAGGTGAAGACAACGATACTCAAACCTCTTGCCAGTTGCGGTATTAATTTTGTTTTCGTTGTCGCCATGACAATATTCATTGTTCACTACGTTTTTATTGTCACCTGAAGTTTTTCGATAATGAGCTCTTTGAAAGACATCCAAATGGATTTTATTTTTTCGCGGAAACGACGCGTCGGAGAAGAAAAAACAAGAGAGCGCTTCTTTTCCAAATTGATTGGGAATGTGAAAAATGATTCCAATATTTGGAAAAACCAGTGGCGTGCTACATTTTTCTCTTAAAACTAAGTGAGAAAAACCGAAAGTCCGGTCCTGGAAATTTTTAGAAGAGTCGGATTGGCACATAAATATGACCAATACTTTGCTTGACATACTCTGGAAATTTTAAGAAAATCGATCAACGCGTTTTCAAAATACAGACAAAACATATTAATTTTTGAATTTTTTCAAGGCCCTGTATATCGGAAGCAACGCATTTCCGGACATAGATTTATTATCTCAAATCTCTAATCTGGAGTTGCTCTATGTACCCTTGAAATATTGCCACCCTTATCTGAGACACCCTGTATATATATATATATACACAGCATATGACATATAAAACTGCCAAAATCAAACATTGTGTGGCACAAAACAATATAACCTTATCCGGGATACGTAATCCCACGCACTCACTTAAGGTATCTATTCATTGACAAATACCTGTTGTTGCAGAACATGAAGTATTAAATTCTTAATAATTCAGAATGCAGCAAAAACTTTAGTTTTAGTGTGGACATCAAACTGTGCGGTTGTGCATCTCTTAAAAAAATCATTAAAGTCGACGACTATCGAAGTGTGCGAAAAATTTATAAATGTTATCGTTTGTATCCAAAATTAAAAACAAAAAAAACAAAATTGTATGTACTTTTCCTAATTTTTAAATTATTTTCATACTTTTTAAGAAAATAAAACATTTTTAAAAATTGGAAAAATACTATTTTCAACATTTATCAAAACACAAAACAAATTTTGCAAAAATTAAAATTTTTTTAGTTCACATTTTATTAAGAAACGAAACTCAAAAATTGATTCCCAACGTTGGTTATAATAACATCGAGACCCAATTTAATTTTTTTTAAATCTATTTTTAACATTTATCAAACACAAGACAATTTTTTCCAAAAATTTGAAAATTTTTTAGTTCAGATTTAATTTAAAAAACGAAACTTATTTATTCCCAAAATTGGATATGATAATATCGAGACACAATTTAATAGTTTTTTATAAAATAAAGACATTTTTAAAAATTGAAAACAGATCTATTTTTGAAATTTATCAAAAAACAATAAAAATTTTTGCAAAAATTTAAACATTTTTTATAATTAACATTTAATGAAAAAAACTAAACTCAACAAAATGAACCCTAAAGAAGGAAATTTTCAAAATTTAACAAAAGACAAGACAAATTTTTCACAAAATTTCAGTATCGTTTTATTTAAAATATCGAAACTCAAAAATTGATTCCCAAAGATAGTTATGACAACTGCGACACCCCATTCAATTGTGTTTTCCCGCAAATAAGACATTTTTAAAATAATAAAAAAATGTTTTTAATTTATCAAAATGCAAAAATATTTTTTTCAAAATTTCAGAATTTTGTATAGTTCACATTTAATTTAAAAAACGAAACTCAAAAAATTGATTCCGAAAGTTGGTTATGATAACATGAAGCCTCAATTTAAATGTTTTTTTTGCAGAAAATAAAGTTAATTTTTAAAATTAATCAAAGAAAAATAAATTTTTGCAAAATTTAAGTATTTTTTGTACTATACTTTTTATTTAAAAAATTAAACTCAGATCAATTGATTTCTAAAGTTGGTTATGATAACATCGAGACTAAATTCAATTGTTGATTTTGATAATTTTTTTAGTTCACATTTAATTTAAGAAACGAAACAAAAAAAATTTATTTCTAAAGTTGGTTAAACCAAAATTAAAATGTTTTTTTGTCAGAAAAAAAAATGTTTCAAAATTGAAATTAATTTTTAAACTTTATCAAAAAGTGGCAAAATTTTATTATTTATTGTATTTCACTTTTTATTTAAATACATAACTCGAAAATTGTTGGATATGATAACTGCGAGATCCAATTCAATTGTGTTTATTCAGAAAAAAGACATTTTTAAAAATTAAAAAAAAAAGTAATTTGCAAAATTTATTAAAAAACAAGACAAAATTTTCGCAAAATTTTAGTATTTTGTATTTTACATTTTATTGAAAATAGAAAACTCAAAAATTGATTCCCAATTCAATTGTGATTTTTTCAGAAAAAAGAACATCTAATAATTGAAAAAATCATTTTTTAAAATTGATTAAAAAACAAGACACATTTTTGCCAAAATTTGAAATTTTGTTATGGTTCACATTTAAGTTCAGAAACGAAACTAAAAAAATGGATTTCTAAAGTTGATTATGATAACATCGAGACTAAATTCAGTTGTTTTTTTATTCAAAGGACACATTTTTAAAAATTGAAATTAGTTTTTTAAATTTATCAAAAGACAAGACTAATTTATAGCAAAATTTGAGTATTTATTGTATTTAACTTTTCATTTAAAATACGAAACTGAAAAATTGATTCCCAATTCCCAATTCAATTGCTTTTTTTTAGATTTTTAAAAATTAAAAGAAAATCTGATTTTCAAAATTTATCAAAAGATTAAACAAATTTTTCGTAAGATATAAGTATTTTGTATTTGACGTATTATTCAAAAAACGATACTCAAAAATTGATTCTCAATCTTGGTTATGATAACTGCGAGACCTAAATCAATTGTGTTTCTCCAAAAATAAGACATTTAAAAATTTTTAAAAATCAATTTTCAAAATTTATTAAAATACAAGACAGATTTAACCAAAATTTGAGAATTTTTTATAATTAAAAAACTAAACACAAAAAGTTGATCCCAAAGTTGGTTATAATAACCAATTCAATTGCTTTTTTTTTAAAGACATTTTGAAAAATTGAAAAAAAGATTGATTTCCAAAGTTTGTTACGATAACATTGAGACCCAATTCAATTGTTTTTTTTAATTAAAGGAATGGAACCCTAAGCCTTAGTGTATATTTGTAACAAAAAATAGAACACGAAAAACTACAATAAAAACTATACTTTTCCTTTATATTTTTATTGTGAGTTCGCTGATGATGATAGCTTAGCTATCGAAACACGTGTTCGAGTATAGTTTTTGTGCAGTTTTTGGTGTTTTCTTTTTTTTTGTTTTTTAAGAACAAAGACATTTTTAAAAATTAAAAAAAAAAATTTTAAATTTACCAAAAAACAAGACATATTTTACCAAAATTTGTGAATTTTGTGTAGTTTGCATTTAATTTAAAAATCGAAACCCAAACAATTGATCTCCAAAGTTGGTTCTGAGCGTTGTATAAATCAGTTTAAAGTAAAAATTACAACAAAAAATTACAATATTTTGTTGATTTACCAAATTAATATTTATTGTTCATACTAAAGCAAAGAAACAAAGCCATTTGAGTTTGTTTTTTGATTATGTAAACTTGAACAACTATAATTATTCTGCAGAATTTAGTTCTTTCTTTATGAAGGCGTCGAAGTACTTTGCAAATATATTTTACAGCAATACAAATTGGCACGACGAAAAAAATTTATCAATCTTTCAATGATTAATAAATCATTCCTAAAAAATAATTTACTAAAGAAGACAAACATTATTTTTATCAATCTTTAGTTGTTAAAAAATATTTCGCAGAACAAAGAAGAGAAATGTGAGACTTCTAAAATTCTTATTCCTGTATGGTCTAAGGTATAAGGCTATAAATTTTTTGTTGGTTTACAATTGTCAAAACAAAGTTTTGCAGTCTTAATTTATAATTATTTATTAGTTGAGTGTCATAAGTAAAGTAAGCGACTCAAAAAATTATCAAAAAAATGGTGATACTAAGGTACCTCAAATGTGTGTAATAGGATTACATGAGGTTTATTCTTAGACTACAAAGCAATGGAAAATCTGCAGAATTAGGTTAATTGAAACAGCCGTCTTATTAATAAAAACCGTAAATATACTTTACAGCATAACAAACACTATGACTCAAAAAAATTATCAATTTATTTATGCACTAATAATTTTAAAAAAGTGGTTTTTTACACAAACTATTAGAGTTTTTGTACTAGAAAAGTATATCAATATAATATTAACCTAGATATGCGTTAATTTATTTTCAAAGAGATCCAAAAATTTATAAAACACAAATCAATTGTTTTGTTCGTTTACCAAAATAATATTAATTGAGCAGCTAAACAAAAAAGTATACAATTTTTATAGCATTAATGTCGTCAGTAAAGTAAACGACTCAAAAAAATTATCAAACAAAAAACTGTGTGTTACCTTCAGACACAAACATTATAATGTGATTTGTTAAGGTTTTGCATAATTACAAAAGTATGATTACATTTCGAGAACCAAAACGGCACTTTAAAAAATTCCATTTTATTTAATTTTATAAATATTGTAAAAATTTTTAACAAAAAAAGTTTTAATTTAAAAAAAATAAAAAATTATTATTAGTGCCGTTTGAATTAATGAAATTCAAAACAATGCTAAAATAAGCGATACAATTATTAAAACCAAATTTTTGTTTGTTTTGAGTCTTTTTGGCAGTAAAATTGTTTACATAATTTCAGAGAAATGAATAAACTCAAAAAAATTATCAACTATTTTATTCATTAATTATCGTAGAAATACAATTCTTATAAATAAGATAAAATTTTATTTACCTATGTATTTTTTTTAATATTTAACACAAAATTCTTTACAATTAAATAAAATTGTGTCATTTCTTGCGTTTGATGCATATTGCACAAAAAATAAACATTAAATGACTCAAAAAAATTATCAATTTATAAAATTAATATGATGTTTTTTGGTCCAAATTTGGAGAAAAGAGGAGTCATCCGAGTTTATGTATATGTAAGAAATCTTGTCGATAACAGCAACGTCATCTTGATGAAGATGTAAAACCGTTTTTGGTAAATGTACTTCGAAGTAAAACAAATTTAATGTGAGTCTCAATAAATTTATCAACTATGTACTAAGTAATTATTGTACTATTAATATTTTATTAATAAAGACGAAACTTTTGTATTGATTGTTTTGTTTTTGTTTGATCAATGTTTAATTTAAAAAAAAGAACTGTAATTTAACTCAAATTTTTTGTCAGATCAACCTTATAAGACCAACTTAAATATATGTTAATTTATCATCAGTAAATTATTAATGGAGTGTTGTATACTATAAACGGTCTAAAAAAATTATCAACAAATATTAATTACTGATACAAAATTTTATAGGTATTGGCTAAAACGATGTTATTGACTTTAAAAATTTTACTACTTACAGTAAGTGACTCAAAAAAATTATCAATTTATTCATTTAGTTTTTACTGTAGTAAATGGCATTTTTAAAATCCCCATCAAGAGTTTATATTTATTGCCAACAGTTATATATAATATTGCATCTCTTAATGAAATTATCGCAAACGCAAAACAAAATGAAAAAATTACAGTTTTCTGTAAGTTTTAGCAACGTTACTACAAGGTAGCAATAACCCAAATGTATCTCTTGCTTACATTTGACATATTTATATTAATTTAATTCGTCCAATTACAGTTTTCTGTAATTGAATATTTATTCACCTTGCACTGTATCACTTACAACATAAGTTTATAAAAAGCTTTTGACATTTTTCTTTTTTTTTTTCCTAAATATAAAGAACGAATTGTTATTAATAGCTGAAAGAAAAACTCGAGGACGCGAAGACTCTCAACTTAATTTGATTAACATCGGCAATAGAAAAGTGATTCACCCCTAATTTTTGAACAAAAATCTAAAGTCTTTATGCGATGAAGAGCTATCGATTGAGCAGTGTTACGCACGCTAATCCTTTTTAAAGGAGATCCTTTTTTTTCTTTCTGTTCAAATAAAGAAAGTATTTTTTTTCTCTTCATCAATCGATGTTTACACGTTTGAACGAAAACGTAATCGTAATTTTCTTTTTCGTTCAGAATCAAATCAAAATTCTAAATTTACTTTCGTATTTTTATTTTTATTTTTCAAACTTACATTTATTAACTCGATCTGTGTGTAAATAAAAGTTTACGAAATACATTTTAACGGAAAGTTTGGAAATAAGAAAATTTTCAAAATGTAAGCAATCTAAGAAGTAACTTGACGTCATAAAGATGTAACTAAATAAGTTTATTAAAAATGTAACAAATAAGAGTTTAAACTAATTTAATGTTTTAAGTTTGCAATTGACATCATTTAAACTTAAACTGTAGTAGATACTTGGGGGGGAGGAGGGGATTTAAATTTCGCGCCAATTTTATTTACAGTCAAGGGAGTTTAAGTATTTTTAAAAGCATACTCGGTGATTTCTGCTTAAATTGTAGTATGACACCGAAAGTGAAATCTGACACCAGAAACAAAATTCGCGTTCTATTCACTTTATTATATTAAACGCTCGAGCTGGCGCTATAGCGTTTAAACATTCTTGTGTGAATAAGACACTTATACAATAATTAAATATTTTTATAAGTATTTTATATATTTATTATTCTGTTAGTACTTTAAACAAACTCTTGTTTTTCATAATAAACATTGCTAAAAAATTAACTATATCCGTTATAACTAATACTCTTTGTTGCAGCAAAGTTTTATAGAATTAAAATTGAATAAAACTTAGCCCAAATGAAATTTTACAAAAATAAATTTTTTAAATAAAAATTTCAAAAATATTGAGTAAGTACAATTTTGATATTACCAAGAAATTGTCAATTGTTTTGTATAAAAACAAATAATTTGAAACATACAATAAAATTAAAAAAATATATTTTTTGGGATCCTTGATAGTGATAACATTTACAGTACTTGGCAGCACGTTATCATTTAAAAGGCTTAAAAAAAATATCAATTTTTGAGTTTGTCTAAATAAATACTGAAGTGTTGCCACACTATAAATCAGTTCATTGTGTCTCAAACAAATTATCAACAGATAATTTCAAATCTACATGCAATACAATTTCAATAAAATTTGATTTTTGGAATTTTGTATAATCGCAAATTATAATAGTTTGTTCTTTACAACAAGATAAGATTTACATGTTTTTTACAGCAAGATAAGCTTGCATGACTCAAAAATTATCAATTTATTAGTTACGATTGTTAAAATAAAAAAAAACTAATCAAAAATAATAGTTTGACTTTTAAACATTTTGAATTTGCATCATAAAACTTCAACCAAATTAGGACTCTATTAATTTAATCAAATAAATTTTTAGTTGAATATTGCCACACTATAATTCACTTCAAAGTAACCGACTTAATAAAATATTGTCGATATACGTTCTACGAATTTATTTAAAGCAAATTATTATTTACACTGCAAACTAACGGACTCAAAAACATTATCAACAAACATTTTGAGTCATCGCGGTACCTTTTCAAATGAGATAGCAGATGTTGGTTTTTAGAGTTTTATTTGAGTACCATAATCAAAGTTTAGAAAAAACATTTAAATTTTTTGATTTATTTAATTAATTTAATTTTAATATTAAACTCAAAAAATTGGGTTGTTCAAATTAAAGACCTACTTAAAAAATTCAGATCTAATGAGATTAAAACAAAACATTCTATCAGTAGAAAATCTATTGTTGACAGTACTTTACAGCAAGGCTCAAAATGATTATCAGTTTTATTAGTTTTGTAGTAATCCAAATGTTTTAAAAAATGCTTTGTAAAATTATTGAGCAACTGTTTTAGAATAAAAAAATTATGAATAACTCATAAAAATTTAAATTTTTGATTATCAATATATTTTCTAAATTTGAATTAAAAAAAAACAAAAAATAACTTTTGTTTCGTTTGAATTCTAACACCTTAAAGAAAACTAATAAATTTAATAAAATTTGTTAAAACGAAATAAAACTTCGCGTCCTACTTACTTTACTTTGCCTACTTTAAGACACTGCTCAAAAAAATTATCAATTCGAAGTATTCAAAATTAATTATTAAAAGTGTTGCTAAATATAAAGAAAAAGGTGTGTTTGTTATTAATACAATCAATACTGAATTTTATTTTAGGAATTTAAAGTTATGTTTCAATAGACTCAAAAAAATTATTAACAAAATATAATAATTAATGACGGGGTTTGTTGTAATAACACCATTAAGATCATAAAATTTTGAGTCAAAGTAATCGACTCAAAAAAAATAGTTTAAATAAAAATTGTAGATAATATAATTGACAACTTTTATTCTATAATGCTTTTTATCTTTTTTTTATCACAATTTTTTTTTAAACGCCATCACCGTTGTCTTCTTCACATGATACATAAAAACGTATTTTTTTCTTCGTTTGAACGAAAACGTACTCGTAATTGTTTTTATAGTTATTTTTCGAAAGTTCACGTTTATTAACTTGATCTGTGTGCAAATAAAACTTTTGTAAAATAAGTGTGAATATTGAGCGACGTTAAAACCATAATATAAATAGTAATAACTTACGTTGTAATTTTGTGTCATGACGCTCTTGTCTTCCTGCACATTAAAATGTAACTCAATAACTAAATAAGAGAATTTAAATTTTATTTATAGTCGAAACAGTTTAAGTATGTTTAGAAGCGTAGCCAATAACTTGTTGCGTAACTGTACTGTGACACCGGAAGTGCAATCTGACACCGGAACTGAAAATTTGAGACTAGAAATGTTAGAACATAATCGAAGGTTACGGTGTTACTTGGAAAACGCTTTGGACACTAAATCAGTGAATAAATTTAATAAATTGACTTGTTTTATATTTTTATTATTTACTGTAGTTTTTCTTGATAAACATTTCTAAAAAACTATAACCGTTATAAATAAAATTGTTTATTAAAGTAACATAATAACTACACGCGTTTACTCATTAAAATTTAAATCTACACAAAGCGTCTAAAGAATTTATAAAGCAAACGGCTCTATCAAGGGCACAAAGGTCGTTAAAATTAAAGCCAATAAATTATTGTAACGGTGCAATTGCAGAACGTCTGCAAACGTCTTTGGATGTAAGCCAAAGACTGAGATTTTTTTCTCTATTTACTTAATTAGTCAATGTTACGCCATCATCCATAAATTTATTTGAACTTTTAGCCTTCTGTAGTGAGGACAACTTATACATAATTTAAGGTTGTTAAACTTAAAGATCGTAAAGTTGAGTAACGTTATGCAGAGTTAATGAGATTTGCGGATGCCGGTATTGATTTTTCGGAGATGCCTTTGAACGAGACCGCCACTTTTTGATGATAATTTTGCGACTGCAAAGATCGATTGGTTAAACAATATTTTATTTACGCAGAATCAAGTAGAGTCAAAGTAATTAATAAAACTTTGATCTATCAAAATGTTAACCGTTAATGTAAATACTTATACAAGTCCGTACGAATTAGTTACATCAACGTATCAGTTTTACAACCCCACAAATTTCAAAAATGTTTGCAGAACAACTTCGGTCCATTAAAACAAATAACGACCTTGTTGAACCTCGGCCTGCATTTTGCATGGGTCGGCGCAGAAAATGCAAATTCACGACGCAAATGCTAATATTCATGCAAAAAAAACGCTAAACATTTTAATGTACAAAATTCCGGAGATTTTAAATCAATGTTTGCGTACGAAAATGCTTCTAAACTATGTCACTACACAAATCAAAATTTAATATTTTCGGATTTTTTGTCGTTAATCGGTTTCATGATCGAGAAACATTTAACATGTTTTGAAATGACGATTAAAGTGTGCGTTGATATTTTAACGACCAATTAAAATGTGTCCTAAATTTGACACTCCCCAGGAAATGACGTCAAATCCAACTGTTTTTGTTTCATCATGTTACAATTTCTTTTTTAAATTAAAACTTCATATATCATATTGTAATACATAATTAATTTTTGCCGAGTTGCGTGAGAACGTGCGCGTATTGTAAAGAAAAATTAAAATTTCGTGTTAACAACTAGTAACGAGCTCCTAAAAATAAACACTTTGTTCTTGTTTAGTAATTTGTTTGAAACGATCACGTATTTATCTGACTGACTATGTACGCTAAATTGTCAGAATGACGTATGTATAAAAACAATCCCCACTATTATAGAAATCAAATGTGATTGGTTGATGTGACGTCCACGCAAAAGCGCCAATTTTCAAAACAACAACAAAATTACTTACAATTCGTTTAGCCTCAATCGAAACTTCTTCGTCGTCGTCGAGGGATGAAAACGCTTTGCTCTTTTCCATAAAGTACTGTCCGCCAATGCCGAGATGAACCATGATTATTATTAGTTTTAACCGTATTATTTATGTTTCCGCACAAATACGAACAGACACTGCAAAAAAAAAACATTTCCGCGTTGTATTCTCTAAGCTTTGAACCTTTTATTAAATTAAATTTTGTTAAGCGGCACGAACTGACTCGTGGCAAATGTTGAGTCTTCAAATCGACAAACAATTTTTATTTGTAACGAAAGAACGTTTGTGTGCTGTTTTTAATAAAAGTCGCAATTGCTTTGTTTGTCCGATGTACACTTGATTACAATTCGTACAATTGATTTCGTGTACTTCATTAAAAAAAAAAATACAAGCAACTGAACTAAAAACCTAATTTATCATCAAGGTAATCAAATTTATTATAATTTAATTTTGCGATTCAGGTCAAACTGCATACATGCACACAATCTACATAAAACTATAAAAAAACTAACCATGTCAAGAGCATACAATTTTCCAAACCTCGTTATTGTTAATTTTCATCGGGTAATGAAAACATTGTATTTCCGCATATCGGAAAATATGATCCCACCTTGACATCTATATTAAATTTATTATCCATTTCCGAGGGTCGTATTATAAAATTGTTTTGGTATAACACGAGACACAATACGTAAACTGAATTATGACCAATAAAATTCCCGCCAGAAAATGAGTGTCAACGGAAAAATATTTGTTAAACAACTTGCGATCGCAACGATATTGTAAACAAACTAATTTAGACCCTAAACTAAGGAAAAGTTTCGATCCGAGCTTACAAAGCTCTGGTTTATTCTTTCATTAGTGTGAGATGCATCCAAATTATTTTTAAAGCAAAAATATTAAATAGCGAAATTATAAATATTTTAAGAACGTTTTTGATCCACAATAACTAAGGTCCTTGTCATTGTGTTTTACCATATTTTGCATATTTTTAATTATTTAAGTTTTTGTACAAAACTTTATTATTAACTAAGAACATTATTCAGTCAATTTGATTTCATAAAAAAATTGAGTGTCATATTTCGCATATTTTTTCATATTGTAGTAGTAGACTTATTCAGCATTAAATACAAAAAAAATATATTAGAAAAATGAGTTACCAAAAACTAATAAATGAAAACAAAATTAATAGAAATAATTGTTAGAAGTAATAACACTGTAAGAAAAAAATTAAAAAGTATGCAAAGTGATCAATTTAAGAAACAAAGATTTTTGAAACTACTTGGCATATTTTTGCATATTCAAATTCTTTATCTTCTTACTTTACGTAATATTGCAAACCTGTTAATAATTGTTAGACACGAAAAATAAATTTTTATGATACGTTGCATATTTTTTAATTGTCATATTTTGCATATCTTTGTTAATATATATTGTAATATATTTTCTATGTAATGTGAGCGATTTCACTTGCATTACATCTATTCATTGTAGGGTTCTAAGTTATAAAGCGTATTAAAACATATTTTGCGTATTTCATAGAATAAAACCAAAATCTTAAACCAAAATTTTATAAAATATGTAATTTTTGTCATATTTTGCATATTTTTGATTATTTGAATTTTTTTTAATAGAATTTTGGTGTTTTACCATATTTTGTAGATTTTTGATTATTTAAATTTGTTTTCGTTTTTGCACAAAATTATTTGTTTATTGGTAACTAAAACATTATTCAGTCAGTTTGATTTCACAAAAAAATTGAGTGTTATATTTCGCATATTCTTTCATATTGTAGTAGTTGACTTATACTTAAATTACTAAATACTAATAAATTAAAACAGAATTTATAGAAATAATTGTTAGAAGTAATAACACTGTAAGAAAAAAAATTGAAAAAGTATGCAAAACGATCAATTTAAGAAACAAAACATTTTGAAACTATTTGGCATATTTTTGCATATTTAAATTCTTTATCTTATTACTTAACGTAATATTGCAAAACTGTTAATAACTGTTATAGACATGAAGAATACATTTTTATCATACTTTGCATATTTTTAAAATTTTTAATGTATTTTCTAATGTAACTTAAATTTTTTTAATCAAAATTTATTTTATTGTGTGTAGGTACTTTAAACACATATTTGCATATTTCTTAATATTTAAAATTTATCTCTTTTAAGATAAAATTTGATAAATTTTGAAGAATCTTTATTATAAAATATAAAGAAAACTTGTTGTCATATTTTTAATTTTTGTGTTTTAATATATTCTGTATATTTTTGATTATTTAAATCTGTTTTTATTTTTGCACAATATTGTTTCTTTATTATTAACTAAGAACATTATTTAGTCAGTTTGATTTCATAAAAAAAATTAAGTGTTATATTTGCATATTCTTTCATATTGTAGTAGTCGACTTATTAAACATAGCAAAACGAGTTACCAAATACTAATAAACGAAAATAAACTTTTTTAGAAATAATTGTTAGAAGTAATAACACTGTAAGAAAAAAGATTGAAAAAAGTATGCAAAACGATCAATTTAAGAACAATTTATTTTGAAACTACATTTTTTTGCATATTTAAATTATGTGTCCTATTACTTTACGTAGTAACGATAAACTGTTAATAAATGTTAAAGACACGATAAATAAATTTTCATCATACTGAGCATATTTTTAAAAATGTTTAATGTATTTTTTTAATCTAACTTAATTTTTTTAATCAAAAATATATTTTCTTATGTGTAAGTACTTCAAACACATATATTTGGCTTATTTTCTTTATCTCTTTAATATAAATTTTGAAGATTTTTTATTATGAAATATTATGAAAACTTGTTGTCATATTTTGCATATTTTGATAATATTTATTGTAACATATATTCTATGTAATGTGAGCGATTTTACTTGGATTAAATCTATTCATTGTAGTGTTCTAAGTTATAAAGCATATTAAAACATATTTTGCATATTTCATAAAATAAAATAATTAAAATAAAGTTTGTGTAAGGTATTAGATGTTTAGAATAAATAATAGATATCTTAAACTACAATTTTATAAAATATGTAATTCTTTCGCCATATTTTTCATATTTTCAATTGTTTTAATTTTTAATTTTTTAAAGAATTTATTGTTTTACTATATTTTGTAGATTTTTTATTATTTAAATTTGTTTTGTTTTGCACAAAATTATTTGTTTATTATTAACTAAGAACATTATTCAGTCAGTTTGATTTCATAAAAAAAATTGAGTGTTATATTTCGCATATTTTTTTATATTGTATTAGTAGACTTATTAAACATTAAATATAAAAAAATTACATAGATAAGGAAAGCGAATTACCAAATACTAATAAATAAAAAACAAAATTTATAGAAACAATATAGAAACAAACATTTTGAAACTACTCGGCATATTTTTGCATATTTAAATTCGGTATCCTATTACTTTACGTAATAACGATAAACTGTTAATAAATGTTAAAGACATGAAGAATAAATTTTTATTATACTTTGCATATTTTTTAAATTTTTAATTTTTTTTAATGAAAAATATATTTTTTGTTTAAGTACTTTAAACACATATATTTGGCATATATTTAAATATTTAAAATTTCTCTCTTTAATATAAACTGATAAATTTTGAAAATTTTTTTATGAAAAGTTGTCATATATTGCATAATATTTATTGTAATATATTTTCTATGTATATTGTAGGGTTCTAAGTTATAAAGCATATTAAAACATATTTTGCATATTTTATAGAATAAAATAATTAAAATAAAATTTGTGTAAGGTATTAGGTGTACATATTTTTAAATATGTAATTTTTTGCCATATTTTGCATATTTTCAATGATTTAAAGTTTTAAATTTTTAAAAGAATTTTAGTGTTTTATCATATTTTGTAGATTTTTTATTATTTAAATTTGTTTTCGTTAAAAACATTATTCAGTCAGTTTGATTCCATAAAAAAAATTGAGTGTCATACTTGGCATATTTTTTCATATTGTAGTAGTAAACTTATTAAACATCAAATATAAAAAAAATTACATATATTAGCAAAAACGAGTTACCAAATACTAATAAATAAGATTTTTGATTATTTAAATTTGTTTTCGTTTTTGCACAAAATTATTTGTTTATTGTTAACTAAAAACATTATTCAGTTTGTTTGACTTCATAAAAAAAATTGAGTGTCATATTTCACATATTTTTTTGTGTCGTTGTAGTAGACTTGTTGAACATTAAATATAAAAAAAATTACATAGAGTAGCAAAAAGTGTTACTAAATACTAATAAATTAAAACAAAATTTTTGAAAATAATTGTTAGAAGTAATGACACTGTAAGAATGAATTAAGAATGCAAAACAATCAATTTAAAAACAAAAATTTTTGAAACTACTTGGCATATTTTTTGCATATTCAAATTCTTTATCCAATTACTTTACGTAATAAAAGCAAAACTGTTAATTTTAAGGACACAAAAAATAAATTTTTATCATACTTTGCATATTAGTTATATATCATATAAAAACATATTTTGCATATTTCATAGAATGAAATAATTAAAATAAAGTTTGTGTAAGGTATTAGGTGTTTAAAATAAATAATAACTTAGATCACAATTTTATAGAATATGCAAATTTTGCCATATTTTGCATATTTTCGATTATTTTCAATGTAATAAAATTAACTATCTAATGTACACAATTTATCTTTGTTTTTCTAATCTAATTGTCGTTCTTATCGTTGCCTACTCTTCTATATTCTATTTTTTTGTTCTTTTTTGTCCCATTCTTCCCCATTTATTCAGTTCAAAATAAAATCTTAATTTTTCTCTTTTTCATCTCTGTTCTAATCAATTTTTTACATGTTCACTACTTGTTCATCGTTAACTAATCACATTTTATCATCTCCATCTTTCCTTCTATTTCTAACTTTGTTACTTTTATCTTACGTTCTTTTATTACTACTCATTTCTTTATTTATGTTACGTTCTTTAACTTTCATGTTCAATTTAAATTTTGTACCCTTCTTTTTGTAAATTGTTTTACTACCAAACTCGTTCTTGTAGTTTATAAATTTTATTTTTTCTTAACTCGGTCCCTTACATTCCTTCTACTGTTTTTGTTCATCTTGTTTGCTTCTCTTGTTTTTTTCAATTTCCTTTTCTTCTTTTGTTCATTTGTGCATTTTTTCTCAATAACTTTTGTTTGAGTTTTTCTTAATTTTTATATATGGTGGTAGCTGACAAGGTGACGTTGGTCAATTGGGATAAAAAAAAATTTAATGTTATTTGGGGTAAACGGTGTTGGTAGGTAGGTTACAGTTATTATTTTTTTAAAATATTACGAAGCAGTAAAAAATATTTAGCATGTTAATCGCCTGAAACAGTGATAAGAGAGGAACCTATTGTTGCAATTGTACTATTGTCTGCATCGTCCAATTGTCACGCGTCCAATTGTTGCATGCTCTAATTTTCACGCGTCCAATTGATCTATAATCAGCTGACAAAGTAAAAAAATGAAAACAAAGAATTGGCATTGATAGAAATTCATGACAAAACGAATAAAAGACACAAACTTTCATCCATCTCGTATTGAAAAATGTTATAATAAAAAACCGTACGATTATTAACGAACATACACTTTATTCGGTCGTTATCGTACACTTTCGGTCATAAACGATTTGATTTCAATGTGATTCGTAACGAACCAGCCGATTATTAACGAGCGATTCCAAGCGTAATTTTGTGAATCTATAACCGGCATAAATTACGTCACATGTGTTTAAATGACGTTGCAGGCAGTTTTTTGCGCCGATCGATTTTACGCTATGCCTTTGTTAACGTTATTGCAAAACAAAAACCGGAACGCGATTAAGGCAGTTCCTTGAGGCATTAAAATAGGCGCGGTATGAAAATAGATGACGGCTTATCTTACATTCATGTAGAAATTTATGTCCCAGTGAAGGTATTAGACCTGTCGCGTTCCATGGTCTATTTTTAATTAATCAGTGACTGTTAAAATAAAGAAACGATAAGTTAAATCGGATAAAGATAATTTAAATATAAGATTCGGTTAAAGTCGTATTGATTTCCGTAAACAAACGAAAACTAACGATTCCAATTTTTTACTTCATAAGTGAAACTGAAAAACACCAGGACTAACACTAGTCTAATTTTTTTAATAAAAATATTGAACCTAAATTTAAATATTCTAAAACACGACATCGAATCGGATATTAACGAATATTTCCGATCACCTTACATTCTAGCCCACGTGTTTTACGATAACAAAAAGCGGCTGTCTATGTTTTTTAATGCTATTATCTTTTCAAAATTGTTTTTTGATTTAATTATTACGTAGTAAAGCTAACTCGGGGTCGATTTCCTTTACGGTTTTAAACTTAATCCGGTTGGAAGGACAACCGCAGCCAGTTTGTTAATTCAAACACAGCTAAAGCTAATTACTGTTTGTTGCGGTTCATTTATACTTACTATGGGTCAC
Source organism: Abscondita cerata (assembly GCA_030710515.1). Classification (NCBI taxonomy): domain Eukaryota; kingdom Metazoa; phylum Arthropoda; class Insecta; order Coleoptera; family Lampyridae; genus Abscondita; species Abscondita cerata. The sequence goes on along the minus strand of JALBCR010001402.1, from coordinate 37,111 downwards.
ATTAAATGATCAGAATAAACAAAAAAAAGTAAGTTTGCAAACAAAATTAATTTGCGATCCACGTTGACAAGTTTGTTAGTTTGAAAAACGAATGCGAATGATTCTGGTATTTTCGTGAATGGATTCAACTAATTTTATTTTTTTTAATTGTCTTTTTAGATTTGTTTGTTTCAACAAATAAACGCAAGAACAGGGTAGAAAAAGAGAGATGCTAGTGTATGAAGAGGTAAGGGGGAGGAAGTCTATGGACAAAAAATAAATGGACAAAGCCAAAGACTGTATGATTTATCCGAAGAAAGAGAATGGAGGTAAGGGGAATACAAGTTTATAGACGGAAGAGGGGGATCGGTAATAGATTATGTAATTATATGTGAAAGATGCAGAGAGGACATAAATAATCTGATCATCGGAGAGGAGAAAGGATCAGATCACCAGCCATTGAAGAAAAAGAGGAGTGGGGAGTAAGACAAATATTGACAGAAGAAAATACAAAAAATGAAGAAGGTACAAAAGCATCATAAGAGGAGGTATAAAAACTAGCGGAAAAATGGAGAAAGCTGTAGAAAAGAGAAGGTATAGAAAAAGAAAGAATAAGTTGGGGAAAAGACGGAATGGTGGAACGGGGAATGTAAGATGGGAAAAAGTCAAATGAGATGATTGAGAAGGGAGGGCATATAGAGAAATACAAAAAAGCAAGAGCAGATTTTAAGCAGACATGCAAAACAAAAAAGAAGAATTCAGAGAGCTGATTGTGAAGAAGATAGTAAAAATAAGAATTAAAAACCAAGCAGAAAAGTTTATTAACAAAGAAAGAAAAGAAGGAAAAAAGAAAGAATCTAAAATACACAATAAAACATGGGATGGGAAATACGAGAGGCTAAGAGAGGAAATGGAAGAGAGAAGAGAAACATAGGAAAACGAGACAGAGGTATAACCAGAAAAGAAATGGATGAGGCAATAAGAAAAGGATAAGAAGAGTTTTCGAAAGAATATGGAAAGGGGAAATTTACCAGAAAAATACAAAGGAGTCATAGTATGCCCAATATATAAAGGAAGGGATAAAAGAAACCAAAATTTATAGGGGTGTGAGCGTGGTGAACGTGGGATGTAAAACGTACGGGGAAATGTTAAGAGTGAGGTTAGAAAAAGACCTAGAAGTGAGGAACATACTACCAGAATGGCAAATGGTATTTAGAAAAAGGAAAGAAAGAATAAATAATATATATATTTTAAAACATAATGTAAATGAAGCATTAGAAAAAAAAGGTAAAGGTGAGGGAGAGGTTAGCAACTGAATTTTGGACAAAAATGGAGTTGAAACAGGGGCGTCTATTAAACCCAACGCTTTTCTCAAGGGATATGGAAGAGGAAATCTAAAAATACTAGACACGAGTGATAAGGATAAGAAAGAAATGTGGAAAAAACAAAAATCATTGAATTTAAGAAAAAGGTAGAGGAAAGGAAGTAAAATAGTGGTGGAGAGAAAACAAGAAAGAAAAGGTAGATATATTTAGGTACTTGGTGTGCAACCTTAGGTATGACAACACGGAACCGAGCAGATAAAGATTAAGACAAAAAGGAAATAAAATCGTTGGCCAAGCATGGGGAATGGAAGAAAGGATATTTAGGAAGAACACAGGGAAGAGAATGTGGCTGTTGGAGAAATTTGTAAAAAGCGTGATGATGTACGAAGCGGAAATCTGGGGTTGGAGGAAATTTAAGAGAAATACTATAGATGGACGATAGGATTAGATAAGGAAACAGCAGGGTATATAATAAAAGATATATTATAGAGAAGATTAGGATACAGCAAGAAGAAGAGGAAATTTGAGGAGAGGGTAAAGGAGCATATTATGAAAGTGGAGGTTATGCAAGGGAAGAAATAAAAAGGTTGAGACGATGAGGAGATGGAAGGAAGAAAGTGTAGTATTAAGGGAAAATGATAGCGAGGATAAAAACTAGAAGATATAACAACAGATATCATAATTTAACAGTAGATGAAGTTCCACAAAAGGGACGGAGGGGAAACGCTTAGGGAAAAAGAAGACGATAGCAAAATTTAGAATAGGAAATGAGGAAAGCGAGAACGAAAATTGGAGAAGTGAGGAAGAAAGATGGTGTAGAATGTCTAGGGAAGGTTGGGAAAATATAAAACATCTAACGGAAAAATGCGGAGAGCTAAGAAGTGAAGAAAGAGGGAGAAGGACATTACTCAGGAAAAAAGGGGCAGGGCAAAGAATGAATGAATTAATTAATAGTTTGCTTGTATAATTTGTTTAGTTTGACCAAATTATTTGTTAATTTAAAAAGACAAATAAAATTTGATTAGTATAGCAGTTGTATAGTATAACAAATAAATTATGTTGAATAAAAATATTTTACGTTTAAAACTTCGAGTTATTTTGTTCCTAACCTAAACCGTGTTATGGTACTTCGTGCACCCTCGTAAGTACAAACAGTTTATGTTAATTTGAATTTTCTTCGACAGTTTTGTATTTAATTTAATTAAAAACTTAACTTAAGAAAGTAGTTTAAACATTAAAAATACTAAAAATGTAATTTTGTTACAAATTCACTAACTCAAATCCGGCCAAAGTCAACTGAAATTTGTTGTAGTTTATCTGCAACTACTCTAAACCACGCCATACCATGTAATTCATAAGTAATCAACAAGGCCGGCTCGAAGGACCACGTCGATTAAAATATTCATTACCTCACTTCGCGATTAGTTGTAAATTTTAATTAAAAATTAATTATTCAAGCGCAATTAAAATGAACAATGGCCGAGAGCCGTTTCGTCCAAGAAAATAAAATTTAACGGGTGTCTTTGAATTCAAAATCGATTTAATTTATTGTCCAATTTAAAATAGATGACCGTTATAAAACAAGTGCGAACTTGAACTCTTTCGACCCAATCCGATCGAATGCCATCATCAATCTTTAAAACTGCACACAAATTGCTTTAGTTTCCCGCAATGTTCTTTTGGGTAAACAAAAAAAAATCTGTCGATAACAAGGAAAAAAAAGACCAGGAAGAGTTTTTTTGTTACCTCAACCATCAACAAGCACATTAATCGCCTAACTAATCACACCACACCAATTGTTGAATGCACTCGACCCAAATTCACTTTTTCACAATTTTTTTGAGAAAAGTGCATTAACCTCTTTGAATGTAGATTTAGTACAATAAGCGAAACTAACGATTTTTATTTTATTTAACTTTAAGGGTCAATTTACACACGGGTCAGCACGTGAATGTCTAAAAATAGGTAAGAACATTAGAGAATGTACGTAAAAAATACTTGTACAACACACAGTGCGTTGGCGTAGTGCACAGAAAACAGGACAACGCCGACAGTTACTGAAAGCTCAAAGCGCCGGGTAGTTGTGATTATAAATGTTCGGGTAAGCTCGGCAACATTTCGAAAGCTTTCAGAAATCCGTTCCTACTAAAACAGGTAAAATCCATTCAGAAATACTGTACCAGATGATTAGTTTCTTTAATTAAACATTGACGAACGGAGAAGAACGAGCAAAGCGCGCTCTTTTTTTTTTGACGGTATCTGTTGTAAAGTTTATTTTGCATTAAAACAAAACTTAATTATCATTTCCATTATGTTCCATCAAAAGCATTATTAATTGCAAGTATATTGAAAAACAGTTCCAGAAAATTTTGATACTACGTAGATGCTAACAATTCATATGGGTAGCAAATGTCAATCTGAGAATTTAAAATTTATTGCTATCAATTTAATAACCGCAACTTTAAGAAAAATAACAAAAGTGTATTTTAGTAACATTAGGCAAGATTTAAACGGAGAACACTATTCTAAAATTATTTTTATTAATTAATACAATGGAAACAACAGTTGACATCAATTTCAACGTTCAAATTAACCCCAAATCTTAATTTAAGTTTAAATTTATTTCAAATCAATTTATGATCAAGTGCAAAACACTATTCTAAAACCGCCTTTTGTAAATATTGTCGTACAGTCGAAACTTGCACTTAGGAGATGTCAGCAAGAAATTTGATGCGTAGAACAACATTCTAAAAAAATTATAGAAATTTGAGGAACACTTTGACAAATGGAATTTAGGAAAGTTAAGTAGATATTTTTACATTTTGGATTACATTAAAACATGAATCATGGAGGTAAAGAACTAACCGAACTTTTTTAAAAATGTTTTCTTAAATTATTCGATCTTCGCATTGTTGAAAATAAAAAGAATGTGGGTACTAACTTAACTTTTTTTTCATTTTTAATAGATTAGTGTACCTTTCTAACCTAACCTCACTCTTTTGCTATTTTTTCGAAACATCTTTTCTTATAGTAAACAATAATGGAGGTGAAGGGATGAGTAGAACTAACCCAACTTTTTTGAACTTTTTCTCAAATTGTTCAATCTTCATAGCTGGCATTGTTGAAAATAAATTGTGTAATTTTCTAACCTAACCTCACTTTAGTTGCACATTTTTGAAACCTATTTTTGTAGCAGAGTAGATTTTTTTCTTAATTATTCGATCTTTATAACCTGCTTTGTTGGAAATAAAAGAATGAATGCACTAACCTAATTTTTCAATATTTAATAAATTATGTACCAATTTTGTTTTTATAGCAAACAATAATGGAGGTAAAGAAGTAGGTGGGACTAACACAACTTTCTTTTGAATTTTTTTTTAAATTCGATCTTCATAACATGCTTTGTTGGAAAAAAAATGGGGTGACGACTAACCTAATGTTTTTCAATTTTTAGTAAATTAGTGTACGTTTTTAACCTAACCTCATTTTTTGGGTGAAACTAACCCAATTTTCTTTTAGTTTGCTAAGGTAGTCTTTTTGTTTTAATTCTGTTTTTGTTTTTTTGCCGTAGTTGCCCACAAACCCTTCTTATAACCTGCTTTGTTGCAAATAAAAGAATGAGTGCATTAACCTACTTTTTTCAATAAATTATGTACCTAACTTTTATTGCAATTTGTTCGATACCTATTTTATTTTTATAACAAACAATACTGGAGGTAAAGAAATGGGTGGAATTAACGTAACTTAGCAGCAGACATACGTAGATTCTTGGATGATTATTATTATTATTGTGTTGAAAAATAACAATATTGAATCGCCTCTCTGTGAAAGGTGAGCACATCATACACGACATCTACTGTCGGACGTGTTACGATAGGAGCCGACAGTAGATGTCGCATCACTTACACTTATTTGTGCAATATTTTGCAATTTTTTTAACCATTTTTCTTCGTAGCAAACAATAATTGAGCAAAAGAATAAGTGGTCTAACTTTTCTCTTTATAGTAAACAATATAAGAGGTAAAGGAAACTAACATAACCTTAAATTAATTGGCATCCATAGCCTTCATTATTTGCAATTATTCTTAATACCTAATTACTAATGTAATCGATCATCACAGCGTACACTCGTCGATATAATGAAAATATGTATAAGACCAGCGTCACTATTTCTTACAATTTTTTATAGTCTGCATTCATGGAGATAAAAGAATGAGTGCCCTAACCTAACATTTTTTAATTCTTCCATACATTAGTATATCTTCATAGCATAAACTCGTGGATATAAAAAATAAGTGGGGCCAACCTTTTGCTATTTTTTTCATAAATTTCTGTTGGTATTTTCTTTATAGTACATAATCATAGAGGTTAAAAAATGACATTTCTAATGGCAATAGAATGAGTAAACTAACCTGACTTTCTTTTAATTTTTTTTCATAAATCAAGTTAAGACATAGCTTGCACTAAAAATAGTTAGGTTAAGTTTTGAATCAAGTGGGTAATTCATTATGACAACAGGTTTAAAATCAAGTAGTGATGAGTTCTAAAATTTTTGGAAAAAAACACCGCTTTGTTAGAAATTGTTTTCGGTAGAGTTAGAAGTAAAATGGCATGAAATAGGTAACGTTTTGTTTTTAGGTAATTTTTGAAAATTAGATGTCAAACCTGGAAAAGTAAGGTTAGATTAAACTAGCGACAATGTCGAGTGTGTAATTTTTAGTTAGACTTCAAATCAGTGGCTTTAAATAAATAACTTTAGATTTAACTGAAATTATTTTACTTCCTCACCTTTGTGCACGAAACGTCGCCACAAGTTACAACATCGTTTCAGTTTACCCTGCCCATTCTATAAGAAAGAAGTTAAAATAATTTAAGAAAGGAGGAATGCTACAAAGCTACAAAGTTAAATCTAACCTAACTTAACTGCGCAGAATATTTGACATAATTAATAACATCAAATCAGTCGTGTTTATAAAATTCAACTTTAACATCAACTTGAGATTGCGTAATTATTTTGATATCAAAGTCAAGTAGGCTACATCTTTAACTTATATTTAGAAAATTAAGTGTACAATGGAAAATTTAAATCTCTCGGTTTTCACTAACACATTATTATTGCCGATTATGAATCAATATTTTCTGACTTCCGGTTGAAATCTTGATTGGCAAGACACAAATTAAGCAACGTCTCTGGTAGCGAAAAACACACTACTATTACCTTGTTCTAGAAAATGTTAATTCTACTAGATGCTAAGAATTTATATGGGTAGCAAATGTCTATCTACTATAATTGCGGGTGTAAAAATAAAATTTATTGTTATCAATTCAGAAACCGCTATGGATATAAAAAAAGTTTTTAATTTTTTCAATATTGAACAACATTGAACCATAGAACACTATTCTAACAATTAGTATTAGTACTTAACAACAGTTTACATTAATTTGATCCTTCAAATCAACGCCAAATCTTAATTTAAGTTTAAATTTCTTTAAATAAGTTTATGATCAAGTGCGGAACACTATTCTAAAATCGCCGTTTGTAAATGTTGTCGTGCAATCGCAACGTGCGCTTAAGAGGCGTCAGCGACAGTTCTAAGAAATTGAGAAATGATGAACAAATTTAATGTGTAGAACAACATTCTAAAAACATTATAGAAATTTGAGGACTACTTTGATTCAAGTGGGTTTAAAGAAGTCCAGTAGATTTTTTTTACATTTTGATGACATTGAAACATGGAACACCATTTTAAATTTTTTTATTTATTTTACATGCAATATACAATAGAAACAACAGTTTACATTAATTTGAATGTTTAACTTAACCCCAAATCTAAGTTTAAGCTTAGGCCGATGACTAGTTGCCCAAAACGTCGTCTCAAGCACATATTCGCTACCTTCCATAAGGGGTTAAAGGGCTTTCTGTTTTTTAAGATTTACTACATTAAAATACATTTATTTACTTCATTAAAAAGATGAAAAACACACCACTATAACCTAGTTCGAGAAAATTTTAATTCTACTAGATGCTAAGAGTTCATATGGGTAGCAAATGTCAATTTACTATAATTGTGGGTTTAAAAATTAAATTTATTGCTATCAATTTAGAAACCGCAATGAATTTAAAGAAAATAACAAAAGTTTTAAATTTTTCAATATTGAACAACATTGAACCATAGAACACTATTCTAAAAATTAGTATTATTAATTAACAACAGTTTACATCAATTTGAACGTTTAAATCAACACTAAATCTTAGTTTAAGTTTAAATTTTTGTAAATAAATTTATAATCAAGTGCAGAACACTATTCTAAAACCACCGTTTGTAAATGTTGTTGTACAATCGCAACGTGCGCTTAAGAGGCGTCAGCGACTGTTCTAAGAACTTGAAAAGTGATTAACAAAAAATTATAAAAAATTGAGAAATACTTTGATTCAAATGAGTTTAAAGAAGTTAAGTAGTTATTTTTGCATTTTGGATGACATTGAAACATGGAACACTATTCTAAAAGTTTACATCAATTTGAACGCTTAACATAACACGAAATCCATGTTTAAGCTTAAAACTTATTCAAATAAATTTAAGAACAACTTAATATTGGTTGGATTTTGTGATCTTTACTGTAGTAAATAAATATAGTTTTGACGTTTTGAATAATTTATCAATGGCCTAAAGATGAACGTACTAACTAATATCAAATGTTTCCTTTTACCACATATTAGGTATCGTCAATAAAGGGTTCAGGGGTGTCAATACGACCCTGATTATATTTATTTATTAGATTGGGACAGAAAAAAACACACCACTATTATCTTGTTACAGAAAATTTTAATTCTACTAGATGCTAACAATTCATATGGGTAGCAGATGTCAATCTACTATAATTGCGGGTTCAAAAAATTAAATCTATTGCTATCAATTTAGAAACCGCAATGGATTTAAAGAAAATAACAAAAGTTTTAAATTTTATTCAATATTGAACAACATTTAAACAAAACACTATTCTAAAAATTATTATTATTAATTAATGCAATAGAAACAACTGTTTACATTAATTTGAAAGTTCAACTCAACGCTAAATTATAATTTAAATAAAATTATTTAAATAAATTTAAGACCAAGTGTAGAATACTGTTCTAAAATTGTATATTTTGTCGTACAATCGCACGTGCTTAAGAAATGTCAGCGATTGTTCTGAGAAATTAAAAAATATTTAAGAAAATTGATGCGTAGACACTTCTAAAGAGATTTTAGTAAAACTTTTATTCAAATGGGTTTAAAGAAAACAGCAATTTTTTTTTAAAATTTAGATAACATTAAAACATAGAACACTATTCTAAAATTGTTTTTCTTTGTATATTTGATTAATGTAACGAAAAAACAGTCTAACGCTAACTCAACACCAAATCTAAATTCAAGTTTAAATTTTATTCAAATAAATCTACGCGCAAGTGTAGAACACTATTCTAAAACCTCCATTTGTATACGTTGTCGTAGAAATGTTAGACACCAATCTAAAAACAAACTTTTATTCAAATGATTTTAAGGAGGCTGGTAAAAATTTTGGGTAACATTAAAACGTTGAACACGATTCTAAAAATTGTTGTTTTTGCATATTCTATTAATACAACGAAAACAACAATTTACAACAAACGTTTAACTTGACAAAAATCCAAAATTTAAATTAAAATTTTACTAAAATAGAAACCACTAGAACACTATTCTAAAACCGTAATTTGCATAATTTAAAGTAGAATTACAGCTTGCCATGAAGAAGTGTCGGTGACTGTTTTGAAACATTTCCAAATGGTACTTAAATAAATTTTTGAACAAAAGGTTTGAAGCAGACTGTTTTGAAAGGCTTCTAAACGTGTCTAGTGATACTAAATTAAATTTTGGTACAAAAAATTTTTAGAATGGCGTTCCTTGAATTCAAATTAATCAGTAATTTTTATCAAAAGTGAGGTTAAATTTGCATCAACAATTCAATTATGTTTCATCAAAATTATTAATAATAAACAATTTTTAAAAGTATTTTAAATTTACCCAAATACTTTAATACTTAGATGTTAACAACTCGTATGAGTATCAAATGACAAAATATTAGGAAAATACGTTGTTGTTCTAGTATTTGTTTATTGAATGTTATTTGATCAATGACGTACATTGTGGTGTAAGAAAAAATAGAATAAGTTTTTTATTTGATTTTTTAATGCTTAGTTTGCTCTCACTTAGATAGTGTTTGCATGAAGCTATAAATTAAATAACAAAATACTAGGTTTTATTATTTTTGTAACTTATTTTGTAACATTTTTTTTTGTTTAGTCTACAATCTAGTTAAGTGAACAAGTGAATAAGTTAATATTCAGAAAGTTTAGAAATATGAAAAATAACACAAAAAAAAATAAACAAACTTAAAAAAAGGCTGAGTGTAGAAAAATAAGTCAAATAAAAATTTAAAAAAGTAAATTGTAGAGAAAAACAGAAAAAGTGAAAAATTTTGAAAAACAAAAGTTAAATGCATAATTCTTTATAAATACATGGATAATTTAGAGAAAAAAATTTCTAGTAAATACAAAGGAAAACTAAAGAAGTAATAGAAAGAAAAACGAAAACCTAAAATATAGATAAAAAAAACAATAACAAATTGACGGTCAGGGCATTAAAAACATAGATCAAAAACAAAAACAAGAAAAATTAATTAAAGAAAAATTAAAGTTAGTTGTTAGAGAAGACATTAATTCAAGAAGAAGCAAAGAAAAAGGGTTATAATAAATTAAAAAAGAGAATATACGTTTATAAAAGGTTTGTAAAAAACAGATAATAATAAAAGGAAGAGAAAGAAAAGAAATAGAAACCAATAAAAGTTTACAAAAAGAAAGAAAGAAAGCATACAAAAATTTAAATAATCTATAAAAAAAGAATAAATATATATTAAGGATAAATGAGAAAATATAGAAAATGTAAAATTAATAAATAACAATCAAATAAAAAATTAAAATGGGCGAAGTACTCTAGAAAAAAAAACAAAACAGAGACAGAAGTGAGGAAAAGAAAAAGGAAAAATGACAGAAGCAGTAAGAAAGATTATAGAAATGAAAACAGTATAAATAAAGGGCTTCTATAAATATAAATAACTAATCTCATCAAGTGAGCGTTGGAAAATTTAAAAATTGTTCAGTTTTAACCTCAATATATATTAAATAATGTTTAAAACAAAATTAATCATTATTATCAAAGCTCTATTACAAAAGTCAAAGTTAATTAACGTATTTCGTAACCAATCAATTAAATTGTAATAAAGGGATAAAGTGAAAACATTAAATTTGCACAGCGCTACTCCATTTCCGTTTCTATTTTCGTATAATGCAATTAACGTGCGCATAATAACGTTTATTTTGTTGAACACGTGAATGAACGCGAGTTGTAATTAATAACTAGATTCTCATGTCTTGAGAAAGTACCAAAATTTATTCGTTTTAACTATTTTATTCTGTTATTTTACGTTTAATAAATTTGCTCATTTTCCCAATACATCTTTTATTACAATCTTTACAATTAATAGTGTGTACCACCAACCTATTGTAACTAAAGTTAAACCAATCAATCAAAATCAATCAGTTAAATATAATTAGGAACTTGGTCCTCTTAACCTAAAATCTCAACACGTTCCTACCAATTCAAATGAAGATGCCATTTTCTACAATAAAACTTATTGCTCAAGTTTATTGGCAATAAAAATAAAACACAAACTCTTTTATTATTTACTCCCGGAAGTAACAGTAGTGGCCACTAAAAATTTATTTAATACTTTATTTATTGGCATTTGGATCAAGTAGAAAATAATATTTTAGTGAATTCATCAAAATACATAATTTATTTAATAATTTGTTATCGATTACAACTGCTTCTATTTTATTTTATTTTAATTATGTTTTAATTTTAATTCTTAAACACAAATTAATTGAATTTCGATTATGTACTACATCATTTTAATTCTGAATTGAATGTATGACTTTTACTTTTCTTACTTTAAAATAAGAATTAAAAATTATAACATATTAAAATTTACTTTATATTTACATATTTAAGCGTGTGTTAAGAATTAAAATTATGTATACGATAAAAATTTAACCAATTGTGTTTTAAAAATTAAAATTAAAAATTGTTTTAAATTCGTTAAATTATGGTATTGTAATGCAGTATGAACAAATTTGTTAAATAAAGTTAAATAAACGAATGTTGTAATTTCTATTCTGTACATAATTTTAATTCTGAAGGTAAAATAAATTGAATGTCTACAATGTACTCAATTTTAATTCTTACATAAATGTGTATCTAATTTCTAATTAAAATTAAAAGTAAGGAAAAAAAGAACAGAAGTTTAAGTGTTAAGAATTAAAATTATAAAAACAATTTGACTTAATTACATTTATTTATTAATTTTAATTCTGAAATGAATTTATGACTGAATTGTAGATACTTTTACTCTTTGTTATTTTAAAGTAAGAATTAAAATTATGTTAACGATAAAAATTTATCTAACTGTGATTTAAGAATTAAAATTAAAAATTGTTTCTAAATTCGTTAAAATTACTATGTAAACCATAAATATTTATGTAATTTTGATTCAAAAATAAAATAAGATAGTTTCAAAATTTGTTAAGTTACGTAATTGTAATACAGTTATAGTATAAAAAATGTCGGCAAGTCAAAATTATAATATATGTTAAATAAATGAATTTTGTAACAGTTGCATTTCAATTCTGTACACAATTTTAATTCTGAAAGTATAAATAAATTGAATGACTACAATGTACTTAATTTGAATTCCTAAATATTTATTTAATTTCTAATTAAAATTATAAGAACGGAAGCTTAAGTGATAAGAATTAAAGTTACAAAAATTAAACTTATTTAAATTTATTTGCTTTTAAACTATATTCAAATGAACAAATTTTGTAACGATTTAACTTTTAGTTTGCAAATAAAAATAAATTAAATTTGTTCAATGCTTGAATTAAATTTTTATTATATGTGTAATTTTAATTCTCAATTGAATGTAACGCAAAACTGTAGAATTTTTATTTAAATTGGAATGTTGTATTTAATAAATAGAAATTATGTTTATACTTTATTAAAAAAAAATAATGTGTGCAAAGTAGAAGACACTACTAATTAAATTTATAATTTTAATTCTTAAACACAAATTAATTAAATTTTGATTATGTACTACATAATTTTAATTCCGAATTGAATTATTTAACACTTAATTGTAGGGAGTTTTAAAATTTAGTTCATATTAAAATTCACTTTACTTTTATTTAAGTATGTGTCACGAACAAAAATTTTGTAAAAGATAAAAATTGAACTAATTTTTATTTAAAATTAAATTTAAAAATTTTTTCAAAATTAATTAAATTACGTAATTGTAATATGGTTTTAATACGATCAAAACTGTCTGCATATTAAAATTGTTAAATAAAGTTACAAAAATAATTTTGTAACAGTTGCATTTCAATTATGTACATAATTTTCATTCCTAAATAAATATATATCTAATTCTTAATTAAAATTAAAAGTACAGAAAAAAACAGACGTTTAAAGGTTAAGAATTAAAATTATAAAAAAAATTATTTATTTATGTTTATTATTATTTAAACTAAATTCAAATAAACAAATAAACTAACTTTGATTCAAGAATTAAAATTAAAAAAGAAAAAAGAACAGAAGTTTAAGTGTTAAAATTATAAAAACAATTTGACTTAATTACATTTATTTATTAATTTTAATTCTGAAATGAATTTATGACTGAATTGTAGAAACTTTTACTTTTGTTATTTTAAAGTAAGAATTAAAATTATGTTAACGATAAAATTACTAACTGTGATTTAAGAATTAAAATTAAAAATTGTTTCTAAATTTGTTAAAAATTACGTAATTGTAATACAGTTATAATGTGAATAAAACTGCCTATAAACCAAATTTGTTAAATAAAGCTAAATAAACAAATTTTGTAATATCCATTTTGTACATAGTCTTAATTCTAAAAGTAAAAATAAATTGAATGTCTACAAAGTACCCAATTTGAATTCCTAAATAAATATGTGTCTAAGTTCTAATTAAAATTAAAAGTACAAAAAAATAACAGAAGTTTAAGTGTTAAGAAAGAAAATCATAAGAAAAATTTAACTTATTTTAATTTATTCATTATTATTTAAACAAAACTCAAATAAACAAATTTTGTAAAGATTGAACTTTTAAATTTGCAAATAAAAACAAATTGAATTACTGAATTGTAGGACTTTTACTTTTTGTTATTTTAAAGTAAGAATCAAAATTTAGAACATATTAAAATTCACTTTACTTTTATATAAGTGTGTGTTTAAAATTAATGTTATGTAAACAATAAAATTTAACTTACTAATTACGTAATTGTAACACAGTTATAATATAAACAAAAATGTCCGCAAACAAAATTGTTAAATAAAGTTAAATAAATTAATTTTGTAACAGTTTAATTTTAATTCTGCACATAATTTTAATGATGAAAGCAAAAATAAATTAAATATGTCTATTTGTACAATGCGCGAATTAAATATTTATTATGTGTGCAATTTTAATTTTAAATTGAATTTATTACTAAATTGTGATGACTTTTACTTTTTGTTAATTTAAAACAAGAATTAAAATTTAGAACATATAAAAAATTCACTTTACTTTTATTTATGTGTTTAACTAATTTTGATTCAAGAATTAAAATTATAAATTGTTTTATAATTCGTTAAATTGGGTAATTGTAATAACATAAACAAAACTGTTTGCAAACCAAATTTGTTAAATGAAGTTAAATAAATAAATTGTGTAACAAATAGATTTAAATTCTGCACATATTTTAATGCTGAAAGTAAAAATAAATTAAATGTCTGCAATATACCCAATTTGAATCTATAAATAAATATGTATCTAATTTTTAATTATAAATAAAGGTACAGCAAAAAAGAACAGAAGTTTTTATTAAGAATTGAAATTATAAAAAATTGACTTTTTAAATTTATTTATTACTATTTAAACTAAATTCAAATAAACAAATTTTGTAACGATTGAACTTTTAGTTTTGCAAGTAATAATGAATTGAATTTGTAGAATGCGTTAATTAATTTTTTTATATATGTAATTTTAATTCTGAAATGAATTTATCACTGAAATGTAAGGATGTTATTTTTGTTATTGTAAAGTAATAATTTAATCAAAGGAAAGAAACACCAACTGCAGCGTTGGTTAAAAATTTAATTTTAGAACAAATTAAAATTTACTTAGTTTTATTTAAATGTATTTTAAGAATTAAAATTATGTTTTTGATTTTGATAAATTTTGATTCAAGAATTAAAATTAAAAATTATTTTAAAATTGTAATAAGTTATAATATGAACAAAACTGCGTCTGCAAACCAAAATTGTCAAATAAAGTTAAATAAACGAATTTTGGAACATTTAGATTTTAATTCTGTTTATAACTTTAATTCTGAAATTAAAAATAAATTGAATGTCTACAATGTACTTAATTTGAATTACTAAATAAATATGTAATTAATTTCTAAATAAAATTAAAATGTTGTATTTAAGTAATAAAAGTACATTCATACCGCATTAAAATAAAATAATGTGTATAAAGTTGAAGGCACTACAATTTATATTTAACCGCTGTGTACATCGGAGGTAAAAATAAACAATTACAAAATACAAATAGTACGATTAAATTAATTTGAAAAAGAACTTTTTCTGTTTTTAAATTTTGCTTTTTTATTTTAACTAATTTTATTAAAACCATAAAATTACAAATCTGCTTAAATTAGTAAAATCTACACCTACAAAAACGCTAGCTTTAGACACAAGAAAATATTGAATTTAAATCGTGTCTACCTTCGTGTGTTGTATATTAACGAGCAGATATTTTAAGTTGACAAAATTCAAAATTCTTCTCTCGTAGCAAAAGTTCTCCGAGAGCTTACCAAGGTATAGGATCTCTTTTTTAATAATGTAAACTGCAAAATGTACAATGTTATGTTAAATAATTTAGAAGGATCTTAAAGCAAGCGAACAACAAAAAATAAATTCATTCAAGTTTCGAATGAATGTTGAATTTTAATTGGGAGAATTTTAATCAATTACTACTTTCAATTAAATGTTAAAATAATTCGGGCGTGATCTTATCGTTGCTGAAAAATTGGAAACGATGAGATTTATTTTTGCTTGTTTCATGGCTGCTCGGCATTGTTGTCAACTGAAATCCCTTAATAATCAATTTAAGTTTCTTTTAGGTTACATACGGTTGCATTTATCTGTACAATATTATTGTTATTTATGATGCAAAATTTGAAACGCGAGCTGCAGGCGAGTTCCATTACAGAACAATGTTTCCTTTATTAAATTACAATATTTTATCTCAACATAACAGGATATTAGTAGAGGTCTGTGAACTTTTTTAATTTTAACTAATGAGTAAACATTTTCTTAATAATTTATTTTTTTTAATATTGTCTCGGATAGAAGGTACTTGAAAAATACATAGAAAGAGAGAAAATACTGATAAAGATTGGATACAAGAAAATATGAGTGAAGAGAGATAAAATGCCAATAGTGAAGGATACGAAATTGAATAGAAATACCAAAATGGGAAAGGAAACAACAAGGAAAGAATAAAGAAATAGCTTTGGAAGTAGATACAAAGTTTTTAAAAGGTTGGGATTGAATTTATATAGAAAATCCAGAAATACAAATATGCAGAAAAGAAGAAGAACAAAAGAATAATAATAGGGGCGAGGAAAGATGAAAATAGGAAAGGAAAAAAACTAAAAGAGTGAAAACAGAAAATGGCAACAGATAATAACAACTTCCTAATAGAAGAGGTAAAATAAAATTAGTTATAGAAAAAAATTTTAATGCTAAAATAGGGGATGAGACAAAAATTATAATAAATAAAAAGGTAAACAACTTATTTTTGATCCACTGATCTATTTTTACTTTTCTATTAATTTTATTTCTCTTTCTTTCTTTTCCTCTATCATTAATTTTTTTCTTCCCCTTCCTTTTGAAAAGTTTATCTTTTTTTATAAATTTTAATATGTTATACTTCTTTCCGTTCTCGGTCTTTATTTTTTTTAACCTCTTCCTTTTCCATCTTTTTTTCCCTAAACGTCTCTTACCCTTAGTGGTGGAATCACACCATCAACCATAAAATGAATCATGAAATTAAGCGGACAAAAATGGGATAAGTAGAAAGAACAAAATATGGACAGAAGAGAATATAAAAAGAGAGATAATGACAGAGGAACTACAAACAACAAAAAAAGTAAAGCAAGAGGTAGAGAAAATAATAACAAACGTTGGATAAGCAACAAAAGATAAAGATAGAAGAATATAACAGAATTTAAAAAAATATCAAAAACTGACAAAGAAATGAATAAGACAAATAAAAATGAAATGTTTATTCATTTGTTTTAAACTTCTAGTATAAAACGGTATAAAATAAATATTTTGGTGATAAGTAAAATGTTTAATTTTTAAAGAACAAATTCGTAAAAATTTTGATTCTCTAAAATAAAATAAAAAATAAAATCCTAATATAGTTTCTTTTTTTGAATTTTTAATTAAAATTACATTTAGTCACACATTGGAATATAAATAAACCGGTTTTCTTGATATTAAAATCTATTGTTTTGTTGGTTAAATATTAATTTATTAAGAAATTAGTTTTGCTTTCATTTTTTGTGAACAATTAAATTTTGAACATTCAACTTTAGTTTTGTAAATTACTAGAATTTTAAACAAACAAGTATTGCTGATCTTTAAATCAATTGTTATTTAGTTGATTGAAATAAAATCACGTTTTAGTTTCAATTTTTTTGACCTCAATTGAATTTTAAATATAAATTATTTTAAGTTAGCCATTAGACGTTTAATAAATCAATTTAATTAATATTAAGATTAATTGGTTTAATGATTAATGTTAATTTTTAAGAAACAAACTAAGTTTTGCTTTCAATTTTTAGCAATAATTGAGTTTTGAAAATTGAAATTTAGTTTCGTTAATTTAAAGATTTTAAAAAACTAGATTTATTGATTTTAAAGTAAATTGTTTTTTTATCAAGTATTTATTTATTAAGAAGTAAAATCATGTTTTAGATTTAAGTTTTTGTCAACAATTGAATTTTTTATCCAAAAATTCAAATTCAATTTAGTTAATTACTTAGATTTGAAAAAAACTAGATTTTTTGATTTTAAAGTCAATTGTTTTTTTATCAAGTCTTTTATCAAGTATTTATTTCCTAAGAAATAAAATCACGTTTAAGTTTCAATTTTTTTTGCCCTCAATGGAATTTTAAATTGAAATTACTTTTAGTCAGTTTTGAAACTTTAATAAATCAATTTTTTGATATTAAAGTCAATTGTGTTATATTAATTATATAACAATTTTTTAAAAATAAAATCACATTTTGCTTTCAATTTTTCGTCAACAATTGAATTTTTAACCCAAAAATTCAAATTTATTTTAGTTAATTACTAAGATTTAAAAAACTAAATTTATTGATTTTAAAATCAAATGTGTGTTAGTTCAGTATTTATTTCTTAAAAAATAAAATTATGTTTTAGTTTCAATTTTTTGCCCTCAATTGAATTTTAAATTGAAATTACTTTTAGTCAGTTATTAGAACTTTAATAAATCAATTTTATTGATATTAAAATCAATTGTTTTATATTGATTAAATGATAATTTTTAAAAATAAAATTTAGTTTTTCTTTCAATTTTTTGTCAACAATTTAATTTTTAACCCAAAAATTCAAATTCAGTTTAGTTAATTTAAAGATTAAAAAAAACAAGATTTATTGATTTTAAAGTAAATTGCTTTTTATAAAGTATTTATTTCTTAAGAAGTAAAATAATGTTTTAGTTTCAGTTTTTTGCCAACAATTTAATTTTTAACCCAAAAATTCCAATTCAGTTTAGTTAATTAGTAGGATTTAAAAAAAAAACAAGATTTATTGATTTTAAAGTCAAATGTTTGTTAGTTCAGTATTTATTTCTTAAAACATAAAATCATGTTTAGTTTCAATTTTTTTGCCCTCAATTGAATTTTAAATTGAAATTACTTTTAGTCAGTTATTAGAACTTTAATAAATCAATTTTTTTGATATTAAAATCAATTGTGTTATATTGATTATATAATATTTTTTTAAAAAATAAAATCAAGTTTTGCTTTCAATTTTTTGTCAATAATTGAATTTTCAACCCAAAAATTCAAATTTATTTTAGTTAATTACTAAGATTTATAAAAACAAAATTTATTGATTTTAAAGTCAAATGTTTGTTAGTTCAGCATTTATTTCTTAAAAAATAAAATCATGTTTTAGTTTCAATTTTTTGCCCTCAATTGAATATTAAATTGAAATTACTTTTTAGTCAGTTATTAGAACTTTAATAAATCAATTTTATTGATATTAAAATTAATTATTTTATTGATTAAATGTTAATTTCTTAAAAATAAAATTTAGTTTTACTTTCGATTGTTTGTCAACAATTTAATTTTTAATCCAAAAATTTAAATTCAGTTTAGTTAATTTAAAGATTTAAAAAACAAGATTAATCGATTCTGAAATCAATTGTTTTTTATCAAGTATTTATTTCTTAAGAAATAAAATCACGTTTAAGTTGCAATTTTTGTCAACAATTGAATATTTACCCAAAAATTCAAATTCAGTTTAGTTAATTTAAAGATTAAAAAAAAAGATTTATTGATTTAAAAAAATTGTTTTTTTATCAAGTATTTATTTCTTAAGAATAAAATCATGTTTTAGTTTCAATTTTTTGTCAACAATTGCATTTTTAATCCAAAAATTCAAATTCAGTTTAGTTAATTACTAAGATTTGAAAAAAAAACAAGATTTTTTGATTTTAATGTTAATTGTTTTTTTATCAAGTTTTTTTATCAAGTATTTATTTCTTAAAAATAAAATTATGTTTAAGTTTCAATTTTTTTGCCTCAATTGAATTTTAAATTGAAATTACTTTTAGTCAGTTATTAGAACTTTATTTAATAAATCAATTTTATTGATATTAAAATCAATTGTTTTATATTGATTAAATTTTAATTTTATAAAATAAAATTTAGTTTTCCTTCAATTTTTTTGTCAACAATTTAATTTTTAACCCAAAAATTTAAATTCAGTTTAGTTAATTTAAAGATTTAAAAAACAAGATTTATTGATTTTGAAGTCAATTGTATTTTTTATCAAGTGTTGATTTCTTAAAAATAAAATCACGTTTCAGTTTTAATTTTTGTCAACAATTGAATTTTTAACCCAAAAATTCCAATTCAGTTTAGTTAATTACTTAGATTTAAAAAAAACAAGATTTATTGATTTTAAAGTCAAATGTTTGTTAGTTCAGTATTTATTTCTTAAAAATAAAATCAAATTTTAGTCTCAATTTTTGTCCTTGAATTTTTAACCCAAAAATTCAAATTTATTTTAGTTAATTACTAAGATTTAAAAAACAAAATTTTCTGATTTTAAAGTCAAATGTTTGTTAGTTCAGAATTTATTTCTTAAAAAATAAAATCATGTTTTAGTTTCAATTATTGTCAACAATTGAATTTTTAACCAAAAAAATTCAAATTTAGTTTAGTTAATTACTAAGATTTAAAATAAAAATTTTAATTTAAAATCAATTTATAAAATCATGATTTAGTTTCAATTTTTTGACTTCAATTTAATTTTAATTTCAAATTACTTTTAATCAGTCATTGAAATTTTAACAAATCAGTTTGATTGATATTAAAATTAATTGTTTTATTGAATAAATGTTAATTTTTGAAAAAATAAAATTAAGGATTGCTTTCAATTTTTTGGCAACAATTGAATTTTGAACTCAAAAGTTTAACTTTAGTTTAGTTAATCATTATAACTTTAAACAAACAAATACATTAATTTTCAAATCAATTGATTAAAGATTTTAAGCAAACATACTTTATTAATTATTTATTTATTCATAAACAAGTTTTCGGTATTTCTTTTGCCAATAATTGAATTTTGAAGCAACAAATTCAAATTAAGTTTTGTAAGTAGTAAAATTTGTTAAAAATTAAAGCAACAGACGTCAGTGTGTCACAAGTCAATTTTATTAATAAAAAGCAATCGATTTTAAGCATTTTATTTTGTATACTAAATTTTTTAAATTGCATCCAGTTCACTTATACATTTGGTTATGTAGGTAAAATGTATTTTGAATTTTTCTACGGTAAGTGTATATACAGTAGTTTTTGAACAGAATAGTTTGAAGAGGCTGGCAAACTGCACTCAAATGTCAGCGTGAAGTGACACGGATGTTACAAGAACAAATACGTTTATTAAATATTGATTTGTTTTAAAGTATCGTCTCATTGCCTAACTTTAAGATGAGGTTTTGTTAAATTGCTTCATAGAAGGCACGGTAACGGTGTTTAATAAACAAAAAAGGTTGAACGTAATTTGAGTTTTTCTACAATAGACTTCTCTATGTTAATCTTAGAAATACATTTGTTTAATTTTCCTTATTCTACAAATCCACAGAATTTACATTACATTTGTCTCTTTTACATTTTATTCTTAACAGAAGTCTATTGTTGCAATTGTGTTTTTTTTTCATGCAACATTACAAAAATATATTAAGAAGAAGAAATGAAATAACAACAAAAAAAGGAAAGTATTATAGAGATGGATAATAGAAAGATCATCAAAGAAAAGAAAATTATACCAGAGTAGGGTTTAGAAAAAAACAAAACATAAAGGAATGGAGAAAAAAACAGTTAAAAATAAAAGACGTTAGGATAAGAGAAAGAGACACAATATAAAATATGAAAAAGATGAAAAGCAGGAAAGGCAATGAGATTCATAATTTTGACATGTGCATCTTGATTAAGCACTTTGTATTCATCAATTGGGTAGATAAAGCCTAAAACAAATTAATCTCAACCCTCTCATTGCATATTTATTACATAGAATGAGGACCCTCACAAAGAAAATTGTTAAAATTTGTTGTACAGCACAAGTCTTATTTTCTTTAAGGTTATCGCATTACCGTCTCATTAAGATGCCTTTTCCATTTTGTTTTTTATTTTGTGGACGCTAAAAACACGTGCCAACAAAAGTTCACAAAACTTTAAACAACTTTTTCTTGTTTTAGTACTTTTTAATATGCGATAAGCTTGGCTTACATGTAATTATTTTCCTAAACTTTTCCGGATTATAAAGTAAATGGCGTTTTAACCAAGCCAGTCACAGTATTTAATTTTTAGTTTTTTTTTGTAAGACGAATTATTTTTTTAGTTACTTTATTGTAGCGTATTGGCCTGACACAAGTGATCCCCGTCATGGTCAACTTTGATCAAGGTAACGCCATTCGGCTAAATTTTGGCAGGAGCTTAAAAGAACATTGCGCTACTGAACGTTAATCCTCCCCAACGTCTAAACCTCAAATCCTTTTGTTACAACATCTCTTTAAGGTTTGCTGTTACATAATTCTAGTACAAATGTCGACCCACTTAATTTCATCATTTTAAACCGGAAGTTTAAGCGCATGCATAATTAACGTATCTCGATGGTAATAACTCGTACGGAAACGCTATGTCAGATTTTCACCGCGATGAATTTATGAATGAAACACAGCTTGTTAAAAAAGTAAGCTTGAGTTACGGAATCTAGTATATTTAACGCAATGGTTGCAGTATTTTTTTTTAGAAGAAAATATTAGCGGAAAGCAACAGAACCATCCCTAGATTGTTTCAAATCAATACTAAGATGACCTAGTTAGGACATAACTCTGCAAAGTTCAAGGTCGTCCAGGTACATTTAGAAATGGAAACGCGCGCGATTATGCGCCACGTTACGGCCGCGACTGTAAACGTCTTCGACTTTTCAAACCGATAACTTGCAGTTGCAACGCGATCGTAAGTTAGTCGAAAAGTTTGAATCAATCGTTAATTATTGATGATGCGCGATGAGAAAGTTTGTTATCAATTGCAGCTAGTTTTAGAACGGTTCGTAGAGCTTCGGATAGATGGAGTTTGTTGCGTACTTTTTCAAATTCTTACTACTTTCTAGTACTGGTTGAATAACTTCTATAAGCATTATTTGCTGAGATTAGCGATAAAATTAAAAGTTGACATAATTTTCTTAAACAATACATTTTCGTATAAATTATTAATGTCTGAAATAAAAAGGTCGTTATCGAAAAAATCATATCTTTATCAGCCGTTCCCTTCTAAAAGTGATATCAAGTAGAGATGTTGACAAAATTCAATTAATGCAATTGGGTAGAAAGTGTTAATTTGCTATAAAATAAAAAAGAAATAGGTACTTAAAGAATTTAGAAATATCTAAGCAAACGAAAAAGAAGAATTAATTAAGAAAATAAAACATAGTTCTAAAGTAAATTAAGGAATTAAAAATGAAGAAAACGTTTACAATAAAGAACAAAAAACACTACAATTTCAGTATTCATATGTTGTAAAAAGAGGAAATAACTGGTAATTGTGATAATCAAACAAATTGTTTGTGTTTGAAAACCAATAGAGTACCAACGAAAAGCAAAAAAAAAACTAAAAATAATTTTTTTAATTTAAAATGTAATTTCTTCAATTTTATCTGAAATAACAATAGAAGTAAAAAACAAACAAAAAACAATAAAAGAAAATGACGATTTTTTTACGATAAAAATACACGTTTATTGGTTTTTACTTTTCTGACGTTAAAATTTTGTGCATACGTGTTACTATGCTTATTACGGGCCTTGTCTACTTTCACTGCGAGTTTAATAGGACAAAGTCAACGTCTAAATCCAATTGCGTTCGTTTTACGTTCCTTCTCTTTGTGTTTGATTGGCAACGAGGACAGTCGTGTTTGTAAAAAAAGAAACTGCGAAAAGAAATTCTAAACACTAGTGATGGATTAATCTAAAGTTGTTGGTTATAAAACCATCCGCTTGTTGTGAAACGTAAATTACACCGGATATGTTATGAGAAATTAACCGGAATCTTCTTTAGAATAAACGTTTGCAGGTGAGCTTACCGACCTATATTTCACCACGTGGCAAATAGTTTGCTGCATTGGGTTTTTCTAATAATTACAGTTTCTGTTGGAATGTGATTACGTTCAGAATTTGTGAGTTGTCTTCTGAAACCAGTACTGCCTTATGTTGATGTAATTGGAAGAATTAATCTCTCGAGGCTTACTTGTACTCGAGGAAGTGGAATTTGGAAATACATTTATGCTGACAGGAGTTGCCGGTTAGAATTCTTTCAAACAAGATAGAAAGGACCAGAGGCGTTGGGGTGTCTTGTCTTAACACCGAAAAGGACTTTCCTTCAATACTGTGCCACCGACCTAAATTGCCATCAATGCTTTGCTTTGCAACTCAATTTTAGCGTGTGTATCCAAACAATCTAATTACCAGTATCAAACTATTTCTTAACTATAACTGAAAACTATTGATGTCAAATGCTCCAAAAGGACGCCTTAATGAACGATACACGTATCTGATTCTAGTTTAAGTAACTCATATCCAGTTTAATGTTGAAGCACTTTATGTCGCTAGACAAATTACTTGCATTCGACGGTTTCTCTTTGGGTTTGTTTGAATTGCTATCAAAGTAACCTGGACTACTTTGATGAAGTACGTTATCAGTCAAGGTTGCGCTTATAAATAATTTACACATTGTTACATTTGAATCCACACGCTCTTTTGTTCTTAGCTAGCGGGATAAGTTCGTTGCTCAAGAAAAATAAGGACCCGTCTCACTCAATAGCAACAGTTATCGAGTTTTGTCTATTACCTGTTTGCTGTATCGTTAATTAATTTATATTCTATGTGTGGAATATCCACACGAAAGCACAATATTTTGTATTGTTACTTATTTATCTTTTTGTATGTACTATTATGTGTTGTAACGGTTGTAGTTTACAAAATGACAAAAAGAAGCGACGGTTCTAGCGGTACAACCTTAAAAGAAAAATAAAAAGAATTTGGCTGGATGTAGCGCACTAAATTAGTGGACAATAAAAATATTTATAGTAGTTAGAGCAACAGCGTCCGGCTTCGTCAGGGAGTTGCGTGGATTCCTGAATAACTATAAAAATTTGACTGCTGGTCTAACAAGGCGCCACCTGCTGGTAAAAAGAAATAAAGCCGACCAACAGGAGATCAACAGGTTTTACTTAAAATCTAATATGCTAAATCAAACACAAACCAGAGCGAGAGAGACAAACAATACAGTATAACAATACAAATCTTAAAAATATTATGAGAATATGACAGCAGCCTCGCTGACACTAAATTAGGCTTTTAGTTAAGATGTCGAATTTTAGGTAAGCTTTAGTTAAACGCTGAGTTAAGAGTTTTCATTCAAATTAAGAAGTAGCTGCTAATAAAACTTTGCGTACACATACCATTTACACACGGCAGGTTACACTAAATCTAAAAAACAAAAGAAACCTCCAGCAAACCCAAAAAGCTTTTTGGGTTCTTGACAACCGGCCTAAATTAAGCGCTTTAGCCCTTATTGAGCTGATTTAAACAAACTTCCAGTTGCAGAGAGTACACCGAATAAAAGTTACTTAAATATTAACTATCGAGCCGTTATATGTCATCTGTACTGAGCTTCATACTCATTATTATTTATGAGTAAGTGGTTTAAATACTAAAACTTAGCTGTAAACGTCGAGTCTAGTTCCGGGAATAAAGGTATTCTGCTAAACACGATATGGACAGTTTGAGGAAGGTAGATAGACCTCAAGGATTCCTCTTAGGAGTGGTGTGCGGAGTAGAACAGCACACAAGTGAGTCCCTCGCTGAAAGTATGCAACATAGCCAATCTCTGTAGACGTGGTATTCACCGTTTGTCTGCAGCTTGATTGATGCAAAACCGTAGTGTTGTCTTTTCATGTATAAGGAAAGTTCTTAATTAGCTACTCCAGCACCCTCGAGAGTTATCCCAGTATCGTACATCCGAGCACATAATGCCGAGCACAACATGCTAAAACATATGTAGCCATCAGAATTAAAACAAATAGGAAAGAAACCCAAATACTCACTGATGAATGTAGCCAGATTAAACGTAAACGCCAATTTGTATTGGAAATTGTGAAACGTTAAACAGTTTTTAGTGAAAAATCGCTTTAGAAAAATGCTAAAACACCCACGTGTATCAAACGAGAAAGGAAAAAGTCTACTGTCCGTTTCGAAAATCAGTCGAATTTAATTTCCACCATACTACTTGCGACATACGTTCTAAGACGGTTTACGACATACGTAAATACGGGAAATAAAACCGTAACAGTGTGTAACCGATTAAACAGCTCTTAAAGAGGTGCATTTTTTATTTTAATTATTTTATTTGCCCATTAACCAAAGTTTCTGTAACAATTTTTTAAATAAGTTTGGTGAATCTTCGTTAATTTCATGAAATTGTGAGACGCCATCTAATGATATTTAACGGAAATAATTATGAAGAAAATGCTTATGTTGTTAGGTGATTGATGTAAAAGCTCTAAATGCATTCTACGTTGTAAAAAATTATTGATATCTAAAATTAAGAGAAGAAAGTGTTTAATTAAAATAATATAAAAGATAGTCAGAAAAATTATTTTTTATTCTATTAATTGAAGAATTTGAAGAAAATTAATATAAAAAAAGAAATAAACAAGAATGAGATAAAATGAAGAAACCGCTGAATATAAGAATTACATTTTTGTTTCTTTGAAAAGATCAAAACGGTGATGCATTTAAGTAAGAAGAAACAAACAGATTTTGATTATCCGTTAAAAACAAATTAAAAATTAAACTCACATATAAGCATTTTTTTTATTGTGGTACCAGTCGAGTGCCCAGCATAGCTAACCCGGAGCCTAGCTACTACACAACACACTATCCAGCTGAAGAGAATCGCCGTTTTGGCACCCACAGTATCAGTACTCATCGCAAAAGAAGTAAGTCATTCTTGGATAAGTAGATCAAATGCCCGCCACCGTCGAACTACTCCTGGCCTGCGGTAATTGTGCAGAAAAAGGATGATAAACCATGTTTTTGGTAGATTACCGATGTCAGTATTACCGCTTACAAAAAACCTCTGAAAGAGGAATCAAAACCTCTAACGGTTTTCATCACGCCGACCAGGACGTAGTATTGATTCAGGGAAATGCCCTTTGATTTAAAAAACGCAATTTTAAAAACGAATGACTCAAGGGTCAGGGTGGTTTATCTCAAAGACATTGTCATCCTCACGAGATGAACATCTTTACCACCTGACGCGTAGTGATCAAAAATTTCTTTATGTAGTAGTCGATAAACAAGGTGCCTACGCGTTTATTTCTTGAATAGGAAATAGGTGGGTACAAAACGCGTAGTAGCGTTTGAAACTCGCCTTTGTTACATCGTGTTCCATGTAACGTGCTACAAGGAACGAGAAAAACAACGTTTAAAGAGCACGCAGGAATTCTAAATGTGCTAAAATCTTCAACAAGAAGTTGGAGGAGACACCTCAAGGTTAGTAATATTTTTTAACAATCCACTTTGTGTAACAATTAATTTAAATTTTCATTAACAATTTTTTGAATAAACGTTGTTCTCTGATTCATTATTCAAGTAAAGATCTTGCTATCTAAAAATTAATGATTCAGGTGAGACTTTCTGCGATCTTTGTCGGAATTGATTTTTGTGTGTGGTCGGGCCGCAGCCGCTTGCCCCCGCCCAGACCCGTGTGCTGCAGAGGGCCCCATACATGTGACGCCAAAGGGATTCACTGACTGACCAAATGTGAGGGGCATAGGACTACTAAATCAAAATGCTTAGAATATTATTATGTTCCAACGTCTTCAGACTCTTTATTACAAGTCTCGGAAATAATTATGCAGCCTAAAAAAGAACAAATTTATCTGAGGAAGCGATTGAACTTTGTTGACTCCGACCATTGTTAATTGCAAAATACCTGACACTGATGATTCCGACACAGATACTCCCTTAGTTTCTGATAAGGATGCAGTAAGAAAATAAATGTTATAAAGATCAACCATGGGCTTCTTTTTTTTGTTGATCATCTGTTACGGTTTTATTTTTCGAATGTAGGACGTATGTCAAGAACCGTCTTAAAACGTGTGTCGCGAGTAATATGTTACGACAAAAGTTGTATTTGGAGCGCATTTGCTAATTTTCTATTGGTGGAAAGTAAAATCCGATTAAAATTCTAGACGAACAGTAGACATCTTCTTTTCCTATCGTACATGTGGGTGATTTGGCATACTTCTTGAAGTTGAAATTTTACAAAAGTTATTAATGTGTGATTCAAGATATCCAATTCAAATTGGTGTTTAAGTTTAAATCCGGCTAAATTCACCGTGAGTACACTTTGTTTTCTTTTTCTTCCTGGTTGTATTAATTCTAATTGCTACGTATGCTTTTAGCACGTTGCGTTGACTTTATGTTTTTGTTGTGTGTTATACATAGATAACTCTTGAGTGGTACTGGAGTGGCGCATTAAGAACCTTTCCTATCAATCAAAGACTACACCACGGTTTCCATTAGTTAGGCTGCAGACAACCGGTGGATACCACGTCTACAGGGATTGGTTATGCTTTATAATTTCATCGAGGGAGACTATCACTTTTCGTTTGTCTTTGCACACCTCCCCTAAGAGAACTCCTGGGATTATCTAACTTTCTGAACTGTCGATAACATCGCTAGCAAAAAACCTTCATTCTCGGAACTACATCCTACAGATTACAGCTAAGTTTTATTTATTTAAGTAACTTATTCATTGATAATGCGTATAAAGCTCAAGTACATATGACATAGTACAGCTTAATCTCTAATATTTAAGTAAATTTTTATTTGATGTACGCTCCACAACCGAACGTTTTTTTAACCAGCTCAATACGGGTTCGGGCGCTTTACTTAGAGCGGTTGACGCAAAACAAAGGCTTTTGGGTTTGCGGGAGGTACTAACCCATTTGATTCTATTTTAAGCTTAGTTTAAATCGCCGTGTGTAAGTGATATGTGTACGCAAAGCCTTCTTAGTAGCCAATCCTCAATTAAATGATAACTTTAACTTGAGTGTAACTAAAGCCTACTTAAAATTTGACATTAATTGCGAGCCTTCTTTATTGTTAAGCGAGGCTGCTGCTAACGCATCGTAACTATATGCGACAGTCTCTCTATTTCTGTCACATTCTCCTAGTATTTTAAAATTTGTTTGTTGTATTGAATTGTACGTCTTTCTCTCTAGTTTGTGTTCGATTTAGCGTATTTGATTTAAGTAGAACCTGTGATCTCCTCTTTAACTGCATGGGGTGTCCTTTAACCTTTGGTTAACTCTTTTCCTGGGTGTACACTCTTCAACCGGACGTTTGCTTTTAATTAGCTTAATACGGGCTGCGGCGCTTTATTAGAGCGGTTGTCTGCAGATACAAAAGACTTATTTATTGTAAGCGAAGCTGCTGTTAACGCACGTAATTATATGCAACAGTCTCTCTATTTCTGTCACATTCTCCTAATATTTTAAGATTTGTTTGTTGTACTGAATTGTCTGTCTTTCTCTCTAGTTTGTGTTCGATTTAGCGTATTTGATTTTAAGTAGAACCTGTGATCTCCTGTTGGTCGGTTTTATTTCTTTCTTTTACCCAGCAGGTGGCGCCTTGTTAGATAGTCTAATTCTTTTAAATTCTTTAGAACCCCCACTCTACGACGAAAGCGGACTCTGCTGCTCTAACTACTATAAATATTTTATCTTTCACGAACTTAGTGCGCCACATCGAGCTGAATTTCCTTTAGTTTTTTAGGTTGATCCGCTAGAGCTGTCGCTTTTTTTGTAAACAACAACCGTTACTTTGCTTTTAATTGTTGTTATTGTTATAAGTGTTTATGGTAAGTATGACTATTGAAACTACAATAAGAAACAATAAAAGGTTTATTTAGCCAGATTTCATACGATTTTGTAAATTTTTTTTACCATAGGTTTGGCCATTTTTAAATATTAATTTTGAAAATAACCATTCAAACCTCAAATCTGAAATTAGAGACTTGAAAAATTTAGACATACTGATTTTGAGTCAAAACCGAATTTTTTCGAGTTTTGACCAGCTTTCGAGCATTTCAGACTACTGCGCGCTATTTTGTTTTTTTAAATAAAACTCTAAATTTGAAATCAGCGACCCTCAAAACCCACTTATACACAGTTTTATGCAAACCACATAAACATTTTCAAAAGGTAGCCGCCAATTTGTTTTTAGAAAATCTGACTTTAAATTTAAAAATAAACGACCCCGAAAACCTACTTATACTAAGTTATATGCAAATCTGATAAAATTTTTCAAAAGTGTCCGCCATTTTGTAGTCGCCATTTTGTGGTCCTGAACCTGCTCCGAAATTGCCGCCATTTTGTGGTCTAAAGTCCCATCACCACAAAGTATCTGTCGTGACCCTGGATACTAGTTTTCCCACCACAAAGTATCCGTCGTGGCCATAAGTATCCAATGTGTTCCAGAACCCGCCTTGCTATACTACTCTCTACGTTTCCACCAGGATCTTACCACATGGTAAGAAAGACATAACTTTTGGTTTACAAAGTTAAATTAGAAACCCTATGCGATTATGCTGTTTATGCGTAGCCTTGAAACAAGAGCCACAACAAGAAGCAGCCACCAACCGACTCTGGGTCATACTTACAGTCGTGTAATTGTACCTAATTACTTGTAGATTTATATAAAAAAATAGAAAGCATATACAATTGTAATAAAAATATAAAAAACTTTTAATGGAAAAACAAGAAGAATAATAATTTAAAATTTAATTAAAACAATAAATTGTATCTCTAAAGTATAGAACAGAAACATTTTTTCTTCCTTTCCGTCTGGCATCTTTGAAACCTTGCCAAATTTAGAAACTTTCGAGCACCGAAACGACCATCTGTCGTGATGCATATTTTACGTTTCGTGAATTTTTAAGAATTTGTCAATTGACAAATAGATGGAATAAAACATAACTTAATAGTTGTTTTAAGAGCAGATCTGAAAAAGACAATGAAAGAAATGTTGGAGCAGACAGCAGGAAAAATAGAAGATTTAAAAACTGACCATCAAAACTCTACGTACTTATTTAAAACTGAGAAAAAACGCTTTTGTACAAATTAAATAAGGAATAGAGTTAAAAACGTTTCTCAAACAAAATGATTGAACGTTGTTTAAAAGCTTTAGCGTCAACCACTTTGTTCTACAATACCTCGTAAATGCATTAAGTTTGTACCAAATAATTTAATAAAATTAGATCAAACTTAGTCATCTCGTGTATAAAGATATTGTACTTTGATGCAAATAATTCATTACGGTAACTAAGTTGATGCAATTAACGAGTAAACAAACTTTTGTTTAATGTAAACTTGTTTTAATTAAAATTTAAAACCCAACACATGCTCTAAGCGCACAATTCTTTAAAATAAAAGCTTTTGCCGGTTTGCATTTTATCGTAATCCGCTAGTCTAACTTACGCTTAACTTATTTATCTCGTGTTCCCAACACATTCGTAACAAGCACCAAGTTAAGCTCTTTAAAAATGTTGCTTAACATCAGTTGTGATTCACAAAATTATCCGCTTATTAAATAACTTGTAAACCAGTCTACTTTTTTATACAATCTTGAGGTTACCTTTGATTGTTAACATCAACATTGTTTTCAACATTTAAACAAATTTGGGTTTTGTTCTTCGACAGAATTGACGCAGAATTATCGATTTTCGCTTTAAACAGTAACACGATTACGCGCATCGTTTAACACTTTATCAACGCATCCGTTGATAATTATACAAATAATCACTTAATGTAACACAAAAAACAAAGACGTCGATAAATAGAATTTATCGTTCGTAATGTTGAACTTCTTACTTAGTTCACAATTCCAAATCTTGATACTAAGAATTCGTGTGGGTAAGTTATGTTACAATCCTAAGCACGTTTTAAATTGATTCAGCTTTTGCTGTTTTCTTATCAAACGAACTTGCAACTTTTTTAAAGCAAAAGAGGAAGTAAGTAAATACGCTTAATCCATAACGTCTGGTAACAATTGTTGAAAGTATTTTCGGTAGAGGGCGCGCAGCTTGCGCCGTCTTATTTCAGTTACGTAACGCCCAATAATTTTGATAAAAAAGATTTTGTCATTTTAACGACCCCATAAATTTCTACCTAAATTACGCATTTGGGCATCGAGCCAAAACGGTTTTGTACTTAAATATATCAGTAATTTCCGTACGTTTAAAACGTTTACTATTAGCAGTAGTTTTGTCAAATATTTTAAAAAGTAATAACGTCAGTGACAACGTAATTATTAAATAATTTGTAAGACACGTCATTTGCGTAATAAAGTGTGTTATTTATTGTTGAAACTAAAAATTTATTGCGCCGGAAGGGTATTAAAATTCTATGCCACGGAATGTTTCCTCAGGTTCGTTTGTTACATAAACTGGTGCTTTGATTATTAACTTTACACCTACTTTGTGAAAACAAATTGGGTTTATATTTTGTAAAACATAATTTAAACAGTTTGTTTAGAGAAAACAATTACAATAACAAAACATTTATTTATTATGTTATAATATGTTAAAATTGATTGTAATGGAAGACGTAAACAAATTAATTGTGAAAGAAAATTAAAAAAATAAACCAAATTAAATTAAAACCATTAGGTATGTTTGTATGTGAGCATAGACCAATGAAGAATTTCTAATTCAGTAAAATTAGAATAAATTTGGCGCCCGAGCAGGGAATAACCGCTTATTTCTAAAACTACAGGCACAACAAAATTTTCTAGTAATTTTTATTTCAAAAGAAAAAAACATACGGTTATAAACAAATAGTATTAAATCGACTTTTGCTTTCGAAACCGTCATTGGATAAATTTGGAGTGAGTCGAAGGCAGCTAAATTTGCCCAAAGCAAAACCAAAACCAACGAAGTGTTTATCCCAACCCAAATAACTGTTACAAACAAAAAAAAAGATAGGAGTCAATTAGTTAATTATTAAATTACTTTAATTAGATGTCAGTGGAAATTAGTACGACACTTTCGTATACTCCCCATTAGGTCAACTCGTCGCAGAGCGTCGTGGATCAGATAAAGTTAAACTATACAAAAAGTTGTCGTACGTAATTGAGTAATTGTTTTTAATTATACGAAGGATTATATAACAGTCGCCACTGGTTCAAGAATAAAAGACAGACACCATCGGGTTGAATCAGAGAAACAACAGTAAAAATGTAGTTCTGTTAGTTCAACGTAACATAAAATACAATTTTATTGGTGATTAATAGGCTAAAAGTAAAATTATCACAGACATTAACAAACAAAAGTCTTGGACTGTTATAATATAATAAACGTAGATAACGCGACATGGGTAGAGTAATTAGTTTTGCTAACGCGACGTTTACAAAAAGATGATAAGAGTTGGTACTTTTTGTGAGTAAGAGAGAAAGTAACTAAAATTACAGTACCTGAAGTTAAGCAGAAGTCGTTGACGGTGATTAGTGGTCAAAATAGGGAACAACGAGGCGAGTTTTCGGTAAATTAGCAAGGTGTGTCTGTTTAAGAACGGCGCGTTGTAGAGCCTGTCTCTACTCAAGCATATAATGTTTCCAAAACCCAAATCCTTGTGCTGAGTGAATGATTGACCATCAAATTTCGACAACATAACAGAGAACGCCAGCAGTCAGATAAAAGGGTATCACTTTTATGGATTTTGAGATTATCCCACAGTATTGAATGTGGTAATTTTAAACCCCAAAGCACGTCTAAAACTATACAAAAAATAAATGTCGTGATTATGGAAGAAGTTAAAGAACTTACGGTAGTCTACAACCTAAAATAAATAACCGATTAATGCTGATGTACGAGAAAATGTCGGATTAAAATACTTGCATGTTTAAGTCGACAAAGGGTAGAGTTGCAATTCGACTACTACGATTGCGAACGGTTTTCATCGGAAACATCATGGCGTACGAAAGAAAAAAATAGAAAGAAAAAACACAACAAAAGGAATCTTTTGTGCATTATGCAAATAAATCCTGGAACATAACTGTGAGTTTGTAGAATACGCGCGCTGATTTAGCTATTGAGTCACTAACACTTTCCCAGCCACTTCTGCTAGTAAAATTTATGAGCCAATTACCGAATAGTGTCTTCTGATTAAATTAATCGCACGTACACAACTTTTTTAAATAGAATTAAATTGAAAATTATTCTCCAAGTAGTTGAGTCATGCAACACAAAGGCTTAGTATAAATTTGTTAGGTTTGACTACTTTAATTTTAGATTTTACAAACCAACGTTTCGTAAATAGATTTAACCCTTAAGGCGAGTTGTTTATGGCTAATTTTACAAGACAAATTGGAAGAAATTTAAGTACATCAGTTCAAGACAAAAGTTTAACCACGTCTAGTATTCGGATTATATCGTGAATTAACACAGCAAGTTTTTCTCCCATGTTGGTGCACAACAAATGTGGGCAGTTTTGTAACATAAATTAAACGGATAAGAAAAAGAGGTTTTTTTGTCGACATTTTGCCGATTGGAAAGTGGTTTATTGAACTCATAAGTTTTTTTCGGACGCTCGTTGTCAGTTTTCTTTATTCAAAGTAAAATAGTTATTAATAGAGTTTTCTTTTGCACAATATAGGAACGAGAATCAGATCATTACACAAAAAAAGGTGCGAGTTTTGATTACAAGAAACATCAGAGTTCGTAACATTTTGTGGTACACATGTTTGTCGTTGTTGTGTAGTTTAAACTTCAGACTTTTTTTCTTCATTACAAGATTTGGTTTTTTATAATCATTGTTTGGTATTTCTGCGAATATGGGTGTTAGCCAATGTTCCCAATAATAATTAATTATTCGTTCCAAGTCATGATTAATATATTGGAAAAGTACTGATATCTACTCTCAAACGTTGAGATCAAAGTTTCACCGCTGACTAAAGGGACGTCCGCAACAATCGCAGAATTGTCAAAGGGACGGTAGACTACGTGTATTCCGGATTTATTAAATTCAAGATAATCAATATTTAAGTGTTTTGAAAAGATCCGCATATAAAAAATATAATTAACTTTAGCAATGAAAAACTTTAACTAGATCACTCAGGGTCAACTTTTGGATCCGTTCGTGAATATGATGTCATCGCTGCTACGTAGTTATTCTTGGTTCCTTTATTAAAATTTTTCGAGTTTACTGATATTAATTTTTATTGTAGAATTTTTTAATTGGACAATTTTGTGTATTAATTTACGTCATTTTAACGTACAGTACTATCTTTTTTAATGTTTTTGTTTCACTTATAGTTCACTTCCTTCTATTTTAATACATAAATAGGAATTGTCCGTAACCTTTAACATTTTATCTTCGTACAATCCAAATTTATCCTTAATCGAGATTTGAAGTATTTTTTTGATCCGAGAACACTTCACTTTTTACACTGATACAGAGATTTATTAGACTCCATTCAGATGTTTTTAAATGTACAACAAATAAAGATTGGGGAAAAACGTAAACACTTGAAAATAAACCTTTAGCCTCAACTTGAAATTTATCACCCTCAGCTCAATTAGTTTCATTTCGAACAACAAAACCAACAAAAAACAAAAAAAGCTTGGACCTCCTATCTTAATTTGATCCATTCCTAAATGCACACCACGCACTATATACGATAATTTTTCGAAATAAACAATCAATTTGCTTACAGTGGCTTCGTTTTCTTCTGCTGAAACCTACACTTTGTTAAACGTTACACTTAATTTTTTACGCCGAACTTATCAATAAATGCCTTAAACCCTGCTCAACATTTAACAATTGTTAAAAAAATAACAATTATAATCGGTTTATCGTTAGTTACATAGTACCTTGTAGTTTCAAATCTAACTTACCGACTCTAGACCAACTTACAAACTGAACTTTAAAAATGATCAACATACAAACTTGGGGAGTGCGCTTCCCTCTCTCAATTTCTACATACAAAAGCAATACAAGAAATTAACCGTTAACATTTTTCAGAACTTAACCGTGGGTGTAATTTTACGTATGGGTCAAAACCAAACAAAATATGAACTTTACTTGTAAGGCTCTGTCAGGGAACAAACAAAGAATTTACTGAAACAGAGAAGTAATGTAGCGTAATGTGGCTAAGACTTCTACGAGAACCTCTGATAAAAACTATTAAAAAATAATTTCTTTCAAGCTTAATCGTTGAGCACAACTGATTTAAAAATATCAAAAATTAACAAAGCGGGTGGAACAAAAACATATGGCTTTTAACGCAAACAAAATATGCTTAAAATGCAGTACAACCCACTGAAACCGAATAAACCTAAAGTAATTTATGCGTAAAAAATTATTTTAACAACCACAGGTAAACAAACATCCCTCCACTTTTAAGAGATGGAGTTCAAAAAACTTTAAAAAACCCCTACCCCATAGCAATAACAGAATGATGAAAGGTAGGATTCCAAACTTTTGCCCAAAAATTTCGAAATGAAGGGACTGATACATCTTGACACTGTTTGTGTTTCTGCTATCTCTACGACCGGAGATCTGGTTTACCCCGCATCCAGTTTGCTTGGTAAGGAGCAAGCTTACCGAAAGCAAGAGTTACGGAGCTTCCTTGCGCCGATACCCACTGGTTCCCTGAGAATCGAAAAAAATCACAGAAAACTTCATTTTTCTCCTCGTAGAAAAAGTGAGGTACAACACACACACCAAACAATTACACATGCAGCAAAATCAATAGAATTAAGACATGGCTAGATAATAAAACCGATCGATTGTGACAGACATTAAGACAACCTCCTTCAAAGCAACTCTACCTACCGCCCAAACTAAAATTAAAAAACTAAAACAAAATACAGCGCATAACCCTGCAAGTGTGTTCAAGTCATCCATACGGATGAACAGATAAAATTCTTTCTTCCCTAAATAACCCAAAATAGTAAAAAACTAATGATCTCAGGCAAAATGCCACTAAGTCAAGCAAACCACAAGATACTCAGATTAATCTAAAATAGAAGTTTTAACTTCAAGTCAACATAACGTCGCACGTCCTAACCTAGGAAGACACTAATCAGTAACTTCAGACACCCATCAACCAAAAATTCAAAACCAAAGATTATAACGCAAATGTCAATTGTCATAATCCTATTGAACTCATAACAAGATCCACAAACTCAATAACCAAATCGTAATATGTAAGACAAAACAAAAAATCGTCATAGTAAAAGCTCAACGTGCTATAATCTAGTTCAACTCATACGTCCAAGAGACTATTGTCTTTACTCCCATGTGGTCCATTAAAACTTAAAAAACTTTGCATTTCTTTAAAAAGTGTGCAGAAGATATAAAAGATATGTTTTTAGACCGAATCACCCAAATTATACTCTTACGACGGTTACGTGTTATAACTCTAATTTGTTTAAAGCGTTGACGCAGCAGCAGCAGAACCGTTCGATTTTTGCTCAGAATTTTCGGGTTTGTGCAGTGGATTTGTCAATAATATGTTCTCTACCAAACAATGCAAAAGAATGATTGTAGCTGGTATAAGCGGAAAGCATGGTTTTTAGCGCCTGCTGGGTTAGCTTTGTATGATATTGAGCCGTATACAGGATAGTGGAGGAATATTCTGCACATAACTTGAAATAACTTTACTCCGAACCGCACGCTATTATTTCTGAGCAAATACGTAACTGAACGAAGTACAACA
>JALBCR010001401.1:0-55002 GCA_030710515.1 Abscondita cerata | reverse complement strand
TGGTTATGTTTAAATTTTTATGCAATTTGTTTGTTACAAAATACGTTCAGTGGATTCTGAGGTGTTTGTAACTTTAATTCAGAAAACCAAACTAGTAAGTTATGTTCTTCAATTTATATTTAGATAGAACGGATTCTTATCTCTGTTTTACTTTACACGTAGATTACTTAGTAGGCAGAACAGAGAGCTAGAGCCGGAATTTGCTTGTTATTGGTGGTAAGAACAAATAATACAGTATTACGTTGTGATATCAACAAGCAACACATTACTGAAGAAACTTGCCGTGGCTCATGGTAGGTATAGAGAGGATAAAAGTAGCGTAAATTTTTTTGAATCCTCGTAATCGAGAGCGTGCTTAAAAATTTGTCAAATGCAAGTTTGCAATACAGTCCATTTAACTCTAGAAGGTCGTTTGTCTAAGCGAAGGCCAAAGGGGTCTGGAGTTGAGGATTGTTTCAATTTGTGTTAATAATGTTTGAAATTATTTCAAACGTTAATATTGAGTTTTCTATCATCTTTTTTAGATTTGTCTGTACTGATTTTACACCAGCTTCCGAAATACCTCCAAAATGGAGAGATCTGGCGGGAATAAATTTTCACGTTACACTTTATTTTAACATTTAGCTACGAATTTTATTCAAATTTGATTTTAGAAATGATGCTAACTCGGCAAGTTTACGATTAACTGCTATAAAATTGGTTCCGTTGGCGGACATGAGACTATTTGAAATTCCAGAACTTGCAACAAAACGTTTTAACGCTGCTATAAACCATTCGGCTGAAAGTTTTTTTACCAATTTCAAATCCATGGTTTTAGTGCTTAAGAAAATAAATAAACAAACATAACATTTATAAATTGTACTCATGTGTTTGATTTTGTTAACCATTGTTCATTTTTTAATAACCACGTTGTATTTTACTTAGTATCCAGATAGATGATATTTGATTTATAATATATGTCAATATTTAAAATACTTAATATATGTATTACCAATTAATCCGAAATTTAATAAAATTCCAATAGTAAAACCATTCTAATAAAAGAAAACTACAGTTTCTTGTCCAAATTTGGGTTTTGATTTAAAACAACGAACGCAATCGCGTACAATCCTTTTCGTGAGGTTTCTGCCCGCTAGTGGCAAATAAATTTGTCTTAATGCATGTAACAAAGCTTGTAACCGCAATGCAAAAGTCGTACATGTCTTTTTCAGCAATTAACTGCAAAAGCAGATGATGTTTCGGTAGAATAATTTCATGTTTGGAGTCATATTGTAAGTTCAAAAAGGTAACACGTTATTGATATCAATAAAGAAGGTTAAATTAATTAAAACTGAATTGTGTGGTATCAGGTAGTTTTTACCGTATTATCGCCTAATTGTACAAATTTGTGGTCTATATTTTAACTAGAATAATCAAATAATTGCAAAGCGACATTGCTACCCATTTTCGTAATGTGAAACTCGCTGGTTCAAAAAGCTATTTAAATTATGTCGTTTTGAGATAGTTTTTGTATTGATTTTGATCCAGTGATCAAATCATCAATACAAAAGTCGTATTTAATAATTTAGAATTCGTCGGAAAATTTCGTATTTAAACAGGAGTACCTAATATTGTGTAGAAATGATCTTTACGTTATATTCTCTAATCAAAATCACTAAAAAGTTTTCTCAAAAATATTACCAGTCGATTTCATCATCAGGAATCATTCACGTCTAATAAGAATTTCTACGTTTTTATTTGAGTTTTAATGTTTCTAGTTTAAGTTGTAATTGATTTTGAACTTCCTTGATATTTATTACGTCTAGAAAATCAAAGTTTATTTTGGTATCTTTAATAAAATTACAGTTTTTATTAAAATATACAGTGTTTCCTTAAGTAATTTATCAAATAATATTTCAGTTCCGAGCTTATACACAAATAAACTTATTTTCCTTTTTAACCATCGTTCGATAAGTCGTAAGTATTCCCAGAGAACTAAATGTATACATTATTATACTATACTTTTTGACTGGCTTCAACTCATCCGTGTATCCATTCTTTAGTAGACCGATTGTATTAACCTTCTTTGTTGCAGAAAAGTCTTTATTTAAAAATTCTGTTTTAGGTTCTAAGTAAGATGTTCGTTGTTGTTTGTTCTGGTGACTATTTAGACCAATACAATTTTCTTCGGCTACTATTTCTTCAACAGCAGTAAGTTTACAGCACTGCAAACAATCACTTTTTCCATCCTTCAATTGACTGGATTGTATATTTCCATGAACGGGAATGTTGCAGACATGGCACGTAATGTAGAAATGATTAATTCCTAGCTGACATGACGAACATCTTTTGGAAACTGGTCCTAAAATCATGTAACTTGGTAACCGATAGCTATTTAAACAGCTGGAGTTATACCTTTTTACATTGTACTATTGGTTTCTATTGCAACTTGGTCGATAGAATCTTGAAATAAGAAATGGGTTACAGAAAATTTAATTGTACCTAATATTGACCTTTATAATTACTTTGTTGGATGCTGTTTGATTATTATTATTGATATGATGGGCACTGTGAGGCTCAGGTACAGCTGCCATTTTGATTAGACCTTTAGTTGCGTTTTCAGGTTGTTAAAATCACCTTTGACTGTTGCACTGCTTGCTATAACTAGTGTAAAAATGATTTTGTTATTATTGCACTCCATTAACGAATAGTGGCACTAACTTTTAAAAATTCTTAATTACTTCAGGAAGCAACTGTTAGTTGCCCCTGTTTCCTTCTTTTCTGAAGAGCATAATAAGGTTCTGACTTCTTCAATTAAATCTTGAACACAAGAATAAAATAGAAATTTTTTTGAATATGTGCACTTATCTTCTGTTGTGTTTCCTGATTTTAGCCTTTAGTTTTTGGCGTCCCTGTTAAAATCCGTTCCACTAACCATAGTTTTCTAATTTTACCCATTGCTTCTTTACCAGAAAGAACTGACAGTACTTTAGTGTCGAATAGTGCAACAGCAAATATCACTTTTAAAATGTTTGTAAGGTTGTTGTAAGTCGTTGAACTAATTGACCAATTACCAATAAAATCTACGTGTTAATTTATGTTGCTTTTTAAACTTGTCCAACTTGCACACAGCTTCATAAAATGAGCAATATCATTTCGCATGTAACACGTTGACTTTTCAATCGAACCTTGAAACACAATTCTGTGACAGACTTGTAAATAATCTGCAAAAGTTTTGTACTAGGTAAAATTTTGGTAACAAACATACATAAGAGCTGCAGACATACGTAATAACTTTCATAGGAATGATCGCACCAGAGCGCAACAAACAACAAAGTCAGTTACTAATGGCCTGAGTATTGGAGCCTTACTTAGCACATTACTTACGGATATTTTTTCGTTTGTTTGAGACCTATATCTGGGATAATTCTATTATAATACATGCTGTTTTTTATTTTCAGCCATAGCAACAATAGGGTCCCTATGCAAAAAAGTTTTTTTGTGTTTCGCGTATTTTGCCTGATTTAAAATATATAAATCAGGCAAATCCCGTGGTATTCTTTCTCCATATATGTCATGAGCTTTAAAGCTTCATCACATCTGTATTTGAATGTTGTAACGTTTTCTTTTATTAAAAAGATACGTAACTTCTTGTCTTTTCAAACCCGAGGGACGCCTTTTTAAATCAGAGATGTGCTTTGATTCAAAATTTCCTCTATAGATACAGTTAACAACAATATTGTTTTTAATGTCGGGTTATTGTTGTCGATTTTATCATTAAAAATGAATCCTTTAAACAAGCTTGATATTGTCGCAAAAGTACCACAAACCATAATAATTTTTTGTAATCGCAGTGTATACTGAATTAACAGGCATGAATGTACTTTTATATTTTATTGGGTCGCTTTTACAAACAAATTTTTGTTGATAATTGTTGAAAATACTAGAATATCTAGATATTACTTCAAGCGTTTTTTTTTTAAAAAACCATGATGAAGTTGGAAAATTTTTTGAGTCATGTACTTTTAACTGATCAGTGACTATGGCCCGTAAGTAAGTTCAAGGAATAGAAAATATCCAAATTTTTCACAGGGTATTGTATGCACAGGAGTGCAACTACCATGTTAGTAGATAATGGAGGCGTATCCCTGATTTGAAAAGACTGAGAGGTTTCAACATCATCTGATAAAGTAAAACAGCAGAAAACGAACAAAAAGAAAATTCAAACATCGAAAAAAAATTTTAGAGGCTCCAATCAACATTTCTTTTTTGAATTTAGTTAATCAAATGCCTATTATCATCAAAGATAAAAAAAGGTTTAATAAAAAGATAGATTTGCCAGGAATTATTATCTTCCGGGTTGAGCCGTTCGCCTCCTTCCTACGTTCTCTGCTTGACGTTTCGCTAACCATGCTGTTAGCTTCTTAGAACTCTAAAGACAGTTTCTCCCTCGTTATATACCTATGTTCCGTTACGTTGGTAGAGGTCGATCAGGACGGGTGGTTGGGTTTCGATGGTTGGTTGATCTTCTGTTTGGTATCGACTAATGTGGTGACATTTGTTTCTTTGTTTTGTGAAGGTTAGTTTCCACGTGTTGCTTAATCGGTAACCGTCTTCTCGATTGAAGTTTTTATTTTTCATAATTTCTAAGATTTGATTATCCTGGATAGTAGTTGTTAGTCCTGATAGAACTTTAGCTTCCTCAAGTTGATGATGTGTTTCCTTTTCGTGTAGATGTTCTGCATTGCTGATTTATCTACCGCTCTGACTTGCATCTCGTGAGTTGTTTAATCTACATTTTATGTTGTGTCCGGTTTGACCTTTCCACACAACAACATTTCAGACTTTTAAGAGGGCAAGTTACTTTATTAGAAGGTAGTAGTTGCTGATTTTCTAACCGTTCCAAACCTGACACCGATATTTTTCTCCAAAGATTTTCTTAATTTGTCATTTCAGCAATGAACGACAAACGAGCGTAGGTGGTGACCTGTCCTTTTCTTTTTCGGAAGAAGCAGAGGAAATACGCCACGACTGCCGGATTTTACAACGTTCCAAAGCTCCACGTAAGAACATCACTCGCGCAGAAGAAATTGCATTAAAAGAACTCAGAAGCAATCAAGAAATCATGGTGACACGCGCAGATAAAGGCAACGCTACAGTAGTCATGAACACCGAAGACTACAAAACGAAAATCAAATTGCTACTGGATCACAACTTTACACCTAGTATTGAGAGCCAACCAACAAAATTAAAAAACAAACGAGAGCCGCAATCAAACATTCAGATATACAGTCGATCAACATCGTCAACTGCTACCTTCTGGGACTATGGACCACCTAGACTAAGTACAGGATTACCAAAATATCACAAATTTGTCTAACCCCTTAGGCCATTGTCAGCAAATGAGGATCTCCAAGTTATGAAATGGCCCGTTACTGGCTAAATTTCTACAACCGTACTGTGGAAGAATTGAATCCTTCGTGAAGAACTCCGAACAATTCGAATCGATTTAGCTGCCTCTGGAAGCACCTCCATGACGATATACTAGTTAGTTTTGATGTACAATCGCTATTCATTAAAGTACCAGTCGAGTACACATAACATCATAAACACAAGTTTGTGCACAGCCCATGGGTCTAAGAGAGGCACATACCAGAGACCAGCAAGAATCATGTCTGAATGCAACTTATGGAACGGAGATTTCTACGAACAAAAATCAGGTGCAGCCATGGATCCCCATTATCACCGGTTATTGCGAATATCTTTTTGGAAGCATTTGAGCAAGAAGCCAATCAATCCAGCGAACAGAAACCGAAATACTGGTTCAGATACGTGGACGATACCTTTGCATATGGCCTCATGGGAAAGAAGCACTTACTGTATTTCTTAACCACCTCAACACTCAGCACGAAAGGATCAAGTTTACCATGGAGACAGAAGAAGAAATAAGGAGCTTCCCTTCCTGGATGCTAGTGAAACAGGGATTACAACAAGTTGGCTCATAGTGTATATCGTAAAGACACACACCGACCGATACCTCCATGCCACATCACACCATCATCCCAAGAACGGTCTCTAATCAAAACTTTATGCATAGGGCTGACAAGATAGACCTGACAGGG
This sequence comes from Abscondita cerata, assembly GCA_030710515.1. Classification (NCBI taxonomy): domain Eukaryota; kingdom Metazoa; phylum Arthropoda; class Insecta; order Coleoptera; family Lampyridae; genus Abscondita; species Abscondita cerata. The sequence goes on along the minus strand of JALBCR010001401.1, from coordinate 48,901 downwards.
TATGTTCACAAGGCAGAAGCAACTACCACGTTCAATAAGACCTAATGAAGAACGAATACCAGATTTGAAATAAGAGCCGCCTGTCGCAGGAAATCCGAAAAAAGGAACAGGTTTCCAACTACGCTCGTTTGCCGTTCATCTGGAGTAACTGAGAAATTAAAATCATTGCAGAAAAGAATACGGTGTCAGGTTGGAACGGTTAGAAAATCCAGCAACACTACCTTCTAATAAAGATAACCTGCCAAACCTCAAACAAAAGGGGTCTACCAAATTGATTGTTCATGAAGGACGAATCAATGGTTCAACCCGGAAGATATTAATCTAAGTTAGAAACCGAAAGGTGATTAGCAAAGATTAGATTGTAGGTATTTTTATTAAGTTTCTTACATCAAACAGATTGATTAATAGTTCGCTTTTCAAAACGTTTGAAATTGAGTATTCAATAACACTACTTTTGCGAAATTAAGAAATCAGTAATTTAGTTTGAATAAAGAGGACAATTACCAATAATTGCATTTTCCATTTTATTCACTCTACTGAGACTGACTGAAATAAAAGGGGGAACAGTATTTAAAACCACAAACAAAGAATCGTTGATTGTAATTTTTATCTATTTATAGTAATTTTTAATATTTGATAGCAGTAAATAATACTGTAATTATTCTTCAGATTAATTGTTTTTGAACAATGTTTTGATGGTAAGCTTTTAATTGCAAAATATGTTACAACTGAAGAAAAAAAAGAATGAAAAAGAGTTCAATAAACTACTACTAAAGTATGTTAAAAGTTCTATTTAAATTGCTACGTGATAAGTTGATAGAATATTTTTCGTTTACAGTGTTACAATGAAACTTCCGAAATTTGATCTTACAAATTGTATTTTTATTCAAATGTAAAATAACCAAATAAAATTACAAAGTTGTGTTTGTTAATTTTACGGTTCAGCACAAATTATTTTAATAATATCATTATTGTCAATTTAAAAAATTTAAAATAAGAATAAGTTAATACATATTTTTCTTAATATTAAGTGTTCTTAAAAATTTATTTTGCTATAAAGTTTATTTCGGAACTAAAATTTAAATTTTTTGATAAATAGTTAATATTGCAGGATTGCCTCATACTTACAAAATATAAAACTTTATTAACACACTAAAAACATTTTATTTCTTGATCGTGCTTTAAAAGTTCAGCAAATACGAAAGTTACTTCAATCGACATATTGGATGCACCCGGTAAACAATTTTCGAATTGTAGACGTAAGTACGAATACATATTGGAAAACTTAAATATACAGTTTTAGATTAGATAGAGGATTTAATTATGAAATCATTTAAATTTCAAAATACATAAAACCCATCGAACATAAATAAGAAATATATTGCAAGCTTCCAGATGTAGTACAATTTATCTGCAAAAGAAACATAAAAACGTCATGTTGTACACAATATTTATGTTAAATTTAAAATAATTAAACTATGCTAGCCATTAATTTTATTAGTTCTCATAAAATATTGATTTACGTGACGCATGTTTATTTGATTCTAATTTATTCATTAGTTTTTCATTAAAATTCGGTTTGTTCCAAAATTCCGTAACACATGCAATACACAAGAGAATGCGCAATGATTGGCTGAAAATTTAAATTATAGTTTTTCACATGAAAAATTATTTTCAGTAACGTTCGGAGGTAAAAACGTTTTTTTTATATTCGTAAAACATCAATCAATTATTTATTTGGCGTTTATTGTGCAAGAGGGATGTAAAGATAAAGTCGTCTAGAACGGAAGTCCGTATCTAGTCTAGCGGAAATAATAAACTGTAATATCTATTGGCCAACTGTCACAGCTTATACTATCTTTAAAAAAAATCTTCAACTTATCAAGGTATAATTGGCAGAATTTCAAACGGATTAAGGTTTAGTATATATTCGTTCTACTATAAACAAACTGTTTTCGTTACTAATCAAATCAAAATCTACCTTAAATTTGGATTACGCATACAATATTTTCTTAAAGAGTTAATCAAGTTTTATATTGAAGTATGATATTACTGAGAAGAAAATGTTCGTGTGCGAAACGCAATAAAACGTTTTGTTATTAAACTACTCAAATTACATAAAATAATTAAAAATGAAGAAAAAAAGATTAACATATTATTGAAGATGTCATTCTTTACTACAAATTAAATTTCTCAAAATTAAAAAAGCGTGTCTGTCTACACTTTAGACCATACCTATTTAATTCTGATTGTTTTGCTGTCACCCAGCTTAACCTTTAAAGAAAAGAGAAAGAAACAATTCTCGATAATGAAGTTGACTGAGTAGATTATTAACAAATATTAAATGCGTTGAAAGAATAACACCGGGATACATTTGAATTTGTTACAACATTTTTACGTGGACCGGAGTGTGAGGGTCATATGTATTTTATAAATGTAATTTTGTTTTGTTTCTAGCATGTCAAATAAAAAACAACAATAAAAATTTTAAATTAAATTGATTAAAATGTTCATTTTTTTCTTTTTTAGAAAAAACCAAAATAAAAAATAGCTATAATGCGGGTATCCAACTCTTGTTGTTGAGTAAATTTTCACATTATTTTTATAATCAGGATTTTTGATGTTTTCTAGAAAGTTGTCTACCACATTCTTAAAAGATCACCACGCTTGTTTTTCCATTTAATTAATTGTAAAATTAAATTCCAAATGTTTCATAAGTTTTCTGGTCTGGGGCCCAATAATAAAACTGGAAAATTTTTGTATATATAGTATTTTCGCTGTAGCTTTGCGGTTAAGTGATTAGCGCTTTATTTCAGAAATCACATACTCTTATAGTGTTGTCCTCTTCTAACATTTTATATTATACCTACCTAAAATATTGGGCATATCTAATCGCCTCGAGCAATAAACAGGTAAACAACACCATTAAGTATTGTTTGGTGACAATGGAATAATGAGCTCCCTTTTGTTCAAATGTAAACTTTTAAATAAGAAGTCAGGGTTCTAAACCATTTATTTTTATAATTGTTACATTCCTAGCCAACTGCAATTTTAAATGACGAATACCTATGTAGAAATTTTAAAGTACCACTGACTTTCACAAATATTGAAGCATACAGTTTGCAAGTTGGAAATCTAATCACTTAACCGCAAAGCTACAGCGAAAATACTATATATATTTGAAACAATCACTTCTCTGTCTAAATTGATTCATGAGCACCAGTTAAATTTGATGTAGGGAAAGAAGGATATTTTTGGTATTACAACATTTATGTTTTGATGTTTTTCGATCCAAGAGTCTGTTTTCCTCTTGTAGACCACTTCTTTTTAGACCAATGACTCGTGCTGGACTATCCCATTAGCATATAAAACAAGGAATTTTTTGTGGATATGTCTTCTTGCCGAAATAACATACTCAAAACCTTTAAGTCACAACACACTAACCAACACCTGGTTATTGATTTGGTTCTTGATTTTTTTATATAAAAGTAGGTTCCATAAAATAGGGTTTCCTAACGTTTTAATGCAAGCCAAGTAAATTTAGCTCTAGGAAAATTTTTTGAAATTAAAAAATTAGAGATTATTAAAAATATAAAAATTTATTTATCAGAGGGTATTTAATCGATTGACCTCAACTTGATCCCGTTTAATTTGTTAAAGCCATTATTTTCGAAAATTATTTATACTCAAGTTTAAATCGTATCCACCCTTTAGGAGAATATTGTAACTATTTTGTTCAATTTTATTAAATTCAACCTATTTTCAATGTGCTGCAATTTTAACAAATTTTGAAATTAAATTTTTATAGGTTTATTTATTATATTCCGGTTCAGAAGTTCAAGACTGACACAAAGTGTTTTAATTTTATAATTACACTTCGAGATATAACCTCTCATAATTATTTATTTATTTAATTGATTGCGTATACATAATATATTAATTAGAATCTAATCCCTAATACGTTTCCATTGTAAAATGTAATACATAATATTTATTTTGATTTTAAATAATATTTTGAAATTAATTAATTTTTAAAAATAACAAATTTCAAATAACTTCAACTTCTTTCTCTGAACTATCATTTACTTGAAAATTTCAGGAAAGTTGGTCTATAATATCTTCAAAAGCTCTGATAATTTCAACTTTGGAATCAAGCCCGGATACGAGTTAAATAATTTCAATGAACTCAAAAATCGTGTTTAAACAATTCCATCTATTCACTTTTATTTTATGAGACGCGCTTTCTGTTTGTTTTACATTGTTAAATATTAAAAAATCGTTTTTTACAGTACTCCACATTGTTTTGATACGTGAAAAAATGAAGAAAAAACCCATTAAACGTTTTAAGATTAGAATTTAAAATTAATAATTAATTAAATAAAGATAATTAAAAATTGCGTTTTGAAAAAAAAATAGTTCTAATAAAAATTATAAACATTTAAATTTCTAACAACTTTTTTTTCATAATTTATTTTCTTTAACTGATATTTCTAGAGATATTGTTAAAACAATTACAGTCACGTGATTATCATGTATTACTTAATTAGATTACTAACAACTTTTATTTGAAGAAGAAATTAGTAAAACAAATATTTTCTAAGTACTCTAAGTATTAAAAATCTATGTAGGTTAACGGCCCTTTTGGATTCATAAGTTATGTCCAAAATCTAATCAGATCTGCGCTATTATAAAAGGACCCATATTGCATAAATTGATAAAAAGCTAACCGGTGGTTTTCTTGATATCTTGTTTACATACGGACTGACGGCACTAGAATTTTATTCATCAGTCCAATGCTTAGTATATTTTTATTTAATAATTAAACAAACTTAATACAATAATTTCCTGAAAAGTGCTTTAAATTTGAACTTTGGTATAAATTCTTTTCGAAAATAAAGACATTAAAAAATAAAACGTGACCTAGTAGAGGGCAATCAGTTAAATATAATAAAAAAAAAATTTTTTTTAATTTTTGAATTTCAAAAATTCTCCTATAGCTAAATTGTCTTGGATTGGATTGAAACTTTAGAGAACTGTATTTTTTAGGACTTTTCATATAAAAAATCAAGAACCAAATCTCTAACTTATGTGCGCACACTTCGGTCCACAAGTAATGGATATGCCCTAATTTAAATAACGTTAAATCGAATGAATTTTCTATTTGTTACAAATACAATTTTAATCTTTTTCTTATAAATTTCACTTAAACTCTCCAAATTAATTACGATTTTCAAAATTAAAAAAAATAATCATCATTCATTTATACAACTTAACAATTTCATTTTTTTTTTCCTTGAATTGATTTTATCTTCCTAACTATATGTTCAATTCACAATCTTTGCGAGGTTAGTTATGGCAATTATAAAAATGTTTCCTTGTTTTCTACATATATTAATTGTACTTATTATTTTCAAAATTAAACAAGTGCAGTTAATATTTACGTTTGAACATATAAACCAGAAATGATTTAAAACAGTTAGTTTAAGCAAATTGTTAAAAACTTTTGAAATTTGATAGGCAAAGCTGCATTGGAGCTGCTTCATACGCTGGTGAGGTAATGAATCCCTTGAAAAGTAAATTTCAAGAATGATCATCAGTACGAAATTTTAAATCATTAAATCTGCACTAAAGCAAGTTTGTCGACAGATGTGTAAACAGTTACAAAAGTTTATTCTTTGATTATTGTTATCAACTAAGAGTTGCATTAAAAATAATCTCTGTTGTAAATTTGTTGTACAACTGAAAACTAACATCAAGACTCCCACAACCGTTTGTTCCGTCTCTTTGGGACTCCTCAGGAGTCAGAGAACTTTATCAAAATTTCACAATTGTACAAAATGATTTAAAATTGTTGAAAAATGTAGAAAATAATTAATTAATTTTGGTATTGTATATTTTACTAATTATATAGTTTATAGTAAGATTTCTATATTAGTTATTAAAAGTGAGGTACAAAGGATATTGTTATACATAAATTAATCTTGTAAACTTTGTCTTTTAAAATTAAACTCTTAACTTTACTACTAAAAAATAAGATATATAAGAATTTTTATTTCTGTATTAGTGGTGCGTTTGACCTTAAAATTTAAACGGTTGATAGCATATTATGCAGTTGATACTGATTGATGTGGGAAGGCGCACTCTATCACTGCAAGTAGCATTACAACAAAATCGTTTTTAATATATCCGAAATATTAGCCAGAACTAAAACCCATTGAATTATGTAGTTAAGTTGTCACTGGTGTTACTGCGAAACGAAGTAAAATAAAAATTTGTCGGTAAAATGATCACAAGTTTATTTACAGGTGTTATAGATTTCACAACTTATACGAAGAGTAACAATAAACTTGAAAATATTTTGTTCAGAAAAGCAGACCGTTGATACTAGCCGCAGAGCTATAAAGAAAGCTATAAATGGCTTGGTAAACATCAGCGACTTTATCTGGAAATCTAGCCGTTAGACATTTTGTTTTGACTAGCAAAAATAAAAGTTTATCTATAAAGAGTTTGAAAAACAAAAATTTATTATTTTCATATATTTTTAAAAGAGTTATGTGGCAAACACATTTGAGTTTTCAAATTTCTTGGGTTTATTACGTGGATACTAGAGAAATCACAACAAACTTTCTAGTTTAAATAGTCACTTTGATTAACCGACTCATCAATTATCGTACCCATTTTTTTGGCATACATCAGTTTTTAAGATGGTGTATCATCAAGAGAAAGGAGGACAATAAGGGTAGTTCATGCACGTCACATAAGGATGTGAATCTTATGATGCAGCACCTGCACAGTAGGAATTAAAAGAACTGAGGGTTATTATTTTTTAATAGAGCTTATACCAAACTAGTTTAGTTTCTCTGACTGACTCATCAACGGCCAGCCAATGCCATTGACCTAACTCTTATAAATGCAATATTTGTCTCAATAACATGTTTAGACACTGCTGTACTCTAAAATACCTTCTTACTTTGTGTGAAACACCAAAACATTTATTTTCTAGGAGGAAAAGAGGGCTACTAAGAGTGAAAAAAGAGCACATTGTGGGTAGAGTCTATACGATTCATCCAAACAACACCGAGTGGTACCACCTAAGAAAATGCTCTATGAGGTTAGAGAACCGACATCCTTTAAGGACTTAAATACTGTAAATGGTATCTTGAAACCGACATTTCAGTCTGCGTGCAAGACTCTTTGCCTGCTGGAAGACGACAAGCATTAGGACAATACATTAAAGAAAGTTGGGAGAGCTATTTACAAAAATGTTAGTTTAATGTCAACTCTCTGATCCTTTAAGTATTTGAAAAAATCCAAAGATGATTTCTCGGCAACTAGAGAAAGAGATACAAAATAGTAAACAGCTGTTTATAGACGAGGTTTACAATAAATGCTTGATATTGGTTGAGTATGCAGTGTTAGAAGTAGGAGAAAACTTGGAACAATACAGATTGCCTTAACCAAAAAGAATTGCTACGAATTTGGATAATTGAGAATGTCTGAGACAGATCAATTATGACCCCTACGCCTTGAAAAAAATTGTGTCATGTAATGAAGAGTTACTGAAGGATAAACAGTTTCATGTTTATCAGCAGATACTTAATTAAAGAAATTAGGCAAATCTTTTTTCTGGATTATCCTGGTGGCACAGGAAAAACATTCCTTTTCAATCAACGATACCTTTAAGTTGCCGCTAAATCTCATCAGTGTCAAAGCAGAGTAATGATGCCCAAGTGCTGCGCGATTGTAAACTTATGGTTTGAGACAAAAGCAGGCTCATAAAGGTGGTTTAGAAGCACTAAACAGAACTCTAAAATAAATTAAAGAAAATGATGACATGATGGGTGGAGACACCGTGTTGTTACTGAAAACTTTCGTCAAACTAACAAAGCTAACGAAGTTAAGTCTTGCATTAAGGCGTCAAATTTTTGGCCTTTAATTAAAAACTTCGATTTAAGAAGAACATGCGGGTGCACTTGTAGGGCGATGTTTGTTAACGGATTTTCTTCTTAAATTAGAAACGGCAAATATCCGAAAACTGAAAGCAATATTACAATTTCATTAAATCTTGTTTAAGTTGTGTCGACTGTTGATGACTTAATAGGCAGAATATATCCAGACGTTCACAACCTACCCAACAAATCTATGGAGTCTCCGTGCGATTCTAACACCTAAGAAAATTAGGATTTTGTCATTAGTGACACTTTGTTCAAGTCATTTGAATATGCAGAATATTAGTACAAACCTGTGGACACTCTAATGTATACCGAAGAAGCTACTTCTAGCTAGCTTCTATAAGAGAAAATAAAGTACCATCGTCACATTTTTTTATTTTTTGCACACTCCGGAACCGTTTCGACTGCCGGAGCCTGGATATACGCTGCTAGAACCTTAAGCGCCACTTTCCACTCTTGTTTTTTTTTTTCAATATCTTTTTTTTAATATACTTATTTAGACTCATGTAGCACATCCAGTTTTTCATTATATCTATCTCGGGCTTAGGTCGATGCTGTCTATTTAGATTTCAAGAAAGCATTTCATAGGGTCTAGTGTCAACCATAAGTTCCTCACTCTTTTGGAATTACAGCTACCCTTCCTTGCATGGTTTAAGTTTTATCTATGCGGTAGAACTCAAATTCTAAAATCATCTTCGGGAGTTTTTCAAGTGTGTCATCTTGGTTCATTTGTTTTTTTTTTCGTTAATTAATGATGATATCAGTTTCTTGCACTTTCAAGAGGATGTACAACTCAATTTTGAATAATCTAATGAGATTTAATTTGTATACTCTAAAAGAGTCCTTCTAGGTGGAGGTGGAATGTAAAACCGTTTTGTCTGCCGTTTTACACACTAATCTTCAAGGTGGATGCTTTAGTAATGCTTCTGCGAAATTTAATCCTCCTAAGTTGTGCAATGGGACAGGTTGCACGTGAAAGCCTTACATAGAAACGTAATAGAAACCATCATAATTACTGGCTGCAATCGAGGTGAATCGGTATATATACCACGGATACCACTTATACCATAGGAGTACCCATTGACTTTAAAAATCTGCAGTCCCTCTTAAAATCTGTTTTACCATGACTATTAATAAGTCTCAGGGTTAGTCACTGAAAACAACAGAAATTGAGGTTAGGTAAGTTGCCTGGTCGTATTAGTAATTATAAATTAAAAGAAATAAAACTCAATATTTAATTCTTATAATTTTTGTCTGTTTGTGGTTACTAACAGAAAACATTTTTTGTATTTCAGTTGCTCTCAAAATATACGAAATTATTTACAACAATAATAGTAAGTACCGGAAAATGTGTTCTATAAAGCTAAAGGAATTTTTGAATAATCCCCACCAATATTATAAATAAATGCAAACAACTCTGTCTGTTACTGTCTGCTACGCTTTTACGATTAAACCGTTAGATTAATTAAAATTAAACTTGGTACTGATGTAAATGGAAAATCAATGAATGAAGTAAGGTACTTTCCAAAGTCGCTGGCAGCAGCTAGTATTTCAAATAAAAGTAAAAGAAAACGCAGTATATTTAAATGATCTTTAATTCCTTATCTACTTGTTTAAAAATCAAAATATAAAATTACAAAAGTACAATTGAAACAATTGCGTAAAAGTTTATTAAGTAAAATCATTTTTGAGACGGTAGGTCAGCAACAAAAATTTTTAGATTTTAACAATATCAAAAGGTCAACTAAGGGCAGGAATTTTTACTGAATAAAGATTGATACCGATACAACTTAATGATTTACCTATCACCAAGAGATTTCATGTACACTTAATGATTTACCATCAGCCAAAAGATTTTTGTTATTAGGGTTCGTCATCAATGAACAACTATTAAAGCTATTTTCCAAGTATTTCATAACGTACGAGGGTCAATTGATGTCTAGTTAGCTTAAACAGTGACGAAGTTGTGAAATTTCCAAAAAGCCATGCCTACAAAAAATCTGATTTTTGAAAAAAACTCGTTTTGATCAGTCATTAAGTATTTGTTTATAAAAGGCTAGTCGGGGAAAGAATGTTTGCTGATATTACAGAAAGTTTAGGTAAGTAGTCTTCTTTATATGCCACTATTAAAAACTGGGTTGCTGAATGTAGAAGACAGACATCAGATGTTAAGGATGAGCATGTAACGGTTGAGATTTACAACTAATAATGGCTCTAGAGGAACAAGTAAAAAAAAAGAAACAAAAGGAAATACGGATCAATGTAGCCCACTAGGTTCGTGGAGAATAAGGTATTTATAATAGTTAAAGCAGCAGCGTCTGGCTTCGTCGGAGAATCGGAAAGGTCCCTAAAGAGTCCTAAGAAATTAAACGGCTGTTTAACAAGGCGCCACCTGCTAGGTAAAAAAAAGAAATAAAACCGACCAACTGGAGATCAACAGGTTTTACTTAAAGCCTAATACGCTAGATCAAACACAACAAAAAAGAAAAACGGACAATTAAATAAAACAACAAACAAATCTTATAGTAATAGGTGAATGTGACAGAAATAGAGAGACTGTCGGGTATATTCACGTACGTTAACAATAGAATTGCTTAATTATAAGTAAGGTTCGCAAATAATGTGCCGAATTTACAGGGTAAGCTTTACTTACACCAAAATTAACGTTAACGTTCTAATTGAGAATTTTGGCTAATAAGAAGAGTCTGCGTACACATATCACTTACCCACGGTGATTTATCTAGTCGAACATGCAACAACACTGACTTAAGCTACAATTACAAGAAGGTATAGTTATATCCGCCTTTGGTTTTTGCGTCAACCGCTCCAAGTAAAACGGCCGAGCCCGTATTGAGCTGGTTAAAAACTTTCGGTTTTGGAGAGTACCACCGAATAAAGATTTACTTAAGAACCAAAGATCAAGCCGTTTAATGTCATATTTACATGAACTTTATACGCATTAACAATGAATAAGTTACTTAAATAATAAAACTTAGCTGTAATCTAATGGATGCAGTTTCGAGAGTAAGAGTTTCCTGCTAGCGACAATATTAACAGTTTTGGAAGTTAGGTAACCACAGCATTCCTCTTAGGAGAAGTGTGCGAAGAGAAACAATAAGCGGTAGGCTTTCTCGATAAAATTATGAAGCATAACCAACCCCTGTTAGACGTGGTATCTACCGGTTGCCTGCAGCTTAACTAATTCGAAACCGTAGTGTGGTCTTTAATTAACAAGGAAGGTCTTAATCAGCCACTACAGCACCCTTAGGTGTTATCCAGGTATAACATACAACAAAATCATTAGATCAAGGAACGTGCTAAAATAATTTCACTTGGCAATTAAAATTAATACAATCAGAAAAAGAAAAGCAATGTGTACTTACGGTAAATTTAGCTGGATTTAAACTTAACCAATAATTTTTATTGGAAATCCTGTAACACACATTAATGATTTGTGTAAATTTCAATTTTAAGATGCACACTAAACCACCCGTGCAAAAGAAGAAAAATGTCCGCTGTTTGTCCAGGAATCTGACTCGAATTTTGTTTTAAACCAATAGAAATTAGCAAAATGTGCGCCAAATACGACTTACGTCGTAACATATTACTCGCAACACACGTTTTGTATTGCTCTCGACACACGTCCCATATTCCTAAAATAAAACCGTAACAAGCACCTCAGTTTTTTGGAACAAAAATGGGATAAATCTAATAGAAAAGTATCACGGTAGCATATTATACCTAGTTGCCGACTAAATTTTGTCGGAAAATTGTATAAAACGTCGAGGAAAACTTGCTAAGAATGTGGTTTTTTTGCAAAACAACTTTCCTGGTCATAAGTAGTTAATTGCGCTGCAAAAATTGGATAAGATAGGTTTTGAATTGGTTGATGATTTACCTTATTCGCCTGGTTCAGCACGATCAGACTGTTATTTCTTTTTTGAACTGAAAAAAGATTTAAAACGTAGGCAATTTTTAACAATGAGGAAGCCATATGTGCAGTTGAGGAGTGGTTTGAAGACCAATCAAAAATTTTTTAGGAGATTCTGTTAAATAAATATTTAAATATTATAGCAAATTATACAGTAGGATAAACATTAATTCACAGTCGCTTATAAAATTTCCACAAGCAGAACAAATGCTTAAAAATCGTCACCAGCAGCTTATACACTAAACGAAATGATAATTGTATCAGAGAATAAACTTATTGTTAATAAAATATACAATTGTTGCTAATACGAAATGAAGTTCTTATTTAAGGAGTTCGTTTTCAAATTGCAACAAATCTACTTTACACCGTACACTAAGTCGACACCATACTACCACTAAACTGTTTCCTCCCAGAGTTTGATAACACATCACAGTACCTTTACATAAGGTTCTTAAAATTTCACTAATTTTTCTAAAAAAATAGTTGACTATTAGGCTTTATGTGGTTTTTAATGAAGTGCAAAAGTACCGAAAAACAATCAAACTTGAAATATATACTCAAAACTAAAACAAAAGATTAATGTTTTTAATATGAAAATAAACATAATAACAAAATAATAAAAATTGTAATAAAAATACATCGACTTGAGCTTGGTATCCTTTGTATATATTTACACATATTGTTTATTGTAATTATAGTTAAAACAAACGCATGTACTTGTTTTTTGTTTTAAATGAGGGACTTATAATAGTTTGATACAAAAAAGTGACTTAATGCAGATTGATGAACTTTTTTGCTTTAGATAGATATGCAAGAAACCTAGTTTTTTAGAGTATAACAAACAACTATACGGGTTTAGGACCAACAACCAACATTTATACATCAAAGTTTTATAACTATTCAATAAAAAAATTAAATTTAAAACAAAAGGGTATTGCACGAGAATGTTGAATAATACCAAAATAATAAAAATACGTGCAAAATTTTTAGCACTATAAAAAACAAAGTTAACGAAATTAATCAGAAGAAACAAACTTTAAAACTCAATACAAATTAATTATATAAAATTCAAGAAACTGAAAATTTAAATCTAATACTAATGTGTGAATATGTAAACGTAATTTATATGGTAATTTTTTATACTTCAACTTATTAAATTAATTTGCAAAATATAGAGCAAACTAATAAGAAAACTTTTATAAAACACTATCACCAATACTTTTAATTAACCTTGTTTGAAATTCAGTATTATCAATTTTGCTTTTATAGTTCTAGAAAACAAGTATTTAATCAAAAACAATATTTTTTAAATGATTTCAAGAACAACAAAGTAAAATTGTAATTTTTGTGTGTGGCACAAATATTGCTTGGCGTTTTCTAATTGATTTAAATGACTAAGTTTATAAACCAAAATTAATTTGTTTAACCATCATTTCTAATTGTATAAAAATAAATAAGTATACTAATATAATTAGATTGTCAAGATTTTAAATAAGTCATTAATATGATAGATTTATTTATAACAGAGAAATATGTTGCTTTTACAAAGTTTATTTTACAGTTAAGTATTTAATTATTTAATAATGTTGCAACAAACTTTATATTACGTTTCATTATTTTTCAGTAAGAAATATTTTCACTTTCTTTATTATTAAATATTAATATTCTTTACGTCAAGTTTTATCTTAAAATATTCACAATTATTAAGTTAATAAAATTTGCCATAGGAATAAATAAATAAATAAAATTATTAGGTATATGAAATTGTGTTTATTTGTATTGTACATAATAATATTGTAGATAGTGCACCTCTTTGAAATACAAAATTATTTGAAATTTTAAGTGCATATTAATTGAATAGTTTTAGAAGCTTCTCTGGAGTGAAAATTTAATCTACTTTTTTGTAAACACAAAGGTACATGTAATTTGATAAAGAAAATGTAACTTTTATTTATTTTGTAAAGCAATTTATTTTAAAATTCATAAAGCGGTAAAAAATTAAGTATTAAATGAAAGAAAACCTGACAATTTTGGGTGCTTAAGTGCAAATTGAATTTCAATAATTTTATCTACGACCACTACAGAAAATCATGAATAACGCATAATTTGTAGGCTAAGTATGTAATCAAAAACGCACGCTGTGAGTTATGGTAAACAAATCGCACAGTTAAGGATTTTACTTTTCTAACTAAATAACTACAAGTGCGATCAAAATCAAAACTTTAAGATACCAGCAATATACCAGGCAAAAAACGCATTTTTAAACTAGAAAAAGATTGAAGTAACGATTTAAAAATTAAGCAGATATTACTTCGCGCGCCTTAAAGTTAGGCTAGTAAAGTTGTATATAACATCTTTGTTTTTGCGACGTACGAAATTTGTTTATTAATTATTCTACAAAACAGCAACTTCTTTAAAAGTACGAATTTAGGTAATACAGTAATAGGATAACATTTTATTTGGTTATATTTAATTGCATTCTTATAGGCAACATTTTGGACGCAATTGTGCAAGCAACTGGAGCATCGAAAACCAATTACTATTTAGAATCAAGGTCGGGTGATTGATTGTGAATAGAAATACATTTGCAAATGCAACTTCAACCCAACACTTAAACTTTCTTCTCAATATTCGGTAGTTCTTAAAGATGACAAAAATATTGGATATTTAGAAAAGAAAATGTCATTTAGAAGTTTACTGTTACAATGGGATACGTAAGTTTAGTAGTAATATTCTATAATATATTTTCTTGTGTTTTATATAGGTAAAAACATCTCATTTTTGGAAGATAATAATGAAACGACATAACATTGCGTCTTTTGCGTTTCTACATACGTTCGATCAGTAATTAAAAATCAGGACATAATGTTATGTAAATTCTAGAGGAAACATATATACATACATACTTAAGCTCATATTCTTAAGAACGTGATAACAGGAAATACTATGTTTAACTTTAATGATGTTATAAAACTACTTAGACTTTGGAAATGTTTATGAGAAGAAATGAGGAGAAGTTGAATACGACTACATAAATAAGGAACCTGTATGTGACAAACTCTAATATGAAGTAAATGGTGATCTCTTCAATAAACAGGGTGTCCAGAAACTCTCCTGACAAACGAAAACCGGAGATTCCTCAGATAATTTTAAGACAATTTAACCCAATTCACCTAGTCCGAAAATGCTTCCTAAGGGAGCTAGAGCTCTTTGAAGATGGCGTCTGGTAAAGTAAAAAATTAAAAGATAAACTTTGCGAACTGACAACAATTTGACAATGAAAAACGTAGGTTTTACTTTTGTTGGCAGTTCAGAGCCAACCAGTGCAAAAAATATAAATTTAACTTTAATGACAAAAACAAAAAATTTCAAATCCATTTTTCTAGAAAACGGTGTATCCTAATGACTTAAAGTAAGAGTACCTTTTAGTACTAAAATACCTGAAAATTTAATAATCTAGTGTCACAAATGCTTAAAAGTTAAAGACAAAAAGTTATGCGTTAAAATAACCGTTGACCTACCCAAAACGGACGCCTATGACCAGTACTAGAAATTCGCAATTGATGGAATCGATTCATCTCTGAAGGCTAAACAAGCATACCAGTTTTTGCTTTTCTAAGTAGAAGTGTTCTGGAGGTATTTAAAAAACTATTTACAAGGCGCCATCTTCAAAGAGCTCTAGCTCCCTTAGGAAGCATTTTCGGACTAGGTGAATTGAGTTAAATTGTCTTAAAATTATCTGAGGAATCTCCGGTCTTTGTTTGTCAGGAGAGTTTCTGGACACCCTATATATTATGTTATATTATACACAGTAACATAATATATTTCAGTCCTAATTACAAAGTAAAGTAAAGTATACTACATAATTCGAATTGTAAAGCAATTACGTACTCCGGTGATTTTCACAGTCGTACGTAATATGCATCTTACAATTCTCGTTACGTAATATACTATTACAGTGCGAGTACATAACAGCTTAGGTTTTCAGTAAATACTCAAGTAGAAGTAACCATATAAACTTTTGAAAACAATATTAATAAAAATTTAAATGTAACATTTTCGTAAACTAAAGTAATAAAATATATTGCTATGAATTAAGTGGTAAATTGTAATTTATTGCGTTTAATTGTATTGGTGTAACCACCCGAAATCGTCAGCACAAATTTCATAAATGCTTTTATCGGTTTAATTAATTGTTTTACTTCCTTTACCTGAAAATAAAAGTTTTGCTCTAGCTAGCTGCTCGTTTACTTCATTTTTTTAATAATAACACTTGATCATAAGACTCTAATTTATGAAGTAACTAAAACAAAATTATGTCCAGTACAAACCTTTACAAAAAATAACAAAACGTCTCAAAAATGTAGTCAACTAAATTTCTGTCGCGTGAACTCGACTTTAAAACGGCCTTCAAATCCTATTGAACGCGTTTGCGCACCGAAAATATCAAATATTAAACACGCGCTCGTTCTTATTTGCAATCGCGCCTAATTTTTAGTAAACAAAAGTGGTTACTAAACAGGTTTGGTATTAATTGGATTCCGCTACAATTGCAATTATAATTAAAAATTAGTCCTAATCTTGTCACATTCGGTAAGTCTTATATCTTCTTATTAGTTGCGTTGCTTCTCCCTTTTGTTTTGTTTCAGGACTTCCAGATAATTAATTAATTTTTGATTGGCTTTGTTAAATTGACAATTGCATCTATCATGTCACTTTCACTGCACCAATGTTTCTTTGTTGGTAAGCTTTAATTTTAAATTTTTTTTAATTTCAAATTTTAATTATTTCGATATTTTAATTTCAGCATTGTATTATTTTTTATTCGTCGTATTTAATGATCTTATCTTATCTTATCTTATCTTATCATCTTGGTCGTTTTTCACTATTACATTTAATGTTTACATCTTATTGTTGTAACCTGACTTTTCAGTCATCGATGGCTACCGATTTGTTATTTGAAGATTAAATTTTTGTTAATTTTTAAACGCAAAACCATTTCAATTATATGACTCTTTTTACGGTTTTTTGTAGGTTGTATGTCTGTTATCAGCACAAACTTAGATCTTTAAAAATTTTTGAAATTTGCGTTTCAAATTGGAACTATTCTTTTGCTAATAATTATTAAATAATTTATAATTAGCTTTAAACAACTCAGAAAATTATGTTGATTTTTTTAATATAGGACTTAAATGTTCATAACTTTCTAATTGTTGACTTATTTGCATTTTTCTCAACATTTTCAATTTTTAAGTTATAATTTTTTTATTTTCTAAATTTTTTCGGCGCATTATTTTTCGATAAAATTGAACTCAGGAATCAATTCTTTTATTTATCTAATCCCTTTATTTTATGTTTTGTACAGTCTGCTTTTCTAAGTAATTTTGAAATTTTAGAAATATGGTTACTTTTTACGGGATGGTTTTCTTTCTTATCATTGTTAATGGATAACGTTTAATAGATTAATGTTCCATGCTCACAACACTAAACAATCGTTTATAAAAAGTTTTGGGGATTGAAAAGTCATTTAACACTAATTTTTTCATTTGTTGAAGAATATTAGCTTAAAGCTAATATTACAGTAAATTTCTTTCAGGGATGCGCTGGATATGGTTTTCTGGATTTTATGCAACTATAATATCTTAAATTTAAGAGATTTATTTACAAATTTAAAAATTTTAAGTGCTTGAGCTGCATTGTGCATTTTTATTCATAGCAGTATGTACCATATTTTAAATACCTATTACAAAAATTATTTGTGATAAATGTTAATAAAATATTTTAAGAAATTATGTAATTGTTTGTGTATATAAAATCTAACAGATTTGTTTATCATAGGACAATCAACAACACCTTTAATTTTACAAGTCTTTGTTGTTTTACAAAATTGATAATGATTTTGTGGTAAGTTAGTTATTATTCTTTTACATACGTTCTTTTTAATATTTAATCTACATATATGTTCCATACTTTATGTAAATACTGCAAGTTTCAATAAATTTTTTTATATCTCTTTTTTTTACTTTCTAATATTCTAATATTTCTTGCGTATATTTTAACATTCCCTAATTTTAATTTTTAAAAGACGCAGTTGTCAATATAGTTTAATTTTATTTTATTTGGTAATAAACTTTTTAGTACATTATTTGCTTCTATGAAGTATTGATTTTTAGACTTTTTTTAATATTTATTTGTTTGATGTCAACAATTACAGTTCATAGTCTTCTCTCTCCCGTTTTTCACACTAATTACATTACCAGACAGAATAACATTTTATTGTTACATTCTATAGATTTAGGTTTTACTCTTATTAATTTATTTTCAAGATATTCTCTTTTTCTTACTCTACGCAATACCTTAAATATATCCATATTCTTTCTTTAGATATAAGTGCCACGTATTTATTGTTAATTTTTAGTGTAACATATGTATGTACAGGCAATCCATTGTAACTTAAGAAATCTCGCGCAGGAAAAATGTAGCTGTTTATAGAATTTCAAGGCGTGACCAGACAATAGTACACTCCGGGCAGAAGTAGGTATTACTAGCATATAATACAAATTGGTGCAAGATAAATATTAATTATTACACCAATAATTTATTACTTTTCTGGTTAGTAGGTACACAATATACAAAAAATTCAAGCATTTTATTAACAAATTATGCTTTTACAATAATAATAATTAGGTAAATACAAATAAACAAATAAATACAATAATAAATAAAATAAATACAGAGCGATCTTTTATTTTGGATTTGAATACCTAAACTATAAATCATTAAGTTTATACTAATTTTGAACGAATAAAAAATAGAAATATTTAATGAACACAATTAAATTTGCGGCAATTCAGGGTAACAACGACGCAGTATTAGAATCGTCATCTGAGCTGCAACTGAACCCGAAATCATCACTATCAGTTTCAATTCCAACATTAATAATTAACGATTCTGTAACAAAGTCCATAAAAACTTCGTTTTCGTAATATTCGTCTTCCAGTTTCTTGACGTTAGCGCACACCTTGTTCCAATCTTCTACCGTAATGGAGGCAAATTTTTCTTCCGCTAATTTTTTTGCATCTTCTAACTTAAAAGTTACATTGTGGGATGCTACAAAATTTTTACGGTAGCCCAAATCATCTCGATTGGGTTAAGTTCGGGGTGATAAGGGGTAATCTTAACACAGTATGACCAGCTGCCTGCATTATTGTGTCTATTTTGAATTTTTAAGTTTGTTTTGTTGTTTTTATTAAAAAATAAAGTTCAGCTTTAGTCAAATCCAATGATGCGGAATATCGTTTTGCGTTAACCAACCAAGCTTTTGTATTCTAAATTAGTCATTTTTAAAAGAAAGTTTTACATTCCAATGATATGAATTTTGACCCGGAAGTGTAGTTATTAAATTAAAATTAGAAAGATAAAAAGATAATTTATTTATTATTAGATAAGATTTATATTGTTAACGCACATTACGAACTTAACATCTTTTAGGCATAATTATGTTAATAACAATTAGCAAACGACGTCATTATAATCATATAAAATTAAAATTGAATAAATGAATGTGAAGCAATATTTTAAATAATCTACGGTGTACCTACGCTGATATCTTATACCGCCAGTGTTTCATGCTGGAATAACCAACAGTTACGAAATCATTTTACCTTTGAGTGTACAACCGGGTCCCTACTCCAACACCTTACCTGCGCAACGTGCAACTTTTTCTACAGTTACAATGGATTGCCTGTACATTATTTGTAAAATGGTATTACCCGTAAATAAAGATAAAGATAATAAAAATAAGATTAACTATATGGGTATAACTCTCTTCATATTCAATTATTAAGTCTATTTATAACGTAATAAACATGAATAGATGTGTACATTATGCTTATCAATTGCAATGCACTTGCATTATATACAAACAATAGAAACTACAACCATTGTTGCAATTGCATTCTACACAATTAAAATTTAGTACCTACAACATTTAAGATACTTTTAGTGCAAATACTAAAAGTAGCAACCGGAACTGTAAATATAATAAATGATACCATATGATCGTAAAAGCAAATAAACGAACGTTTTCTAAATACCTATGTTTAGTTTTAATTGAAATCTACTATCAAAATTCACACAAGAAAACTGTTGTTTTATCATATTTCACACCGGAACATGAATTCTCTTCTCGTAGCTTTCTATTTGTCTTGTGTAGAATTTCGTCGTTTTGCTTATTTTTCCAATATCCTCACCCAGTATCGAATTAATAATACAGTTATGTTTTATTATGCAGTTAAATATACTGGATCATTATCTTACAAAAGTAGAGCTTTCATTACATTACCTTAATTTATAGTAGGGATTGATTACGGTTATTGTGAATCATTCAAAACAACTTATTGATTCTTAAAAACAAATTCAAAATGCAAATATAAATTGTTAAAATTACAAAACTTCGATCAAAGTATAACGCTGTCGCAACAAACTTTTATTGATTGATAGTTTCCACCGTAGATGATTTATTGGAAGATGCTGTGCTCGGTTCAGAGGTCAATCTGTAGCCCCTTTTGCTGTTACATATTTCATAAATTTTATATTGTTGTGGGATCCGTGATATTTTTCTGGATCTTGTTGAGTGCATTGTGTGGAAAATATTTTAAAGATACATCGTAAATAAATTCTGGTAAATAAAAAGTAATTAACGACGCAGACTTTGTAATGCGTATAGATATCCGATATTCTTGGGAAATATAAACATTATTATGATAAATTTTGTTTATTGATTATGTGTAAGCGTTAATTAAGGTTTTAATAAGTTTAGTGAATACTGAAAATATATTCTACAGTTTATTTATTTAGTACTAAAAACTTTTTAATGCACACGCTTATATTACTAAAAAAAATTGTAAGAAAATATTCTAACGTAACATGGTATTTATATTTAACAATGCCATTTCTACCAAACGTTACATAAAAATATTTGAATAATGTAGAAAAGGATAAAAATGCAATCACAACTACTGATAAATGGTAATTTTTTCACATACAATTTGTGCCTCAGCTAAGAAATAAATCAGATTTTTAAGTTGTTTTGAGAAAGTAACGATTTTGTGGCGTCAAGCTACGTGCCATTTATTTTAACAATGATTAGCTTTAACAAGTGAAATACTTCTACTATTGTCAATAGGTCATAGCTGTGCTTTTTCTCACCTTAAATATAGAGAATGAAATTATGATCCAATTTTCAAAATTTTGACAAAAATGAAAATTTTGAAAATTTAAACAGTGATATAATTGCCAAGAAAAATACTTTGCTAATTGTTCAACCCAGTAGGTTTTCTAAGTCCATGCTTAGTCTTAGGTAAAATATATTTTCAAAAACTCTTGCTGCCTAAAGTTTGCTAAGACCAAGCACCTACTTCCTACTGATTCCATCAAAAATGGAAACAATTTGTCGATTCCGTTTCTGAAAATTTTTAAGATGTTTGCTTTCCTACAAGTTTATTGTAAAAATTTAAATTCACAGTTTTCTTGATAAAAGCAAAAGTGTTTATATTTCCTGTCTGTATTTTGGCGCCCATAATTTATACAACACAGTCACTACTAGGTTAGTCACTACCAAATCCAGAGTTGCTCCTCTAAAAACTACTTTCTTTTGGCGACTTGAATTATTCGCAATGGTTTACTGTGTACGAACCCATCGTTCTCGATAAAACACTTTTGTTGCAAACAGATTTTATTTGAACAAACTTACTTGCCCAAAGCAGAGTTACTTCTTCAAAAAACCCGCAGACTTGCTTTCAAAGGAAGTTCAACCTCTCGAACTCCTAAACTTCGTGCTATAGTGGAATAGTTTAGATTTTTATACAAACAAAATTTGAATTTATCTAGATTCATTTAGATAATTCCTATTAATTATCTACTTAAAAAAAAAACTTAAAATTCTCACTTGCCTCTAAGAATAAATTTAATAACCAATTTTTTGTTTAAATTTTTAGTTACATTGCACCACTTTTACTTATCATGAGCTTTGTTAACTCTCAGATACATTTAGCAACATCGCTTTTCTTTAGTAATTTTATAGTAATTGTAGGTATTTTATGTATATTTTGTTGAGGTTGGTTAAACTTTTTTATAAACTTGCTTTTGTAACCTGCTTGTTGAACAAGTTGTTAATAAAATTTCATTAATTAGGAAGAGGCACTAAATTTATTAATTAATGTTGTCAGTGAATTTAAACATATCATTAAAAACAAAAAGACAGATGTTCCAATTCATTTCTATTGATATTTTATGAACAAGGTAGTTCATCTTCGTTTGTTTCCTGGGCTATGTTATGTAAAACAGCTGTCGTTATTATGTCGTTTAAAGTATTTTTTAATTTTAATCGTCACCCATAAGTCATAATGGAAAATCTTCGTTTCCAAATTTCAAAAAGTCGTTTCACTATGTTGCGGGTACTAATGTGTGTCTCTGGGTTTAAAAGAGGGGTTAAAAGGTAAGGTGTTATGTTATACCCACTTATGTTGGCATGTTTACGTTTTAGTGGTTTTCCTAAACGTTGAAGTAAATGCTTTGCCAAGACGACCCAATCCACTATTGCACACGGTTTTGTTACCATACTATACAGTTGATAATAATCTTCTGGGGCACCATACATAACACTTACATCACAATTCAATATTTAAAATGTACCATACGATTAAATAAATTCCCGCTATCTCATAAAAGTAATGAATTAGGAAACAGATTATTCTCAAATTGTCTTCTTAACAATGAATTAATGAAAAAGATGACATCATGTGTTGAGCCAGGTCATCTAGCTACAACGTTTATAAATCTTAGTCTGCACTTGAGACACCTTGAACATTTATCAAAAGTATTCTATTTGAATGCAAATATTTCAGCGTCTTCTCCTCTAAGTGATTGAATTTTAACATGTGTTCCAAAAATATTTCTTTGACCAGTAGTATTTCTTTGTATGTAGTTGAAAATTTAATATAACGTGGGTATAATTACTTGTTATACTTTTTGAAAAATGACAAATCATCCATGGAATAGATATAATCATTTTCTTAGTTAATGATTTCAAAACTTTTCAGTTCATTATCCATAATTTACTTTTTGAGTTTTTAATTATAAAATGAATAAAAACTAACAACGACAGTGTTACTCTATTTTCTAATACCAGTTATTTTGTAAACATGCAAACAATTAATTTAAGGTTAAGTGCGTTAAGTGCTACTTAATCACTTAATTGGGCCTTAATTCGGTGATGCAATGGATTAAGGAACGTTTTACAATTTAAGGTGCACTTAACTTTTTAAGTGCAGTTGGTACAATTGGGTATTAGTTGTTAATCCAATGTAGATCTTTGAGCAATTAGAGTATGAAACACTATACACTAAGTTAGATTGAGACATTTGATCAGTCTTGTCTTTTAAGTTAGTGAAAAGTTGATTAATTGGCGATGGGTTATAATAAGCAACCTGAATATTTTTTTTTTATTTAACACCTATAATTTATCAAAAACTTTATCTGGGATAATTTATGTAAGTTTTTTTAAAGCAAACTAATGTGAAAGATCCTTTGAATTCTATTCTTGATTGCTTTCTGTGTTAAAATATGATTAGATTCGAAATTAATGCATCTGCTTAAATGGATTTTGTATATCAATTAATGATTATCACATTGTGGTCTGTTCTTAGTAATTTAGTACCAAAAATGGCATACCTCTATCCTGTTCTTATTCCACAAAAAACGGAAATTTTGCATGTACTGAGTTCAAAATGTTTAGGGTTTTATTAATTTAATCTTCTGGTAAACCGCAAACTATATCGTCAATATATTTGAAAAGGAAATCGATTCCCACCTCACAAATTTTTAGCAAACGACCTTTTACAGGAGTCCTCTAACTTCACAAATAGCAAGAAGCGCAAACAAAATTTTTGGTATGATTTGTTTGTACTTTGTTTACACTCTGATAAAATCAATCGCAACCCCATAGGTTTTTGAGAAAACGGGACTTTCTAGGAGCCCGCAAACTTCACGCTTCGTTAATGCGCAAACAAAATTTTTGGTAGGTATAATTTGTTAGTTCTTTGTTTTTATCTGTTTGTGCTTTAATAAAATCTATTGAGACATTTCAGGTTTTCTGCAAAACAATATTTTCCAGGAGATCAGATTTTTGCTATAAGGAATTTCTTACCGTATACATATTTTTTAACATACTAGAAATTAGTGAGCAGTGTTGAAAACCTGACCGTCAGCTCTGTTACTCGCAGAGGGGTGGTGGATGTACTTACTAGTTATTAGGTCAATGACTTTTTTACAATGCAAAAGGAGAGAAACCAAAGGGCGTTACCCAGTAAAACGTAGAGCTCCAAACACAGAAACAACCGTAAACTAGTATAGATACAATTTTTTTCGAATGACTAAATTATAAGAACACATAAACCAAGTAACATAAACATAATATGATGAAAACAGAGACACAATATAAATTATTTCACTAATAAATAATTCAAACTATTTGTTCTCGTAAGAAAGTATATGAACTGAAGAAAAATTTAAAAACCGCGACGGTATCTACGCCTTTAGTAGGGCGTGACCGTATAAATTTGTAATTACAAGCAGATAATTAAACTAGATTTAATTGTGACATACCAGTACCTATTACAGATACTGACGTTAACTTTAAACAACGGAAAGAATTACAGCACAAGTACTCGACGATTAATTCAAAGTAATAAAACAAAGCGCAATCACCTAAAACAAAATTTTTTAAAGATAGTTTACAATTACACTAATCATGTAACAAAGCGCAACAAGTTAGGTAGTTAAATTCAAGTCAAACTTCAGGTACAAGTGCGGGTACATATAATGCAATAAGTTCAAATATGCAATTTTCAATTTATTTGATTTGCAGATAACAGCCATCCAACAGTACCTTCGGCAGGTTTGTTATTTTCATACGAGCGAAAGAAGAGATAATAGAAGTAGATAGCCGCAACAGGAACAAAGACGTCTAGATTTGGATGGCCCGTTTAACCCCAAACAATACGCAGGTCACCAAGTTATCTTCAAAGAATCACTTGACGACTGATAATGCAGCCAATGTAAGGATCAATTTTGTAGTGATCAGTCTTTAAAAAATGGGTAGATCGATTGATAACCAACCATATTCCACAGTCTTGTAAATTAGATAATTATTTAGTAGCCATAAACGAATATCCCAACTAAAGTTCTACACGTGGTGACAAAATGGTTGCCAAAAAAGAAATTCACAAAAATAGACATATAAGAAAAATGCTACTTACGACGCAAAAAAAAGTGCCGCAAGCGTATCTCCTCGCTATTAATGAAAGTTCTTTATTGGGTTAAACCATTAGCAATTGACTAATAATTTATCTGTATCCCAAAACTTGATTTGGAAAAGTGTGGACCAAATGAAAAACAGTAGAACCAACGACGACAAATTCTAAAATTCAAAATCTGCACTTGACAGGAATTCTAACAACATGTATGCATGTAATCTTGGTTGCATACCCACAAGTGAATATTCTACTAACAAAATTATTTTTATAATACTAACAGCGCATTTTGGTTCCAGAATAATAGAAATCGTCACAAATTAATTAAAAAAGGGTTTATATTATCTTTAAACAATGCAACAAAAGATACTTTTTGAGTTTTTCTAAAGCAAATGTTAGTTTTGGTAAAATTAATTCAAGTTTATATTTTGTGATATTTGAATACCATTTGCCGGTTTTTTATATGTGAATACTGCAAAAGCCTTAAGGTTTCCAATATTTCAAAATTGCCTAAAAGTTTTACTAGATAAATAATGTATCCAATAATTTGACAAAACTAACAACTTTGTTGTTGAAGATAAATATTCAATTTTTACATTCTAACCACACGTAAGCAATTTATGTATTAAGATTTTCATATCTTTCCTAAAGTCCATGTCCATTAAATGTATAACATATACAGGGTGCGGCAGATGAACGGCCAATTAGAAATATCTCGAGAACTAAAGTTATCTGAATTATGAAAATTGGTATGAAGGGGTTTTGAATAATAAGCTATTTAATGAAAATATTGCCGTCACCATTCTACTTTAGTAAATGAAATCCATGTCTTAATTAATTACAGTATGTTTGTTCCACCATATCGTGGGCCTTCTTATAGGAGTATTTTTTGAAGTGGACTATTAAAACTCTATGTACTAATTCGTGCCAACGTTTCAGTCAAAAGACGTCAATAATGAGTTAATACTATCATGCTTTAATTTTATAATAATAATATTCAAAATAACGTGAACATTTTTAAAATTAAAAAATATATAGAGTCTTTTATTAAAAAATTACAAAGTTAGTACTATTTCGGTATAACTCCAAAGTAGAATGGTAACGGCAATATTTTCATTAAATAGCTCATTATTCAAAACCCCTTCATACTACTTTTCATGATTCAGATAATTTTAGTTCTCGAGATATTTCTAATTGGCCGTTTACCTGCTGCACGTTATAAAAGAGATATTAGTGACGTACGTACAATTTATTATCATAGGAGCTTTATGCTTTCAATAGGCAATAATGGATCATACCAAAAATTTTGATAGTACTTCCAACAATGCCTGAAGTTAACGATCTCCTAGAAAATATTCTCGAAAACACGTGGAGTGGCAATTGAATTTATTGAAGCATAAACAGGCACAGACAAAGCACTAACAAATCATATCAAGAGTTTTGTTTGCGCTTACAACGATGCGTGAAGTTAGAGGACTTTAGGAAAGTGCCGTTTTGTCAAAAACATGTAGAGCCGCAATCGATTTTATTGAAGCACAAACAGCCTTACACGAAGCACTAACGAATCACAGAAAAAAATTAGTTTGTTTTTCTGATGAAACCGCTAACTTCATAGATCTGGTCCTTAGCGGTAAAGATGTGTTAAAAAATTTAGACGCAGCAGATGAGGATCCCCCCTAATAAATGTTATGTGTGTGTAATCAATTTGTTACCAAGTATTGTAAGTTTTAGTTATCAATCCCAAGCGGCCGCAACCATTTGCTGCTAAAAGTTATATGTATCCGTTGGAAGGCAAATAAAGGTGTTCATTGTTTCTCCACTAGTACCAGCCACATGGATAATAATCCACTGCTATCGAAGATGCTATAATCTAACAATTTTTTTTTAAATCGGCGTTTGGCTTGCTACAATTTACTCAAAAAGTTTATAATTTGAATTTTAATTGTTAAAATCAATTAAAAAATTAGTGTTTACACATGTTTAAAAAAATACTCATACGTTACCTAAAATTTAAGTCGTAGCAAAAAATAATATAGGAACAGAACTACTATAACATTTGCTTTGAAAATATATAAAAAAAAACATTTTTTTATCTATTGAACATACATGTGCAATTAAAGTAAACTTATTGTTTACACTTTTGTACACTAATTTAATTGATTAACTACAAGTAATTATTACGAATTATAATTACAAATATTGTTGAAACCGTACAATTCTGGGTAAGCATTAATTTCTATAGAACAATCTGTAATTTAAACGTACGTATGGATAGTTATCTTTACTCAGCGCATATTTTATTTGCATATTCAAACAGTAATCATTTGAATACCAATTTGTCATTACATTTTGTTTTACATTCCAATAATTAAACTATACCTCTGCAAAACAAATAAATAAATTTAGTAGGTAGTTTATTTTAACTTCATGAAAAAAATTAGAGTATCTTTATTTATTCACAATTTTTTTTCAAATTCAGGAACAAAATATTTGACGTAACGTGAAGCTGATTAACCTCATTTAGAATTGTTGTTATGAATAATATCAAGCAATCCCAACTAAATCTTAATTTTTGAAAAATTTATTCCAAAAAAATAAATACTATAAAAAATTTTATCATGCTAATAAATACAAAATTTGTTATTTAATTTCTGTAAACTTTAAATTCAAAATATTAAATATCAACAACAATACTTTTTAGAAATAATTTTACAAATAAAAACATTTTAAAACAAACATCACTTTTTATAATTGACAGATTTGTTAACTACTTTTACACAAACATTACACTACTAAAATACTATTAATACCCCACCCTTACTTAGATGATACTGCAATTATGTTTTTAGATCACTTTTAAAAGGATATTTAAATATTTATAGTTCTTGATACCACACCCTTAATTATATGCAGGACTGTCCATATTAAGATTGACGTTAATTTGTCGCAGTCCAGTTAAATTTTACCAAATGTCTTCCTTCTAATGAATATATCTCTTGCGATAAGTAACATAAAATTAATCTTAATTTATTAACAACTTTATTCTACTTTCAGATCAATTTATTTGATCCAGTCAACCAATTCTATCCACTTTATTTTTATTCGAATATAATATTGTTTTTAAAGTATTTTATTAATATTATTTTAATATTTTTAATGTTCGATATTTTTTTATTGTTTATTTATATTCTAACACTCGAATTTTTTTAATTGTCTTAGCAACTCTTACTTACTAAATTTATTTACGTTTTTAATTGAACATCATCCCACAATTCAACTAACTTAAACTTGCTTAAACTAAATATAGGATTGTAGTTGAAATATAAAATTATCTCCATATATCACTGTAAAGCATTCCTAATAAGCTTGAAAAGTAAAACGTAAATTTGATGTTTGCGTTGCATTAACAGGTCGTTTAGAATATAAAAAGTAGAAACGCGTTTTTTTAATTAAAATTGTAATTAAATACAAATACAATTATTTTGCGAGCAAATTGTAAAAAAATATATACTTTGTTTTTAAATAAAAAGGTTAGATCTAAAAAAATATTGAGCTAAAGTTTAGTCATTTAAAGAATGGAAATTTCTGGTAATGTTTTTTAACTACATGGATTTAAACAAAAATGATCGATTGTTTAAATTATATAATTTGCATTACATCGTGTTTGAAATAGTTAATAAGTTACTACATTGAAAATTATATTGGTAGGGGGAGAATTGTAGAACAATTATTGAGAATTTTGAGGAGTTCAACTAATAGCACAGTAAACAATAACCACTTTTTTTTTAATATTAACTATATTGTAATAGTTAGTAGGTGAATGTTTTTATAGTTATTAAGCGTTATATTCATAAAGCCCGTGGTGCCTTCAACGTTTTATGTCATATTTGCTGCAAGCAGTTAACAGTGATAATGATCGATTCCCATCAAGAATTTAAGTAATCCATGGTCGTATCTTTGTCAAACTTTATATAATTTTTATCAAAATGCTAGATGAAGCAGTGCGAGTAAATGTTCTCGCGAGAAATGTAATAGTAATAGTGCCGCACTAATGCCGCACTGTCTACGGTCGTCGGCAAACAAAGTGCTCATGCGAGAAATTTATCTTATCAAACTTGTTAAGTAAATAACTATTTTGTAACAAGTAACTGTAGTAATAATTCATAAATAAATAAATTCACAGCTGCTTAGTTCTTTGTGTTTACAAGAAATTTGAGTTGGTAGCACTGTCCCACCGATTGCTTGACAATTTGCATTGTGTTGTCAATTAATACCAACCTAACAAAAATTTTCCTATTTTCTCGAAAACTAAACAACACCGCGGCGCGGGAAATGGAACTTCCCGTGCATCGAGAGTAACTGGGAAATCAGTGATCTTAGACTATGAGTACAAAAAAATAATTAATGAAACCGTGTATTTCCAAGAGTTGGTATGTTTACTTAATTTTAGTAAGTGATTTGGTCAGATCTTGCTTTACATTCAGAATCATATTCTCCCAATTCGCTGTGTACAAAGTTTTCGATGCTCCGTAATGAGTTCGTTGTAAAGAAGGATATTAAGAGTTCTGACAAATGGATGCAACTATAAGGATATTAAAACAAGTCTAGAAAGGGTATTGCCCAAAAAAGGCTAAGTCGTTACTTGGGACCAGATTGTCAAATTTGTCAAAGAAGCTCCCAATTCCTATCAGCTGATGCATAAGGTATAATTGTTTAATAGTTGCATTGCTGATGGACATATTTGGCGCACTCAGAAAGAATGAACTGTAAGTAAAACTGATAAAGGAGGAAGTTTTATTATTATTGATGAATTGGACATAAATGCATTGAAATTAATATGACATTATGTATATTTACGGCTTGCAGGCGTTTCTGATAATAATTTTTTCTAGAGCTTTGACAAACTTGATAGAATTGGGAAAGTAACAGAGTCAATCAGTGACAAAGGAATATTGTAACATTCGAAGTGTAAACCCTCCTCCTGTGTATACGCTCCTTAACTCAATTTCGCGGGCATTACTTTGTATTGGTTTCCGGCGTTGATAACTTGAAACTGTCCACGATTGGTCCGCTGCATTTTAACGCTTCCGGAAAGCTTGTTCTGAATCAACCGTTTACGAGGAAGAAGATATACCCTCATCTGAAAATTTCCTCGCTTAAAGGGGTAATCAGGCCGATGGTAAGAGATTCTGAAACCCTTCAACGTTTTAAAACTTTATTTTGTAGGTAAAACATACGATACCGCATAAAGTGGCTTTTAAAATTTGCTAAAAGGTTGTGCTCTACGTGAACTGTTCAATAAGCACGTCCTGAATTCTTCAGGCTAGGGGACGCTTTACATCAGGTATACGATTGCCCTCGGGATTTATCTATCGCTAACATCCCTATGTTTATTCTAGAGAGGGTGGTTTATGTTTTCCTATTACGAATATATTCTCTTCCGGTTGTTCCTTCGTCAACTTGTACGGCTATTGCGGGTATACTCATGGCTTTTTGGAGGCATTGTGCCAAAATAGCTACCCACGAATACTCCGTAAGATTTGCAGACCACGGTGGAGGCTCATTCCGAACCATTGAGAGCAAGAGTAATACTCCTACTGCTGCGTGGAAGGTCAGAGGTTTTAATATCTTTTAATTGCGCGTGAACCTGCAGTCGACCTATCACTCCAAGTAGAAGTCACCCCTTGACACCAACTATCAGGCGCGAACGTAGAAAATTTATTGCGGATTATTTGTCGCTCGAATGTGTAATTGCATAATATACCTGGAACGTTAACTAGTTATAGATAAGAGTATTTAATACCTACGTGGTGTATAAGTCGTGTAAGAATTTAAACCTCAATCTTAATTAAGCCGAACGCATTTAGTTCCATTGACTTTCTCGGTACGAGCTCGTTCCCCGACAGGCCAAAGTGAACAATCGTTTAAACTTCGCGGTGACTGAATTAGTCGTAAAACTTCCCTTACACGTCTTCCTTAAATTCATGTAATCTGTAACGTTACTCAGTACCATAAATCGACACATTCTAAGTTAAGTTCACCATAGGCGTACCTTCAGTACGCGAAATATCAATTGCATATACGAGACAGTGGCGTAGCAGTGGTAAATATTTAGGTAATTCTCTTTACTTTAACTGGTAATTTTATGTAGCTTTAGTCATTTTCGTGTTACCTGAATGTTTAATGCTGTACGTTACCCGTTTTAGCTCGTGTGTATTCGTAATATATCTGTGTCTATTAAGTGCTGTGACCTATCACAAATTCGTTTGTGTATTGGGGTGAATAAATTTTGTGTGAAGGTTTCTCTGACTTTAAGTCGAATTCTTTCGTGATTTGTTCCCCTTTTTCTGTATATCCTGCTGCGGACAGTTAGCTGCTGACCTTTGGTTCTGGGTCAGATTTTTCTCTCCAGCGTTACTCGAACCTGGCGCACTACCTTTTTAATTTTTTTTCTATAGGTTCTAGGAATAACGTGACTTTCCTAACCCACATCCTACTCTCCACTGAGGGACATACTTTCCTAACAACTGACCGTAACAGAATATAGACGACAGTCCTGCTCAACACCAACCAATGTTTAACTCATAGCTGGTGTGCGTGCCATAAAATAGAGCACAGTTTCGATTGTGAAAAGCCATAATACAAGTAAAAACAAGTCAATAGATTCTAGAAAATGTATGTGTCAAACTGGTGTAGATAGTATTTACTTAGGACAATGGCGGGAATGACAAAGATATTATACTGGGTGAAGCACTACAAACGAATTATTCTGTAGCATTAAAATGACAAATAATGTAAGAATTCTTAAGGCATACAAATATTGAGATTTTTTGAGACCACATTTCAAAAATGTTTTGGATTGTACAGGGTACTACAGGAACACGTACCATATCGAAGTTGGGTTATTTTAAATAGATTACACTATGCTTTTTTTTTTTAATTTTTGAATTGTACAATAAAAATTAATAGATGTTTGTTAACATGTTCTTATACCTACTTACTTCCGTTTTTGAGATAAATTGATTTTACCTGATTTGCTGATTTACTGAGTTATTCAATTTTTTCAAAACGTCAATTTTTCCGAAAAAAGTGAAATAACGCAAAAACCTTCCATTTGCAATAATTGTTTGTGTGTATTATAAATATGTATGTATAATATATAAAAATGTATTGTAAAGTCTAATAATTATGTCTCTGTGTAACTGTTATATACTCATATTTTATTATGTATACTGATGAAGTTTTATTTAAAAAGAAAGCAAAACGTTTATACTAATTAATAAATAATCTTTAAAAATTTGAAATACTTCTGCAACCTTAATAAATTCATTCAGAAAGTTTTTTTCTAAACCCAACATTTTCCCAGATATCGTCCATGCACCCACTAATGGCCCCCACTGTATGAAGAAGGAAAGTACAAGTACCTTTATATTTCAGAAAATCAAAAAATCAGTCTCGAAGACATAAAAATGGTTATTTCCTTAATTAATCAAAAAGGCAGAACGGAAGGTACAACAGCACAGATAATTGTAAGTGCGTTACCAATAAATGAAAATTTATTTGTAGACTTAATTAAGAAATCATTAAAATATTAAATTTTTTCTGAATCCTGAAAAAGATCGAAAGTTATATTTCTTCTGAAAATATTAGTGTTATAACTCATTCTTCTAGACTTTTTTTTTGCTGTTGCGGTAAAGATCTTCAGTGGCTTGTCGTAGAACTTGTTTTAAGTTTCTAACTGACGTTTCATCTAGATCTGCGGATGGTTTTAATGCCAGGACTATGAATAATCTAAAAAATCCAGATGAAACGTTAGTCAGAAACTTGAAAGAAGATCTACGACCAGCCACTGATGATGTTTGCCGCATCAGCAAACAAAACGACTAAAAAGAGAAGAGGCAGTTCCAATAGACCACGGTTTAATAGTCCGAAAAGCCCTAGCATAAGTACGTTTTTTCAAATTCAAGAAACGCTCAAAAAAATTTGAAGATTTTTAACTTGTCACTTGTTTACCAATTTATGAACAAATAGTAAAACTTACAGTTAAGGTTCAGTTGCAAGTGTCTTGAAAAAAAAAACAATCTAACAATTAACGATCAATTAGGTTTTTGAAATGTCAATAAAAGAGCGTTTGGAATCCTCGATAAGAAAACGTTGTATAAAAAACTAAAAAAAATTGAAACATAAACCTCTTCTAGGATTGGACAACCAAAAATCGGGTATACAATGAGTCGTTATATTTACCGTGTTTGTGTCTCGAACCGCCTACGCGCTTAGTGTAGTTTTAACAATTTATTTACTGTCAACTTGTGGCACTAAAAACTGTGTCATAATTACCTATACTGCGTTATGACAATAATAGTAAAAATAATTGTTTTAGGATTTAACTCAATGGTTTGAATTCAAACTTACTACCTTTACCAAAAAAGGGTCTAAAAAACTACATATTTTGATTTGGATTAAATTTTTAAAAAAATTTGGTAATTGTCAAGGCCATTAGTCCTTGAAGATATTTAAAAATTAACAAAATAATGTAAGCGTGAGGCCAAGTTTGTAGTACACGGAACTAATGCAGAAAGAGAAACTCCAAATCCCAAAACATAAAATGATTTTATTTAAAAATAACGCTAATGCGTTGAAGGTTAGAAGTGACGCAGAAAATTAACAACTGATTATTTGACGACGCAATAAATGGAAGAAGGATGCAAGAAAGAGAAGATAAACGTGTTATGTACTAGATTAGATTGTTAAATGAAGTGAGCGACAACATCGTATGGTCATGCAAACGCCATTTTTGGGCACTCATACTACATGCAAGATTTTTATTTTATAAGCGTCAACAGCTTGAAATGGAAAACTAATGTGTTTTTACCGACTTTAAAAAACTAATAACCAATTGTAAATTTAAAGAGCCCGAAGAAATGTTGCGTGATAAAATTGTGTTATAATCAAAATAATCAAGGAAGGTGAAATAAAGTTATCTGATGCTGTAGAATATTTTAGATTAGCAGAAGTACAAAGAACTCAGCTAAAGGAAATGAAAAATGAAACAATTGACAGAATTAAGAACAATAATTTTCAAGGTGTTGTTAGCTTCGCTTGGCAGTTTCTGATATTATATTTAAAAATGTACGATTATTTTGAATCCCAGATGCATTTGAAGTTAAATTAAATTTCGTTTGAAGCTTATCTCAATCAATTTTGTTTCACTATTAATTTCGTCTAGACGTATGTCTGTCACCTGATAGTGTTTTTCCGTTGAATAAGGCAGTATAGAAATTTTCATATAAACATTCCCAAAGATATAATTCTGCTAAGTGTTTATTTCGTGCGTATCTAATGAAGAAGTTCGAAGAAATCTGTCGTCATGCAGTAGATAACTCTTGTTAATTTAACATTTTCGTTGTTTTAATTCCAGCAGTTCCCGTGGTATCAGTGAAATGGAATACCCTGTTTTGAATGAATGAAAGAGTCTTGTGTTTCTGCGTGTTGAATTCTGAGTATTGCGAGTGTTTGTTTTGGTCGCGGTTTGAAAATATGAAGTTTGCTAAAGTAATGTTTTTTTTTTAATGAAAAGAATACGGGAATGTTTTCCCTCTCTGAATTATGTTTTTTTTACGATAGTTAATTTGAAGCAGTTATTAGTTATGACTCAAGGGAGCACCATCTAAAGTTTGCGCCTCTTACGTGCGGATTATCGTTTAAAAAAAAAAAACAATTAAAACGTCGCATATCATGTATTGTAGTGTGTTTACTCAAATTTACTAAATTCCTGGAACTAACAGTTCACAAACGTTAGAGCAGTTGTCGAAGTGTAATTAAAATTACCTTTACGCGTTAAGTGCGGAACCCTTGAAAATTCTCTAACCAGTGAATTTGATGGTTTTATGTCGTATCGATCTTTTGGGATATAAATGTCGTTTATAACGGATTATTAACAAATAAACAAAAGTTCCGATTTAGTGTAAAAAGCATTCCGATTCTATAAAGTGTTTCGATTGTAATGAGTGTTCGCGGAATCAAATCAAATTAGAAGCGAACTTTTGGTTGTCGAATCATTGAGGAACAATTTAAAGGAAATTTTGGTGAGATCTCGTAACCAGCCAGAAGCTGCCGACGTTTATGGTTTTGGAAGTTTACATCTTTTCGACAAATTTCAAGAAATGCAACCATGAGAAAATTACCGAAGAATATTAACTGTAAGTAAATTTATAAATCAGCAATCATCCCGTGAATTAAGTGAACTTTGTCGCGCAGTGCTTTCGTATTAAATTAGACTCTGTTATTTTTTTTTCTCCTGCTTATTTGTAATGTTAGTTATTAAGAAATGTTTATTGTGATAGAACTGAGAATAACTTCAAATAGTATCGTTTTCATTTTCGTTAATTTAAGTAAATTCATTTTCAGTCTTTAAAAATTAAATTCTCATTTCCGTCAATGATGTTATAAATTTGTATTAGTTGTAAGTTACGTCCTTTGATTATTTTGTCTACGAACGGATGGAAAAATCCCAACCTGGCCAGGGTTTTGATGATTGCGCTCGTTTTAATAGTTATCTAGGTCAGGTCTGTGATGATCATCTGTGATGATTACATGTAAATATTCTTTTAATATTTTTTTTTTTTTTTATCTTCTCTCATTTGCTTTTCCTTTTCCTCGGTCTTCAGAAAGCAAGTGTGTAAATATTTTAGTAGGACCAAGGTGGCGCTCAGCAAAATCCCCGAATTTTGGACTTTTATGACCCTTGTGTTTAATCAAGGTAAGTGTGTGAGCTATGCCCAACGACCCTTCCGCTGTTTAGCTAGCCGGCCAACTCGTTACTACTGCAGAAGGGTAGTTCTTCAACTTCTGCACTGTAACAGATTGGCGCCCAACGTGGGGCCCGTTTTGTCTCATACACATTTCGAAAAATTATTTTTATTTATCGCACCAGTCGGATTCGTGTGTACGGTTATCTTCATGACCGTCACTTAAAATTTTAGTGAATTAGGATCTTACCGTTTCTTTTAAGCTTTAATAATGGGGTATAAAATTAATGTTGACCGATTATCGGTTTCAGAGGTGAAATATGAAGTGGAAATTAGGGGTGGTGACTCGTCTTTAGGAGTAACCCAATTAAGAATATGGTTAAAAGGGTGTTTATCTAAGGAGGCTTCAGGAAATGTTGTTTCACGTCCCGTGTACCCATTCGATTTCAAAACGGATCAACTAGCTGTAGATCTGGCCATTTCAGAAATAAAGCAAATTTTAAATGAATTATCGTCAAATCCTACTGTTAAATTAATTTCGACTTTTGAAACAAAATTTAAACATACTTTGTCACGTATTAATAATTCCTTCCAGCAGATGACACCGAAAAGATATTAAAAGTAGTTTGTTGCAAAGTTTAGTTTCTCTGATGTCAACTTACGAATTATTAGATTGTCGCGTTGTTAATGTTGAACCATCTCCGGATGCAAGCGTTCAGGAAAATATTGAAGCGGCGTCTTCTCCTTGTATCGCAGTCCAGCAAACACAATCTCCTTCGGTACCTAATGTTAGTTGTTTTAAATACACACCATGTTTTAAATGGAATCTTTACTTCTCAGGAAATGATAATTTCTCGTTAAATTCGTTTTTGGAACAGGTCAGTGAATATCAGATTTCTAGATGTGTAAATGACGCGCAACTTTTGCGGAATGTGTCGATTTGTTCAAAGGTCACGCGCTTATTTATGTAAGATCGGTTAAAAATGACGTTAGTTCGTGGCAAGAGTTAGTTAAGCTGTTAAAATTACAGTTTCAGCCCATTGATTTTGATAGTAAATTACTCGAGCAAATTAAAAACGAACTCAAGATGAAAAAGAATTGATTGGCATTTATGTTGCAATTATGAAAGGGTTGTTCAATAGATTGGAAGTAAAAATAACGGAAGCAGAACAGTTAAGCATTTTGCGTAAAACATTAGGCCGTTGTACCAGTCTCAGTTAAGTTTAATGGAAATAAATTCAATTGATGAATTGTTAAGATTGTGCCGTTTGATTGAAAGCAATTTAGAGTCAATCGAAAATTTTAACCCTCCCCGTAGGCGTAAATATGATTTGGAAAATGATATCTCAAGTCTAGGTATCCCGGAAGTAAACGAGAGTAAAAGTAGTGAAGTTGTTGTTAGAAATAATGTTAGAGAAACCCCTCGTGCATTTGTGAATAGATCGTGTTGGAATTGTGGTAACGCGACCCATTTATCAAGAAATTGCGATAGGCCGAAAACCAAACAATATTGTTATCGATGCGGTAATCAAAATTTCACTGTAAAGACGTGTCCTAAGTGTTCTTTAAATGGTCAAGGAACGAACTAAAATTAAAGCGGTTGGTTCGTTCCGTAGATAAGATAAATTCCGCCGTATTTTTTAATTCTTCTTTAAGCAAACGTGATGCAAATTTTAAGAAAACGAAAATTATTTTAGATTACGTATTCGATTCTTCTGAGGAAGATCAACGACCTTTCATCAAGGTTCAAATTTTTGGTAATGAAGTTTTAGGTCTTCTTGATAGTGGCGCCTCCCGTACCGTAATTGGTGGTGAATTATGGAAACGTTTTAGTAAATTAGGTGTCTTTTTAAGAAAGAAAGACAAAATTAAGTGTTCAGTTGCAAATGGTGAAGTAGTCCATTCTATCGGTTCGGTTGACTTACCCATTGTTTTGAAAGGTAAAATGACGATTATTAATGTTCTTGTGGTTCCCGAAATTTCAACTTCTTTGATTTTGGGTATTGATTTTTGGAAGCGTACCGGTTTTGTCCCTGACTTGCGTAAAGGTGAATGGTCCTTTGCGTCGCTATCTACAGCGGATAACAATAATCAACGTACTGCAATAGTTTCGCGCTCCGATTTATCCAAGGAGCAAACGTCTCGTTTACAAGCAGTAGTTGACCCTTATTTTTCCGACACAACCCCTACTTTAGGGTATACGAATTTAGTTGAACATGAAATTAAGACTACTTCGGCGCCTATTAAACAAAGATATTATCGTGTGTCTCCGTTTATGCAAAAGCAAATTGATACAGAATTAGATAAAATGTTAGAGATGGATGTGATTGAAAAATCCAGTAGTGCTTGGTCAAGTCCAATTTTATTAGTCAAAAGAAAGATGGAACTCATAGATTTTGTGTAGATTTCCGTAAATTAAATAAAGTAACTGAGAAAGATGCATACCCATTGCCTTATGTGTCAACAATATTAGATCAACTCCGTGATGCTAAATTCATTTCTTCTTTAGATATTAAATCTGCTTATTGGCAGATCCCACTTGGCGAAAATTCAAAACAGTTTACAGCCTTTACAGTACCTAATAGAGGTTTGTTTCAGTTTAAGAGATTACCTTTTGGGTTGGCAAATGCACCCGCGTCTTGGCAGAGATTAATAGATAAAATTTTAGGTCCCGAATTAGAGCCATATGTCTTTGTTTATCTAGATGACACAATTATTTGTACACCAACTTTTGAGAAACACCTTGAAGTTTTGGCAGAAGTTTTGAAAAGGTTTAAGCAGGCTAATTTAACTTTGAGTTATAAAAATGTAAACTTTGTCAGTCCGAATTAAAATATTTAGGCTATGTTGTAGACTCTAATGGTTTATCAGTTGACCCTGAAAAGTCGAATCCATTATTAAGATACCGACCCCTCTACTGTTTCCGAGGTCAGACGTCTCATTGGCATGGCCTCTTGGTACCGACGTTTTATTCCGAAATTTTCATCCATTATCGCTCCCTTAACGAATTTATTAAAGAAGTCAGCCAAATTTGACTGGAGTTCTGAGTGTGTTGAGGCTTTTGAGATTATTAAGAAATGTTTGGTGTCTGCACCCATATTATCGTGTCCGAATTTTGACTTACCGTTTACAGTACAGGCTGACGCTTCTGATTTTGGTATCGCAGCCGTGTTAACCCAAAATATTGACAACGAGGAAAGAGTGATTTGTTATATCAGCAGATCATTAACTCGGAATGAAAGAAAGTTTTCTACTACCGAGAAGGAATGTTTAGCGGTTCTTTTCGCCGTTCAAAAGCTCCGTCCATATTTAGAGGGCACCCATTTTACCGTCATCACCGATCACGCCTCACTTGTGTGGCTTCATAATTTGAAAGACCCAACTGGTCGTCTTGCCAGATGGGCTGTTAGCATGCAGCAATACAGTTTCGATATCGTGCACCGTAAAGGCAAAGATCACGTAATCCCTGACGCTCTGTCACGTGCCGTACCTGTTTTAGATGTTTTGGATGTGAAAGACCATCCTAATAATGACGTTCACGTGGAAACTGATAAGTGGTATAATAAACTTAAGTCTTCAGTTGAAAGTAATCCTCAAAATTACCCAAATTGGCGACTATCTTCAGGGAAATTATTTAAGCATGTCACTGTAGATTACCCCGACTTACGCACTGACGTTGATAACTGGAGAGAAGTAGTTCCTAAGGCGGAACGTTCAAGTTTGATGAAAAAGTTTCATGACGAACCCACTTCGGGTCACCTGGGAATTTTAAAACGTATGAACGGTTGGCTCAAACCTATTATTGGCCAAAATGAAAGTTGATGTTGGACGTTATGTCCGTAAATGTAATGATTGTATCGCCCAGAAACCCGAGCAGCAGCGTCCTGCTGGATTAATGTCTCGGCACCCCGTTGTGGAGAAACCCTGGCAAATGATTGCCACCGATATTGTTGGCCCTTTACCGCGTTCAAAGAGGGCTACTCCTATGTTTTAGTAGTCGCTGATTGTTTTTCAAAATTCGTTCTATTTTTCCCGTTACGTAATGCAACTGCCACTGTGGTGGCTAAGAGACTTGAAGAGGATGTCTTTTTAATGTTTGGAGCTCCTCAGTACCTTTTGTGCGATAATGGCACACAGTTTCGAAGTAGAGAGTTCACCCATATGATGGCTCAATACAATTCCCGAATAATCTTTAACGCTCACTACCACCCTCAGGCTAATCCCTCTGAAAGGGTGAACCGAGTTATGAAAACAATGTTGGCTTCTTATGTAGGTGATAATCACCGTGATTGGGATAAATATTTAGCTAAAGTGGCTTGTGCCATTCGCACTGCCGTTCACGAAGTCACTGGCCTGACGCCATACTTCACTAATTTCGGTCGAGAAATATGTCTCGATGGTTCCCGTTATGGTCCTACGACTAATACTACCGATCTCGACGATCTCGCATTTGGTGATCGTACCCATTTAGCTCCAAGGAGCCATGTGTTTAATGACGTTTATCGGGATATTAAGAAACGTTTAG
Source organism: Abscondita cerata (assembly GCA_030710515.1). Lineage (NCBI taxonomy): Eukaryota > Metazoa > Arthropoda > Insecta > Coleoptera > Lampyridae > Abscondita > Abscondita cerata. The sequence continues at coordinate 8,432 of JALBCR010001401.1, read as the reverse complement.
AAGCATCTTATATCCGTTCTAAGAAATACTACGATTTACGTAGACGTCCGGCCCCTTTTGAAGTTGGAGATACCGTGTGGAGAAGGAACTATGTCCTCTCCGATGCCTCTCGATATTTTTCGGCTAAGCTTGCACCTAAGTTCGTAGGTCCCTTTTGATTAAACGTAAGGTCTCGTACCAAACGTATGAGTTGTCTGATGATTCCGGCATTTCCAAAGGTATATGGAATGCAAAAGATCTGAAACTAGATCCCTCTGTGGACTAATTATAGTCATGAATTTTCTTTGGTATTATTTGTTTTAATATCCTTTAGGTTTAGGTTTCGTTTACAGTTACACCTCCGAGTAGTGTACGGGGTAAGAATGGTCACTACTGCGGACACCACCGCATGTTCCGTAAAAGGCGGCTAAACAATGGGTTTCTTTATCCTTTCTTCTTTTCTTTTCAGTGATAGTGTGGCTAGGTGACGGTCTTTTGAGTCTCTTTATGGTTGCCTGTGGGAGTAACGTAATACACGGATCTCGTGATGTGTAGAGCGCCCTCTTCCAGCCTGAAACTCTTTAGTGACGTTGTCGAACCACTACTTTGGTGGAGATCTTAGATTATAATTTTGCCTTATTTTGTAGACCAAAGGCGAGATCCTATCGCTTTTGGTATCTAAGTTTCTGTATACCGTCTTCTTTTCTATCGTTTTTCTCGTATTTAAGATATGTTTGTGAGCGAATTGGAGTAATTTCGGGAAATTACTCTTTTGTAAGGGGGGTGTTAGCTTCGCTTGGCAGTTGCTGATATTATGTTTAAAAATGTACGATTATTTTGAATCCCAGATGCATTTGAAGTTAAATTAAATTTCGTTTGAAGCTTATCTCAATCAATTTTGTTTCACTATTAATTTCGTCTAGACGTATGTCTGTCACCTGATAGTGTTTTTCCGTTGAATAAGGCAGTATAGAAATTTTCATATAAACATTCCCAAAGATATAATTCTGCTAAGTGTTTATTTCGTGCGTATCTAATGAAGAAGTTCGAAGAAATCTGTCGTCATGCAGTAGATAACTCTTGTTGATTTAACATTTTCGTTGTTTTAATTCCAGCAGTTCCCGTGGTATCAGTGAAATGGAATACCCTGTTTTGAATGAATGAAAGAGTCTTGTGTTTCTGCGTGTTGAATTCTGAGTATTGCGAGTGTTTGTTTTGGTCGCGGTTTGAAAATATGAAGTTTGCTAAAGTAATGTTTTTTTTTAATGAAAAGAATACGGGAATGTTTTCCCTCTCTGAATTATGTTTTTTTTACGATAGTTAATTTGAAGCAGTTATTAGTTATGACTCAAGGGAGCACCATCTAAAGTTTGCGCCTCTTACGTGCGGATTATCGTTTAAAAAAAAAAACAATTAAAACGTCGCATATCATGTATTGTAGTGTGTTTACTCAAATTTACTAAATTCCTGGAACTAACAGTTCACAAACGTTAGAGCAGTTGTCGAAGTGTAATTAAAATTACCTTTACGCGTTAAGTGCGGAACCCTTGAAAATTCTCTAACCAGTGAATTTGATGGTTTTATGTCGTATCGATCTTTTGGGATATAAATGTCGTTTATAACGGATTATTAACAAATAAACAAAAGTTCCGATTTAGTGTAAAAAGCATTCCGATTCTATAAAGTGTTTCGATTGTAATGAGTGTTCGCGGAATCAAATCAAATTAGAAGCGAACTTTTGGTTGTCGAATCATTGAGGAACAATTTAAAGGAAATTTTGGTGAGATCTCGTAACCAGCCAGAAGCTGCCGACGTTTATGGTTTTGGAAGTTTACATCTTTTCGACAAATTTCAAGAAATGCAACCATGAGAAAATTACCGAAGAATATTAACTGTAAGTAAATTTATAAATCAGCAATCATCCCGTGAATTAAGTGAACTTTGTCGCGCAGTGCTTTCGTATTAAATTAGACTCTGTTATTTTTTTTTCTCCCTGCTTATTTGTAATGTTAGTTATTAAGAAATGTTTATTGTGATAGAACTGAGAATAACTTCAAATAGTATCGTTTTCATTTTCGTTAATTTAAGTAAATTCATTTTCAGTCTTTAAAAATTAAATTCTCATTTCCGTCAATGATGTTATAAATTTGTATTAGTTGTAAGTTACGTCCTTTGATTATTTTGTCTACGAACGGATGGAAAAATCCCAACCTGGCCAGGGTTTTGATGATTGCGCTCGTTTTAATAGTTATCTAGGTCAGGTCTGTGATGATCATCTGTGATGATTACATGTAAATATTCTTTTTAATATTTTTTTTTTTTTATCTTCTCTCATTTGCTTTTCCTTTTCCTCGGTCTTCAGAAAGCAAGTGTGTAAATATTTTAGTAGGACCAAGGTGGCGCTCAGCAAAATCCCCGAATTTTGGACTTTTATGACCCTTGTGTTTAATCAAGGTAAGTGTGTGAGCTATGCCCAACGACCCTTCCGCTGTTTAGCTAGCCGGCCAACTCGTTACTACTGCAGAAGGGTAGTTCTTCAACTTCTGCACTGTAACAGATTGGCGCCCAACGTGGGGCCCGTTTTGTCTCATACACATTTCGAAAAATTATTTTTATTTATCGCACCAGTCGGATTCGTGTGTACGGTTATCTTCATGACCGTCACTTAAAATTTTTAGTGAATTAGGATCTTACCGTTTCTTTTAAGCTTTAATAATGGGGTATAAAATTAATGTTGACCGATTATCGGTTTCAGAGGTGAAATATGAAGTGGAAATTAGGGGTGGTGACTCGTCTTTAGGAGTAACCCAATTAAGAATATGGTTAAAAGGGTGTTTATCTAAGGAGGCTTCAGGAAATGTTGTTTCACGTCCCGTGTACCCATTCGATTTCAAAACGGATCAACTAGCTGTAGATCTGGCCATTTCAGAAATAAAGCAAATTTTAAATGAATTATCGTCAAATCCTACTGTTAAATTAATTTCGACTTTTGAAACAAAATTTAAACATACTTTGTCACGTATTAATAATTCCCTTCCAGCAGATGACACCGAAAAGATATTAAAAGTAGTTTGTTGCAAAGTTTAGTTTCTCTGATGTCAACTTACGAATTATTAGATTGTCGCGTTGTTAATGTTGAACCATCTCCGGATGCAAGCGTTCAGGAAAATATTGAAGCGGCGTCTTCTCCTTGTATCGCAGTCCAGCAAACACAATCTCCTTCGGTACCTAATGTTAGTTGTTTTAAATACACACCATGTTTTAAATGGAATCTTTACTTCTCAGGAAATGATAATTTCTCGTTAAATTCGTTTTTGGAACAGGTCAGTGAATATCAGATTTCTAGATGTGTAAATGACGCGCAACTTTTGCGGAATGTGTCGATTTGTTCAAAGGTCACGCGCTTATTTATGTAAGATCGGTTAAAAATGACGTTAGTTCGTGGCAAGAGTTAGTTAAGCTGTTAAAATTACAGTTTCAGCCCATTGATTTTGATAGTAAATTACTCGAGCAAATTAAAAACGAACTCAAGATGAAAAAGAATTGATTGGCATTTATGTTGCAATTATGAAAGGGTTGTTCAATAGATTGGAAGTAAAAATAACGGAAGCAGAACAGTTAAGCATTTTGCGTAAAAACATTAGGCCGTTGTACCAGTCTCAGTTAAGTTTAATGGAAATAAATTCAATTGATGAATTGTTAAGATTGTGCCGTTTGATTGAAAGCAATTTAGAGTCAATCGAAAATTTTAACCCTCCCCGTAGGCGTAAATATGATTTGGAAAATGATATCTCAAGTCTAGGTATCCCGGAAGTAAACGAGAGTAAAAGTAGTGAAGTTGTTGTTAGAAATAATGTTAGAGAAACCCCTCGTGCATTTGTGAATAGATCGTGTTGGAATTGTGGTAACGCGACCCATTTATCAAGAAATTGCGATAGGCCGAAAACCAAACAATATTGTTATCGATGCGGTAATCAAAATTTCACTGTAAAGACGTGTCCTAAGTGTTCTTTAAATGGTCAAGGAACGAACTAAAATTAAAGCGGTTGGTTCGTTCCGTAGATAAGATAAATTCCGCCGTATTTTTAATTCTTCTTTAAGCAAACGTGATGCAAATTTTAAGAAAACGAAAATTATTTTAGATTACGTATTCGATTCTTCTGAGGAAGATCAACGACCTTTCATCAAGGTTCAAATTTTTGGTAATGAAGTTTTAGGTCTTCTTGATAGTGGCGCCTCCCGTACCGTAATTGGTGGTGAATTATGGAAACGTTTTAGTAAATTAGGTGTCTTTTAAGAAAGAAAGACAAAATTAAGTGTTCAGTTGCAAATGGTGAAGTAGTCCATTCTATCGGTTCGGTTGACTTACCCATTGTTTTGAAAGGTAAAATGACGATTATTAATGTTCTTGTGGTTCCCGAAATTTCAACTTCTTTGATTTTGGGTATTGATTTTTGGAAGCGTACCGGTTTTGTCCCTGACTTGCGTAAAGGTGAATGGTCCTTTGCGTCGCTATCTACAGCGGATAACAATAATCAACGTACTGCAATAGTTTCGCGCTCCGATTTATCCAAGGAGCAAACGTCTCGTTTACAAGCAGTAGTTGACCCTTATTTTTCCGACACAACCCCTACTTTAGGGTATACGAATTTAGTTGAACATGAAATTAAGACTACTTCGGCGCCTATTAAACAAAGATATTATCGTGTGTCTCCGTTTATGCAAAAGCAAATTGATACAGAATTAGATAAAATGTTAGAGATGGATGTGATTGAAAATCCAGTAGTGCTTGGTCAAGTCCAATTTTATTAGTCAAAAGAAAGATGGAACTCATAGATTTTGTGTAGATTTCCGTAAATTAAATAAAGTAACTGAGAAAGATGCATACCCATTGCCTTATGTGTCAACAATATTAGATCAACTCCGTGATGCTAAATTCATTTCTTCTTTAGATATTAAATCTGCTTATTGGCAGATCCCACTTGGCGAAAATTCAAAACAGTTTACAGCCTTTACAGTACCTAATAGAGGTTTGTTTCAGTTTAAGAGATTACCTTTTGGGTTGGCAAATGCACCCGCGTCTTGGCAGAGATTAATAGATAAAATTTTAGGTCCCGAATTAGAGCCATATGTCTTTGTTTATCTAGATGACACAATTATTTGTACACCAACTTTTGAGAAACACCTTGAAGTTTTGGCAGAAGTTTTGAAAAGGTTTAAGCAGGCTAATTTAACTTTGAGTTATAAAAATGTAAACTTTGTCAGTCCGAATTAAAATATTTAGGCTATGTTGTAGACTCTAATGGTTTATCAGTTGACCCTGAAAAGTCGAATCCATTATTAAGATACCGACCCCCTCTACTGTTTCCGGGTCAGACGTCTCATTGGCATGGCCTCTTGGTACCGACGTTTTATTCCGAAATTTTCATCCATTATCGCTCCCTTAACGAATTTATTAAAGAAGTCAGCCAAATTTGACTGGAGTTCTGAGTGTGTTGAGGCTTTTGAGATTATTAAGAAATGTTTGGTGTCTGCACCCATATTATCGTGTCCGAATTTTGACTTACCGTTTACAGTACAGGCTGACGCTTCTGATTTTGGTATCGCAGCCGTGTTAACTAAAATATTGACAACGAGGAAAGAGTGATTTGTTATATCAGCAGATCATTAACTCGGAATGAAAGAAAGTTTTCTACTACCGAGAAGGAATGTTTAGCGGTTCTTTTCGCCGTTCAAAGCTCCGTCCATATTTAGAGGGCACCCATTTTACCGTGCATCACCGATCACGCCTCACTTGTGTGGCTTCATAATTTGAAAGACCCAACTGGTCGTCTTGCCAGATGGGCTGTTAGCATGCAGCAATACAGTTTCGATATCGTGCACCGTAAAGGCAAAGATCACGTAATCCCTGACGCTCTGTCACGTGCCGTACCTGTTTTAGATGTTTGGATGTGAAAGACCATCCTAATAATGACGTTCACGTGAAACTGATAAGTGGTATAATAAACTTAAGTCTTCAGTTGAAAGTAATCCTCAAAATTACCCAAATTGGCGACTATCTTCAGGGAAATTATTTAAGCATGTCACTGTAGATTACCCCGACTTACGCACTGACGTTGATAACTGGAGAGAAGTAGTTCCTAGGCGGAACGTTCAAGTTTGATGAAAAGTTTCATGACGAACCCACTTCGGGTCACCTGGGAATTTTTAAAACGTATGAACGGTTGGCTCAAACCTATTTGGCCAAAATGAAAGTTGATGTTGGACGTTATGTCCGTAAATGTAATGATTGTATCGCCCAGAAACCCGAGCAGCAGCGTCCTGCTGGATTAATGTCTCGGCACCCCGTTGTGGAGAAACCCTGGCAAATGATTGCCACCGATATTGTTGGCCCTTACCGCGTTCAAAGAGGGCTACTCCTATGTTTTAGTAGTCGCTGATTGTTTTTCAAAATTCGTTCTATTTTTCCCGTTACGTAATGCAACTGCCACTGTGGTGGCTAAGAGACTTGAAGAGGATGTCTTTTTAATGTTTGGAGCTCCTCAGTACCTTTGTGCGATAATGGCACACAGTTTCGAAGTAGAGTTCACCCATATGATGGCTCAATACAATTCCCGAATAATCTTTAACGCTCACTACCACCCTCAGGCTAATCCCTCTGAAAGGGTGAACCGAGTTATGAAAACAATGTTGGCTTCTTATGTAGGTGATAATCACCGTGATTGGGATAAATATTTAGCTAAAGTGGCTTGTGCCATTCACTGCCGTTCACGAAGTCACTGGCCTGACGCCATACTTCACTAATTTCGGTCGAGAAATATGTCTCGATGGTTCCCGTTATGGTCCTACGACTAATACTACCGATCTCGACGATCTCGCATTTGGTGATCGTACCCATTTAGCTCCAAGGAGCCATGTGTTTAATGACGTTTATCGGGATATTAAGAAACGTTTAAAGCATCTTATATCCGTTCTAAGAAATACTACGATTTACGTAGACGTCCGGCCCCTTTTGAAGTTGGAGATACCGTGTGGAGAAGGAACTATGTCCTCTCCGATGCCTCTCGATATTTTTCGGCTAAGCTTGCACCTAAGTTCGTAGGTCCCTTTCGATTAAACGTAAGGTCTCGTACCAAACGTATGAGTTGTCTGATGATTCGGCATTTCCAAAGGTATATAGGAATGCAAAAGATCTGAAACTAGATCCTCTCTGTGGACTAATTATAGTCATGAATTTTCTTTGGTATTATTTGTTTTAATATCCTTTAGGTTTAGGTTTCGTTTACAGTTACACCTCCAGTAGTGTATGGTAAGAATGGTCAATCACTGCGGACACCACCGCATGTTCCGTAAAGGCGGCTAAACAATGGGTTTCTTTATCACTTTCTTCTTTTCTTTTCAGTGATAGTGTGGCTAGGTGACGGTCTTTTGAGTCTCTTTATGGTTGCCTGTGGGAGTAACGTAATACACGGATCTCGTGATGTGCAGAAGCGCCCTCTTCCAGCCTGAAACTCTTTAGTGACGTTGTCGAACCACTACTTTGGTGGAGATCTTAGATTATAATTTTGCCTTATTTTGTAGACCAAGGCGAGATCCTATCGCTTTTGGTATCTAAGTTTCTGTATACCGTCTTCTTTTCTATCGTTTTTCTCGTATTTAAGATATGTTTGTGAGCGAATGGAGTAATTTCGAGGAAATTACTCTTTTTGTAAGGGGGTGTTAGCTTCGCTTGGCAGTTGCTGATATTATGTTTAAAAATGTACGATTATTTTGAATCCTAGATGCATTTGAAGTTAAATCAAATTTCGTTTGAAGCTTATCTCCAATCAATTTTGTTTCACTATTAATTTCGTTCAGACGTATGTCTGTCACCTGATAGTGTTTTCCAGGTGAATAAGGCAGTATAGAAATTTTCATATAAACATTCCCAAAAGATATAATTCTGCTAAGTGTTTATTTCGTGCGTATCTAATGAAGAAGTTCGAAGAAATCTGTCGTCATGCAGTAGATAACTCTTGTTAATTTAACATTTCGTTGTTTTAATTCCAGCAGTTCCCGTGGTATCAGTGAAATGGAATACCCCTGTTTTGAGTGAATGAAAGAGTCTTGGTTTCTGCGTGTGAATTCTCAGTTATTGCGAGTGTTTGTTTTGGTCGCGGTTTGAAAATATGAAGTTTGCTAAAGTAATGTTTTCTTTTAATGAAAAAGAATACGGGAATGTTTTCCTCTCTGAATTATGTTTTTTACGATAGTTAATTTGAAGCAGTTATTAGTTATGACTCTGGGAGCACCATCTAAAGTTTGCGCCTCTTGCGTTGCGGATTATCGTTTAAAAAAAAAAAAAAACAATTAAAACGTCGCATATCATGTATTGTAGTGTGTTTACTCAAATTTACTAAATTCCTGGAACTAACAGTTCACAAACGTTAGAGCAGTTGTCGAAGTGTAATTAA